>JAHTLZ010000016.1:15294943-15368033 GCA_023846285.1 Phrynocephalus versicolor | reverse complement strand
TTATTATTATTATTATTATTATTATTATTATTATTATTATTATTATTTAACCACACAGCTATCTACGCTGGATTTTATATTACCAATCACAAGTCAAATGCTTCCCAAGAGTTTAGGACTCAGTGATGTATCAGTGAATTATGTGAGCAGATCCCAGTAAGGTGGCTTTCTGCATCTGACTGATGGTGACTTTGTCAACTCCAATTTCTTCTAAATATTTGCTTAGCTCTTTATTATTATTATTATTATTATTATTATTATTATTATTATTATTATTATTATTATTATTATTATTATTATTATTATTATTATTATTATTATTATTATACCACACCAGCTAGTAGCACAGCCACCTTTCACATCAGATTTGGGTTTTTCTTTTTTTCCCATTGCATTTATAGTTGTACCTGAAATGCAATTCCTAGTGGATCTAGGGACAGTAAATTGGACCTTGAACCATCCAAAATCTGTCCTTGGACTGGCAAAATATCCACATATTGTAGATGTGTGTTCGTGTTTTGTAGATTATGCATTTTTTCTTTTTGAAAAAACCGGCCATAATTAGATACACCGACTCGATAATCCCTTCTACAAAGATTTAAGCCATAATTAGATACACCGACTTGATAATCTCTTCCACAAAGATTTAAGACACAGCCGCTGGGGTCAATCAGTTAGTAATGGGAGGCAAGAGATAATTAAAATGCTTGTATCTATGCAGTAAGTGCCTTGCCAGATTGCTAGAGAATATTCCATATGTTTATTTGCTTTTGTCATTTCAAACTGCATTTCTCACATAGTATTTTATATTGGCTGGCTTAATAAAAAGGACAAAAATGGTTGTCAAAACTATCAGGGAAACAATGACAACTCCACTGCAGTAATGTAAAGCTCAGCTATTACTGTAGCACTCTTTAAAAGTCCAATCCTCATTTATTTAACTGGCCTTGCATCCAAGATGCCAACACTGCATTCCATTGTCCATGCAAAGGAGGCCTGAAATTAGTGGACAACCCCCCCTTTCCATCCACCATTGCCAGGTGGGGTGTAATTTTATTGTGATCTGCCCAATTAAAAAACCCTGATACATGCACTTTGTAGATATGTCTCATTCAATTGTGCTTCCTTCTGGGCTCTGTTCTGCTGCTTAATCTACACCAGTGGTTCTCAACCTGTGGGTCCCCAGATGTTCCTAGACTGCAACTCCCAGAAGTCTTCATCACTAGCTGAGCTAGTCAGGATTTCTGGGAGTTGCAGTCCATGAACATCTGGGGACCCACAGGTTGAGAACCACTGATCTACACCCTTCTGTACCCCATGGATGGGTAAAATTGGTTGGGAAGGGAAGAGAGAGTTAAGTAGACATGGAGAGGGTGGGGAAGAATAAGCACAAGGAGAGGGCAGCTCGTGTTGGGAGCAAGCTGTTTTGGTAGTGTGTGGATAGGAGGTAGTAGCATGACCTATTCCTACTGCATCCCCGTACATCCAGCAACCTATAACCTCCCTGTGTGTGGAAGCCAACACCAGGATGATCTATTCAAATCTGCTACAAAACAAAACATTATCTGAATGACCCAGAACAACCCCTGAGCAATCAGAGAGAGCAAAAGGAGAACAACAGGAAAGAGGGATTGGCTATACTGACTGTACTTCTTGATCTCTAAGTAAGCTGATTAAAACCTGTCAGTGCACCAGCCTCTTGTTTACTTTGTTAGAATGAAACACAGAATGGGTGGTTTCTGATGCAGTTACACCAACTTATTGAAAGGGAAGGGTGAGATATATGCTGTCCAGTTAGCTCAAAAGTAATTTATATGGCAATCCACAAGAATAAATGGGTTATCCTTGTCCCTATAGTTCATGTTCGGTGTTCAAAAACAGATGGAATGCTGCATTCAGTGTATGCATTCGTAGGTTAAGTATAGCATAAATGCATTAGGCTCTGACTTGCTCCAGTTTCTAAGGCTTTGGGTGGAACAATCTTATCCAGAAGGGACTTATTGTTATGATTGTTCCGTCTTTGTTTTTCCTGTCTTATTTGATTTATTAATTTCATTTCTATCCCATATTTTTTCCAATGAATTCCAGGTGGTTCATATGGTGTGCCTCCTCCTAATTCATTCACTCTTACAAGAATCTTGTGGTGGAGGGTACTACTAATCCTGAATGAAGTAGACCCATTGAATCAATGGGATTTACACAGGGGTTGACTTATCAATCAGCAGTTGGCAGATTCAATATTTCTGCTCTTAATTGGAACCAAGCAATAGGAAATGACCACAGTAGTGCATTGACTCTTGGTACTCCTTATCAATTTTGATGTTAAAACTATTTGGAAGAAAGGCAACTTCAAGGGGAGAATCCAGTGTAAAATATCCAAAATGGAAACTATAACAAAAATTTAACTCCATTTGCTTGGGACAGAATAGATTCAATTGATTTTTCTGAACTGTCTTGCCATTTAAAACTTTCTAGTTTCTAGAAATGTTTGAGATAGCATATGGGGGGGGGGGGGTTATAGGGAGCAGTCATGGCTGGAACTAGTCAGTTGATTTTGTATTACTCATCTTGTGTGTCACCCTGCCTAGTATAGCAGCTCATTCCACAACAGGGTGTGTGTGTGGGGGGGGGGGGGTTCCTTGCTTTCTGCAAGCTACAAGTAGCCCATGCAACAGAAGACTTTTGACTGGATTAGGAAGGCACCTTGGAAATTTGCTGCTGAAGTGCCCCATTGCTTGGCCTAAACTGTCCGTGGCTCATGGTGTATCATTTCCCCAGCCTGATTTTGTTTCAGCCTTTTAGCAGAGGCAGTTATCTGAATTTTGCTTTATTCCTTGGTGCTCCATTGCAAACAGAGGAAATTAGGCTTTCATCCTTCCATAAAAGTTTGTGGTGTACAGCTGTAGGAAGCCATGGAATTCTGGCAGTTTGCCAGTCTGGGCCATTTCTTACAACACGGCATCCTCAACACAAAAAGGATTTTTGCTTCTGTTTTAGCAATGGAATTTTCGACAGCAGGAGGTTTGTCTATATTTTTATCATTACAAAGACGTCTTTTTAAAAATAAACTCTACAGGCAGGGCTCAGGGAATGAACATTTAACAATACACCTGGATTAAAAATGAAAGTATCATCTGCCAGAACTCATTAGCATTTATAAGGATGGCTAAACAGATTCCCTTCTCCGTGCTTCAGCATACGGGGTAGCAACAAAGCGTGACACTCATTAGCTTTGAGTCTCTCTGAACAGCTTGGATCAATCTCTCAGGTAAAAAGAGAACAGAGTTGAAAGTGAGGATGGGTGAGGTTGGTGGAATAAGTGATGTCAATCAATACTATTATAAGTACTGCACTACAGGGAGTAGAAAGAGATGCTCCAAGGTTACTACTTAGGAAACTGAAATGAGATATATGTGTTCTCCAGGCCCTTTTCCCTGGGAGACTCCAAATATAATTTCTAACTCTGAATGATGATGTGATGTTTTACAATTGTTGACTTAAAGACTTCAGTCGCTTTAATGGTTTAAAAATAACTAGCTAATTGCATGGGCGACAGTAAGATATCCTCTCCGTGTTAAATAAATGGAAGGCTCAGTGAGTTGGAGTATCTGGCAGCAGACTCAGAATTTGGGACTTTGGGGGCCCCTGTGCCGTCTAAGAGAAGAGCCAGTCCGGGGAGCCTTGAGCAAGCTTCAAAGCCCCAGAGTGCCACCTGAAGAAAGGGATGGTAGACCACTTCTGAGGAGGAGCATACTAGAAACCCTGGAAACAGTCAGGGTTAAGTTAGAGTCCTCTTGATGGCACATAATTGTGTGATTATTATGTTCAGAGGCATTATATCTCTGGCTAGCAGGTGTTGGGAACAAACTGCACATAGCCTCCATGACATACTTCTGAGCTTTCAGCAATGTCTGAGCAGCCACTCTTGAACTCAAGACCATGCCACACATTAAGGGATATGTGTCTCTCTTGTGCTTATAATGTTTTCTCTCTAGACGTGCAGTTATTTCAAATGTCCATGCCTGAGTAATGAGACTTGGAGATAAAGCCTATGTTTATTCTCTCATGGCCAGTCACAAATAAAAAGTGAGAATCCTTTTACTGGGAAAAAGGAGGGTGGAAATCAACATGGGAATGTTGCAACTAGCAAAGATAGAAAGCTCATACAGTAGGACCCCAGTATCTGCTGGGGATTGGTTCCAAGCCTTCCCGTGGATAATGAAAACCGTGAATAAGAAAGAACGCCAAAATGTCCCCAAAACTGTTGTTTTGTGATAGTAACTTGCTTTACAGCTGCTGTTTTGCAACAGGAGCTTGCTTTACAGCTGCTGTTTGCAATGGTAGCTTGCTTTACAGCTGCTCTTTATGACAGTAGCTTGCTTTGCGGCTGGTGAATTATTTATTTATTTTCCTCGGCCAACCGTAGATAATGAATCAGTGGATATGGGAGTCCTACTGTATAGCTATGAACAGATTTTTTAAATCTTCTAAAACAGCTCTTTTTCTAATGATATGTACCTGTATTCTTCTTAAGCCTCATCTGATTTACCTTGAACAATCATGATGGCACATCAACAAGCAGTGTTGCTTGAAAAGCTTGGGAGAATGAAATGAAAGAAACCTGTTTACCGGATCTTCTCACTCCTCAGTATCTCTAATTAATAGGGGAAGCTGACAGGAGCTTGGGAGTGTCTGGCTGAGACTGAATAATCTGTCTTTTTGTATGAGACTTTGAGCACTTAAGGCCCATCTTACATAAGGAAGTCAAGTTGGGTGAGCAATAACCCTGTGTGAATAACTCTTTCAAACCCAGTTTTAAATATTATTTACAGCTGGGAAAGGCAGGCAGGCACTTAGTCTCTCAATCAAAGCATTCTTTGACTGCCAGCACTGAGGGGTAAAGCACCTGTTTCCAGGGATGGATTAGAAGCAACCAGGCCACCACTCATGAGCAGGGAGGGTGTGATCTTCCAGAGTACACAGTGTATGTTCTTGAAGAGTTGTGAAACCCTGTGCTTTCCACTTAAAACCTCAGGACATTTCCCAGTACATCGTGTTCACCTTCCAGATTGACAAAAATAATAATCAGGTTTTCTGCTATAGAGGAGTACAGACTGTATCAATCTCCTTTTCTTTTCACTAACACAGGACACCGAGAGGGGAAGAATATTGAACAGTGACACAGCTTGAAAACACAGTGGTTTGGCTTAAGCTACCATGAGGTAAGCAGAAGAACAGGCCCCTGCAGTCAAAACACATTTGAGTGCCAGGAACTCCCAGTCCTTGCTGTTGTTAGGAGACAAACTGCTAGAACACTGAGCATCTGAGAGAAAGCTGGGATGTCCCTGTCTCACTTCTCCAGGTATAAAGGTGAACTACTTGATGACAGGAGTCTAGCACAACTCTGACGATGCTCAGGATAAGTGGACCACAGACAAGATAATTACAGCAACTACAATTTATCCTAATTTACTGTAGATAGCCCAGAGAGAGAGAGAGAGAGAACATGGTGCAATATGAAATGAAATATGCATCTGTGCAATGCACATACACAAAATGTAATTCGTTGTCTGGAAAAGTTTTCTTTGTTTCCTATGGAACCAATCAGCTGTGAAATCAACACTGAAAATAGAATGTAATAGAGGCTTCCAGAACAAAGAGAGAACCAGTACAGTTTCTTGGGCTGTATACTGTTGTATAATTCATGTCTGATTTTTGAATCTTCCTTTACATTTTATTTTCACTCAGCTTGTTTTGTCTGGCTTTTGCAATAGGATAATATTGCCTTGTAGATCAGTAGGACGTCTGTCTAACTGAGCAGTCTGTCTGCAGCAACAAGTCATATGATCCTGGGAGGCTCCCAAGGCAGAGCATAATAGAGACTGCACACCATGAAAACACAACAGGGCATTTCTGCTGAAGGAATTGCTTCCATCGATATTACCAAGAGGAGGTATCTATCTTCTTCCCTGAACCTACTCATGAAAACCAAATCTAGATAGCCAACGAGTAGCAAATCATTCCCTCTTATATCAGGGCTAAAGATTTCTGAAATCCTAGAACATCCACAGCCCAAAGTTGAGATTAGGAGTCAAGCTCTTGACACATCATGGGATAGAACAAGAAGACCTGCTTTCTGAGCCAACTGACTGTGAAACCAGATATGAGGGGAACTGAAGGAAACACATGTGTAGAAAACTCACCTAAGCAGATAATAAGGCAGCTTAAATCCACAATAGAGCAACTAACTTAGAGTACAACTCGGTGACCCAATTATCCCAACTTGGGTAGGTCAAAATCATACTAAACAGGATTGCTCTGAGATATGATACATTGTTTGGGGAGATCCCTGTATCCTCTTGCAAGGGTAGACCTCAAGAGACCCTGTTTAGCATATTCATTCAATACCAACAGAAAAACAAACAAAACCCTCCACCCCTCCTTCCTATTCCTGCCCCAGTGCTTTCTAGGAGCTTTCTTTCCAAGTGAATAGCTCAGGCAGAGCTAGGCCTAACTAAGCCACAGAACCCTCCAATTTACAGTAGGTCTTTCTCCAGGTGCTTCACATATATAGATGTTTGTACGTTGTGTGTAAAGTACATAGAACTCTCAGAATGGAGAATCATGGTCTCTGTAGTCCAGAAAAGGCAAAGCCTTCTACATAGAACCACAGGTCCAGTGGGCTTGGAAGAAATCCTTTTAGATTCTACGACATTAGACTTTAAGAAAGCTAACTTCTGTAAATTTAGGGGATTATTGGCTGTAATTCCATGGATTGGGGCATTGAAAAAGAAGGGAGTCCAAGATGGATGGGAATTAGGGATGGGCAGGAAACTGAAAATGAAATGCTGTTTTGTCATTCTGTTACATAACAAAATGAAATGAGGAAGCAACATGTCATTATAGATGAAATAAAGTGGTCGTCTTTGCATTGAAATGAATCATTTCATTCCATCATTTTCTGAGAGCTCCTGCCGTGCTGTTAATGGCTGGACCCCTTTAAACCTGGCCCAGTCAATAATGGGGGGGTTCACCTGGTGCCGACTAGGCCAGGTTTAAAGGGCTCCAGCCATTGACAGAGCAGCAGGAGCCCTCAGAAAATGGTCCAGTAGACAGTTCTGCGCGATAACGCTGCCTAGCCCGCTGAAAATGCTCGGGAGGGCAGTGTGATTGTCGGAACTGCCCTCCTGACCATTTTCAGAGGGGTCCAGCCAATCACAGCTCAGCAGAAGTGTGTTCTGCTTATATACCGCCCCATACTACTACAAGTAGTCTCTGGGCGGTTTACAATTTTAATTACAGAGTGCAGGCTACACATTGCCCCCCCAGCAAGCTGGGTTCTCATTTTACCGACCTCGGAAGGATGGAAGGCTGAGTGAACCTTGAGCCTGCTACCGAGGATTGAACCCAGGTCGTGAGCACAGTTTTACCTGCAGTACAGGCATTTAACCACTGCGCCACGAGGCTCTTATGGCTTTCAGAGTCCCAGGCACCAATTCTGGTGCCTCTAGGACCCAGGAGCATTGTTTCGTTTCATTTCATTTCATTTCATTTCATTTCATTTCATATGAATTTTTGTAAACTCTCTGAGGACAGTTCTCCAAGAAGGAGCAAACCACTGCAAAGCAGTACTTCCGATCTCCAGCTCGGAGAGCCTCCCCAGGAGGATACCATGGTTGAGGGTATCAAAGGCCACTGAGAACTGAGGATGAACAACAAGGACAATTTGCTCCTTCCAGCCTCCCTCAGAAGGTAAGCATGCAGGGCAACCAATGTCGATTCCGTTCGATGGTGTGGACTGAACCCCCACTGGAATGGATCGAGGGCATCAGTTTCATCCAGAAGCTCCTGAAGCTGATCCACCACCACCCTCTCAACAGCCTTGCTAATAAATGGAATATTGGTAATGGGCCTATTACTGCCAATTTGGGCCACTGCCAGATGTGGCTTTCAGTAATAACTGGCCTTGCTGCTTTTATAAGCCAGGCCGGGAAGAGTCAACGGAGGAGGAGGTGGCACAACATGATCAAGGGTCCTGTCCACTTGATCTGACGCCACAGGTTGAAGGATAGACAAGGTAACCGGACAAGGCGTAGCACTGGACGTCTCTAGTATGGTAGTACTTGGCCACTACTATGATAATTGAGTATATAAGAAACAGCTGTATGAACTGGTGATGATCACATTGTAAGACCTAGAATGGAACTACCCCTCATGAATCGTACGATAATACCTTTGTTATTGGGAATATGAGTACTGTAGTTCATAAGTAGGTAGTTATTTGTAACAAATTAGTTATTCATATGAGTTTCTTCCAAGATACGTTATCACAACCTCATGTTACCATTCTAAAAGATGACTATGCTCTGTATTTAAATAAATTAGTAGATTTCTTAACTGCAATATTTTTAAAGGTTTGTTATCATTTTCCAGTTCTTTCATGTTCCTTCAAAGGGAAATGGGATAAATGATTAGGTGAATACAATATGCTCTCTTCTCTCTCTCTCTCTCTCTCTCTCTCTCAACTGAGGCTGGAAAAAGGAAGGACTATAAAGAAAATAGCTGGCTGGATAATTTAGTGGTTTAGGTATTTGGCTACACAGCCAGAGGTTGGAAGGAACTGTTCCTCCTTTGATCAGATCCAGTCTGTGTAGTCATAGAAAAACTGCACACGCGAGGGCACACCCAGAAGAAAGGGCAAACATGTGTATTCCCTGCCTCCAAAACCTTGGAAAGGGTTACTATAAGGTAGCATTGACTTGATAGAGCACAAAACATACATAAAAACAACATGTGCTCCCAAGTGTTGGGCAACTATATCTGCAGTTGTAGAGCTAAACTCAACATAGGCCTACCATGTGATTCTTTCAAATAATTCAAGATGACGTTGAAGAATTTAAGGCCAATACCGATTGCTTATAATTGGATATTAATCATCAAGGTGTCTAGATGCTGCTAAAGTAACGAAACCTTGGACATGCACTTCATGATTGATGGTTATTAATGCTCCTTCGCATTGTTTTAGAAATGCATCATTTGTGTATACAAAGGGAGTCGAGCTTTAAATCTGTAGCTGAAAGGGACAAATAGGATCCTTAAAGGTTAAAGAATGCAATCATTTGCTCAAACCCTTGAAGCTTAATGCCGTTGGCTATTCAAGAAGCTAATTAAAACTCCATTGGAACAAAGTCAATAGACTGTATTTTGAAAGAAAGCACGTCACAACAGAATGCGTAATTTGTGAAGACTGGAACAGTAGGGAGCAGGCTAAACATACACAAGTGTAAGGACAGCTGGTGTTGAGAAAGTTCTGCCCTTTTTGGTGCACAATAGATGCTTGCTGTGTAGGGAGTAACCCCAGCATCGGTGACGATGCTACCTCAGTTGTGTCATGATGTGTCATAATGGAGGAGTGGGGAGGGAGGGGAGGAAAGAAGTCTCAAGATCAGGGAAGAAAAATAGTTGACCCTTAAGATGCTGTTGGGCCACCATTCTCACATTTTTTCTGGACTCCCAATCTCTTGCTATTGGCCATACTGGCTAGAGGTGATGGGATTTTTTTTTTAAAAAAAAAGATTTATATACCACACTATCTGACCAAAGGTCAGGATTGGTAGTTCAAGAATGGTTGTAAATCCATGCATTCCTTGTCCCCATGGTAAACTATGCACACATCTGCACAAAACTCACATGATGTAGATCTAGAACTTAATACTTGCTAAGTCCCTACTACTGTATTGATTACTGCAACACACTCTATATGGGGCAGCCTTTGAAGACGGTTCAGTGATTGCAACTGGTTCATAATTGTGAACAACTCTCCTGGTTCACAGCACATCGATTCTGCGTAACCAGCATTGGTTACCAGTTGTTGCCCGAGCCCAGTTCAAATTTGCTTATTTTGACATATGGCTTAGGAGCTAGATACCTGAAGCACCACCTCCTTCCATATGAACCTACCCGGCAATTATAAGATCTAGCCAGGGAACCCTCCTGAGAGAGCCATCCCTCAAGGAGGTGAAAGGGATGGCTTGTAGGTCTTTGGCCTTTTCGACAGCTGCCTCCAGGCTATGGAACACCCTTCTAAGTGACATCCACCTGGTGGCAACGCTGATGACATTTCAGCACCAGGTAAAAACCTTCCTGTTTCTGATATAACATAGATTGTGGGTCCTGATGTCAATTTTGGTGTTTTGTGTTTAAATGTTTTTATTGTTTTTAACTGTCCATGTTTTAACTATTTTACCTGTTCATTTTAATTGCAAGTTGCCCAGAGACCTCTGGGTAATGGGCGACATATACGTTGTATAAATAAATGAATGAATAAATCTCTGATATTTAGAATCTGTATTCCTTGTTGCTGACATAGCTTCAGTATTAGCACACCATTTTATAGCTATAGTGCTTGAATTAAAATGTAGACAAAACCAGTGGAGCTGCTCATTAGAAGAAAAATAGTCTGGGAAGGGGGGGAAAGTGGTATACTCCCATGAAAGAGAGGCACCAAAATCCATTTTTGGGGAAACTGCTAAATTAGGATATGAGATGCAAAACAAAACAGCAACCAAACAAAAAACAGCCAGACCCCTGTCAACCTAATTCTAAGCAGAAGCAAATGGAGAAATAACTTCCAGTTGAAGTTAGTGCATGCCTCTTATCTGTATTGTAGGATCACTACATAAGGTGAGGGGAGTTTAATCTTTCCCTCTTCAGCTTCTTTCTTCACAATGTTTGCTTTATGATGTGGCAGTTAAAACATTGTTTTCCTCAAATCTAATTGTAATGATTGCTATCTAACCCAAAGGGGAGGTCTTTGTATTACAGCTTCTAAAGTATCCAGACAGCATGCATTATGGTAGTGATAGCTGAAAAAAGAGAGTCCCTTTTTAAATCTCCGCTTTGGAGTCACTTTTAAATAATAACCATAATCTGATCGCTGCAAGCCATTGGCCTGTGACATAAAGTAGACTCTCTTTCCTCCAAATTCATCTTGACTTCAGTACCAGCAACAAAAGACAAAGCAGTGGCAGAAGCCACTACTTGAAAGCATGGGATATTTGTTTATCTTAAACTATTTTATTTATAAACCAGCTCTCTCTCAATAGAAGGATCCAAGGTAGCTCAAAACTAATTAAACAATATAATCACACACAACTAAAAACCCAGAATATATTTTTTCAAACTAAATAGAGTGGTACCTTGTATAAAGGAATTAATTCGTTCCAAATGAAATTATGTTAAGCAAATTTTCCTTTATACAAATTCCCATAGGAATGCATTGAAAATGGAGTAATCCCATTTTTATGTTGTACGGATTTTCCCCATAGGCAATTATGTTAAGCAAATTTCCCCTATCTCTGGAATTTTTTATGTTGTACAGATTTTATGTTATACAAGGGCCCACTGTAAATAACAAGTGCAAGTTGAAGGGACAGGATTGCAGCTCGAAAGAGATCTTGGTGTACTGGTGGATAGCTCAACGAAAGTGACTCCATAATGTATGGCAACAGTGAAGAAGACTAATTCCATGCTAGAGATAATCAAAAAGGGGATTGAAAATAAAACAGCCTTCATTATAATGCCATTTAAAAATGATAGCAAGACCGCAACTGTATTGCATACAGTTCTGGTCACCACATCTAAAAAAAGACATAATGGAACTGGAAAAGATGCAGAAGAGAGTGACTAAATGATTACTAGTCTGGGGCACCTCTCTTATGAGGAAAGGCTACAGCATTTGGGACTCCTTAGTCTGGAAAGAAAGGTGATGGGGAGAATAAGATTGAGACATACAAAATTATGCAGGACATGAGTAAAGTGGATAGAGGGATGGTCTTCTTCTTCTCACAAAATACCAGAACGAGGGGAGATCCACTCAAATTGAGAGTTGGGAGAGTGAGAACAGACAAAGGAAAATACTTCTTTACCCAGCATGTTGTTAGTCTGTGGAACTCCCTGCCACAGGATGTGGTGATGGCATCTTTCCTGGATGCCTTCAAAAGGGGATTGGACAGATTTCTGGAGGAAAAGATTACAAGCCATGATAGTCTTAAAAACAGGGTACTTCAAAGGCCAGATGCAGCTCCTGACTGGCCAGCATGACAGATCAAGCACAGATGACGTCGCAGCATGCTTCCTCATTGGATTTTAACCCTGTGTGAGCCAGAGAAAGATAAAGTAATTTGCATGTATCAGCTGGTTTTGAGGACCACCTGGGCCCACGTGCTCCATTTCTTAACCTACTGGTTCTGAAACGAACTGCCCATCCCTACTGGTATCTTTAATGTAATGTCTTTTGATGCTGTAGGCTGTCCCTCAGTTCCGCTCTCAATACTTGAATATGTCTTAATTGTACTGGACTGTATATTATTCCTCATTACTGTAAGCTGCCTTGGGTCCTTTTCAAGGAGAAGGGCAAGGTAAAAATACCCATAAATAAATAAATAAATAAATAAATAAATAAATAAATAAATTCTATTCAGTGTTCGTTAAAGCCTCAACTTAAGTATTGGGTCCAGTGCTAGACACCATGCTTCAAGAAAGATGATGACAAACTGGAACAATTTCAGAGGAGGCTGACTTTTTCTTTCACAAAAGACTGAAATACTAGGACATGTTTAGTCTAGAAAAAAGAAAACAGAGGGGTGACATGATAGCACTTTTCAAATATTTCAAGGGCTATCATACAGTGGAGGGGCAGGATCTGTTCTCGATTATCCCAGAGTGCAGGGCATGCAACAATGGGCGCACATTAAGAGAACCAGTTTTTGTCTGAATATCAGGAAAAACTTCCTGTTAGAGCAGTATGATAATGAAGCCAGTTAACTCAAGATGTGGTGAGTGCACCAACACTGGGGACAGTCAACAGAAATTTGGACAACCATCTGGCAGATATCCTTTGGCATGGAGCAGAAGTTCGGACTTGATGGCTTTATAGGCCCCTTCCAACTTCACTGTTCTATTATTCTATTTGCCTGGTAACAATAAAAAAGACAGTTTCATTTAGAGAGAGGAACAAAAGAAATATCTCCCTTCCAGATAAGCAGATGGCATAACCTGAAATTTTACTTCTGTAAAAGCAGTGTGAAGGCTGGAGTAGATCAACATGTGACAATAATTTGCCCAGATACTCTTTTGGGAAAACAAAATATTCAGTGTAACTAAGAGTTTTATTTTGAATCTTATGTTTTAATCTTCCTTTTACATCCTATTACAAGTTTTATGCTACAAAATTGCCACCATGTTTTTAGAGCTCCTGTTCAAATTGTACCTTTTAATATTGTTCTCTTCTTTGTAGTTTTATTGTCTTCTGTTCTGTTCTGAATCAGTTCTTCGAAAAACCTCTAGTTTATTAATGTAGGATATTGTATTTCTGAATCCATAATTCATAACAGCAGGAAACTGCCTGATATGGCTACACAATATCATGTCCTCAGTTCCAGCAGGAATAAAATATGCCAACCTTTATGTAACAAAATACTGCCTGAATGTTGACAAAACCAAGGATAGCAGTCAAGAGGGTCTACACTACAGGATACCCTCTTGTGTTCACTACCAAAGCAAAGGAAAATCCAAGAAGTTTTTTTTTCTCCCCCCCCCTCAGTTAACCACTTCTCATCCAAACACAACTCAGTTGTCAGCACTGTTTTTCAATAGGAGCCAATGGTTACAAAATCCAATTGCTAGCATGAATGACTGTTGAGCCAGAAAGAGTTAAAAAGTTCTTCTCTTGAGAGTCAGCTAATTGGGTCCTGACTGACAAAGTAAAAAGTTTAGATTGCCCCAGATGTGGAGGTGATTTCCCCTTTGAGGTCTTGTGTCAGGTGTCTGGTGTCAGAAATCTTGAAAAAATGTTTACTGAAAGCATTCAGGGCTGAGTCAACACAATTGCCCTATATTTTTCTAATACTGTACTTTGAATTTGCCTTAAAATTGTATACTACAATCTCTCCAAAGATTTGATACAGAATTACAGGCCAATTGCCCTCCTAAACGTGGATTACAAAATTTTTGCAACCATCCTGGCCAATAGATGGCGGATGATTTTACCTTCTTTGATATCACACGACCAGACTGGCTTCCTCCCGAAAAGGCACCTCCAATCCAATATCAGAACTTTTCTCAACGTGCTGGAATATTACGAATCCCACCCCGAGAAGCAAGTAGCTTTTGCATTCATTGATGCTGAGAAAGCCTTTGATAATGTATCCTGGTCTTTACTCAAAACTCAATTAGATTACCTTCAGTGTGGCCACAGAATGCTGCGAGCTATTGGACAAATCTATTCTACCCAAAATACCAGGATTGTAGTGAACGGTCACCTCACAGATAAAGTTAATATACACAAAGGTACTAGGCAAGGATGCCCTCTTTCCCCTCTTTTGTTTATATCCACCCTGGAAATTCTTCTTCATGTAATAAGGGAAAACCCAGACATTCAAGGCCTACAAAATAAGGGAGAAGTTTACAAGGTACAAGCCTTTGCAGATGACCTGATGGTTATCATGGAGAACCCTCAGACTTCCTCCGTAGAACTTCTAAAGACTCTGGAGGCATACTCTAAAATCTCCGGATTAAAGGTGAATAGAGAAAAAACATTGGTTCTAACTAAAAATATGACCCCACCCATGATTGAAAAACTGGTAAATCAATCTGGTTTTCAACATTCTAATAGGGTAAAATACTTGGGTATTACTGTATCTAACCGATGTAACTCTTTACTCAAAGACAATTATGTTAATGTTATTAAAACAATCAAAGCTGATCTCGAAACTTGGTCAAGACTTCAGCTATCCTTAATGGGCAGAATTGCTGCAGTCAAAATGAATGTCTTACCTAAACTGCTTTTCCTATTTCAATCTCTGCCTATATTACCAAACTTTAAGATCATTTCAGATCTGGAAAAAAGTATACGTATATTTATATGGCAAAAGAAAAAAGCAAGGATTAAAAATATTTATTTGCAGGATAGAACCAAATTTGGAAGCTTTGCCCTTCCCAATTTGGTACTATACTACAAGGCTGCCGCCATGACTTGGATTAAAGACTGGATCTTGATGACAAATAAAAGAATATTGCAGCTCGAGAGTTATGGCCTTGACAAGGGCTGGCATCACTATATGTGGTACAAGGGAAATTTACCTACCCTCTTTAAAAAGCACTGGATAAGGAATGCCTTAATCAAAATATGGTCATTGATCCAAAAACAATTTTATCTCAAAGCACCTATGTGGTTATCCCCACTGGGAGCAATTTATAGCTCCCAGGTAAGTGAAATCTCAAAAGTTATAACTTACAGACACCTTCTGAATGCTGACCTCTCATTGAAACCATTAGGGAAATTAGTATCAGAAGGTTACAATCTGGATTGGTGGAAATATCAACAAATACATTCACACTTTAAAGAGCTTTCCAAAGAGGGTGGTTTTATGCCTACTGATACCCCATTTGATAAAATACTTTCTTCTGGTGACTCCAAGCTTCTTAGCAAATTCTATAGCATACTGTTAAATGAAAAGATGATTGATACATTGGTTAAAGACTCTATGATTAGATGGGCTGAAAACTTTGGTTATACTATTAATTTAAATAAATGGGACTCTCTGTGGAATACAGTTAAAATCTTTAAACCTATTTCGTTTAAGGAAAATTGTTATAAAATGTTTTATAGATGGCATTTTGCTCCTCATCGTTTATCCAAGATGTATAATTGTTCACCTAAATGTTGGAAATGTAACTATGACTGTGGAACCTTTTATCATATGTGGTGGACTTGTAAAGAAGCAAAGGCGTATTGGAACATGGTAAAACTTTTCTTAGAAAGATCTTTGAAAATTAAGATAGAGCTTAGACCAGAACTATTCTTGTTAAATATAGTAGATATAAATATTTCCTATGACCAGAGATATGTACTTCACCATGTAATTGTTGCTGCAAGAATACTGTATGCGAAACTTTGGAAACAACCAAACACGCCAACAGAGAAGGATTTTCACAGAAAGATAAGAGAATGTATCGAAATTGATAAACTCTCTGGTTATCTAAAGGGAGACTACGACGAGATCTTTCGGGAAAGATGGCAAGAAGTAACAAATTCATTAGTATTGTGATAACATTTGGCAATTCTAGTAATATGTTAAATTACTATTTCTATTTTGCTTGATATACTCAATGTAAATTTTAAAAATTGTACCCCCCTTTTTTTCCCCTCACCCATACTCTTTTTCCCTGTTCCCCCCTTAAAAATCCAATAAAAATCTATAAAGTAAAAAAAAATAAAAAAAATTGTATACTACTTACCTAGAGATTTCCTGACAAAATGTCCATTTCTGGAGGACTGTGACTCCATTACTTTGAATTCCATTACTTTCTTTTATTTGTCAAAGAAAGACTGTCTTTTCACTTTTTTCTGTAACCTTTCATTGTTCTCTGTACATCTCTCTTCCTAGGCCATGAAGCTGCAAACATTTGTTTATTTTGGAAATATTATAAAAATGAGAAAAGGAAAAATAACTTTATGAATGTTCTTTTGATCTTCAAGAAAGGACCTGTTTAAAAAGGAGAAAACCCCAACAGAGACAATAATTGATCCTAGTAAAGGAGGATTTATTTGAAGAAACAGAGAAAAGAATTCAAAGAATTAAAAACAAAAGAAATACAAAAATATGAATAGAACAACGTATTTGTAAGCTGGGTACTGATATTCTCTAGAAAGGGTACAATCATATTCAGTCTTGCATATTCATGGGGACAGATTTTATAGGACTTACAAGTAACATAGTTCAGCAGAAATTATCAATAATAGAAGGGTTTTGTTTTCCCCCAATGCCCCAAATTCCAATGATGCTTGGAGCTAGGCTTGTGTTAGCAAGTTTTGTTACAAGTTATTACTTGTGATTTCTAGAGTCAAAACCTTTCTGTCTGAGATGTTAGTCCTCACTATTTAAGAAATAGTAAAATAGTCAAAATAGTTTTTTAGTCAAATTAGTCTTCTTTCTTTATATGTGTCAAGGATTTCTGTTCTTCAAATAGTTACAATATGCAGATTGCTAGAATAAATGGAAAAAGTATTTTAGTCCCTATAGCCTGGCTTCCTTTTAAATAAAGAAACAAGTAGGTGGGGCCAACAATGCTCTTTCGAGGTGAGCAAGATTGCTCTTTTCAGTTTATTTGATCTGGCTTAGCTCTACATGAAATAAAAATAAGGGCTCGGTCACATGTCCCTTTAAAGAGAGTTTAAATTACTAAATAAATTGTGCCCAAAAATACCGTCCTCATGGCCACCCCGCTTTTTGAAAAAAAAGGAAAAAGAAAACCCGGTAAAGCTCCCTTAAGCAAGGTTTCTGTGACCTACCTTCCAGGCTTGGGAATTTTTGCCTCCCTTTTGAAATCCGGCTTTTAAGGAGGCAGACGCCATGGGACAGCGCTGATGATCCGGGTTTCTTTTTATTTTTTTTTGCATAGCACCCACCGGCTGTTCCTGGGGCCGATCGGTGCTGTTTTTTTAATTTGCCTACATATCGGAGTAACAGGAAGTCCGACACAGAATTAAATTCCCCCAGAAAAGTCTTCCGTTTTTTTCAAGTGCTAGCGCCACCTGCTGGTCAAGGGGGCTGAACTGCACTTTAAAATTGAAAAACCAGATTTTGACGTGAGACCTCTTCTCCCACATTTAAATCACATGATGGGAAGAAGAGGAAAAGCCGGACCTTCAGAAGATCAGGATCGAAACCCAGATGTGACCACAGCCCTAATGGCCTATTGAGACTATTGTCCACCTAACAAGCCTATTCAAGCCATTGTTCATCTTATGAGCCTGTTTTAGACCAGGGTGACATGAGGTCAAAGTGAACTATAAAATGGAGGGCTCGCAACTAGCTTTCCTCAGACTGACGAAGCTGTTTGGATGAGTAGCGAAACATTTTAATCTCTCAAGAAAAGACACAACTTGACTCAACTTCCAGATAAATTCATCTGGATAACTGAGAATCTTCACAGACATATTTCTGGAGCATGGTAATCTAGATTCAGATAGGTAACTAACTACCTTATACAGTTTCCAACTATTTCTGTGTTTGGCCCAGTACAGTCTGCTCTGGCTGGCATTGGTTCTCTGGACAACTCTTCACATTACCCACCACTTAATTTTTAAACAGATGATTTCTGGGATTAAAGGATCTTCTACATGCAAACCAGTTGGCCTGTCGCAGAATTATTACCCTTCCCCGAATTTGCCATTTTAAAAACAACTTTAGGGTTACTAGAGGTCAGAAGAGAAATTTTTCCAGTTTGGAAAAGAAAACTGTAAAGGAAAAAATTGAGGTGGTGGGGCATAGCAATAGCTCTTATGAGTCCGGGGTCAGGTGCATGTCCCTCTGGCTTCTGGAGCAGGGGTCCCCTACCCCTGGGCCATGGATTGGTGCCAGTCTGTGCCCTGATAAGAACGAAGAAAGCTAGTCATCCATCTATACGATATATTATTACACAGAGCAGAGATCTGACAGTGCCACGTTAATATGGGTGTTAGGGGCTCTTCCTGTTCCCTGTGTAGCCCCATCAGTGGCCAGCAAAGTTCCCTCCAAGGCACATGTTCAAGTGGGCATACATGCTTTTCACTCCCTGCACGGGGCTTTTCCTTCCCTGCACACCTGTCACAACTGTTTTTGGTTTGGTCACGACAGAACCAGTGTGTGTGTGTGAGAGAGAGAAGGGGGGGGAGTTGCACATGCAAATAGAGAAAAAATTAGAATCATCCCAAATTAATCCCCCATCCCTGGTCTGTGGAAAAATTGTCTTCGACAAAACCAGTCCCTGGTGCCAAAAAGGTTGGGAACCACAGCTCTGGAGGATACTCACCTCTGAGGTAAAGAGTAAACACAAGAGAGATTTTGAATGGCACTCTGAGACTAGCAACCTTGTATACCAGTCATAAATAAGTAAATGCATTCCCTCTATCTTCTCCAGGATGCATTCTGAATATTTATATTTATATCTAGAAAACTGGACAAAGGTGAAGAGTGTGTGGTTAAAAGATTTTGTTCATCGTCATAGCATGATTATGGTTTCTTTTGTCTCAGAAGGTTTCAAATCTTGGAAATAAAGACAGTGTCCAGGAACTAGCAAGAGTCTGCCAAACTATTTCTCACAGCAAAAGAGCAGCTGCTCGCATACAAAATCATTGCCGCTACTTTTTAGAAGACAAAAGTTGGCTACAGGATTACCATCTTACCGTAACAGGAGCTCAAAAGGATGTGGGATAGCCAGGGTAAACAAACAACAAGACAAAAACACAGTTCCTAAGAACTCAATCCATTCTCCTACGGTTGAACAGCTGCACTTGGAAACTCAAGTTAAGACTGGTGTTTGTGGCAAGGTTATCTTTTGTTTTAGTCTGTTTCATCTTCCTGTAATGCTGTCAGCTGCGCACAAACAAGCATAATTCAAAACTTCAGAGGGTTTTTTTTGTCAGCTTTTCCAGTCACATAAAGAGTTTCTACACTGGTTGCTTGCCTCTAATTTTTGTCATATCAAAGCTGTCTTCTTAACATTCTTTTGTTTGAGGGTGAGGGCTTTGATATCTGATTATGAATTTCAGAACTTTCATCTTGTGTACTAGTAATGAAGTGCTCTCTGCTGTTTTAAATTGTGAACAATTAAATCTTGAAGTGTGGAAATGAAATCCCTTCTGTATTCGTGGATGACATTTTACTCCTGCAGGCCTCCGTTGCTGACACTCGTGCACTTTCCATACGTACCAGTGTCAAGACTCTGCACTTTAAGACTCAGAATTTCCCAGCCTTTGGCCAAAGCTCTTGACAGACAACAATTCTGCCCCCCACCCCAACCCCAAGACAACTGCAGAGGCATAATAAGGCATTTCATAAGAACATTGGGTAAGTATAGAGCTCATGGCTTAGTCTCCAATTTGCTATTTTGTATGAACTACTTTAATTATTAAAGTGTTTTAATTGTAACCCTCTTAGAATTGCAGAGCTGGAAAGCACCCTATGGATCATCAAGTCCAGCTTGTGGAGCAGTGGCGCAGAGGTTAAATGCCTGTGCTGCAGGTAAAACTGTGCTCATGACCTGGGGTTCAATCCCCGGTAGCCAGCTCATGGTTGACTCCGCCTTCCATCATTCCAAGGTCGGTAAAATGAGTACCCAGCTTTCTGGGGGGGGCAATGTGTAGCCTGCATAATTAAACTGTAAACTGCCCAGAGACTACTTGAAGTGGTGTGGGGCGGTATATAAGCAGAACACTTTGCTTTATCCAGTCCCCTAATCATCACTGCTTCCTCCTCTAAACACTCAGTTTACCTGGACCCTTCTTAAAGTGTAGTGCTCAGAATGGGGCCACAACAATCAAGAGGAGGCCTAAACGCTGCCAAACAGAGGAGAAATTCATACTTCTCTCAAAGCAGCCTAAAGTAGCATTTGCCTTTTTTGTTTGTTTGTTTGTTTTGCCGCTGAATCACAGTATTGGCTCCTATTCATATTCATTCTTGTTCTTCCATGCCTGTTTTGGCACTTTTCTCCATGTCTTCCCTCCATTTTGTTTGCCCAAGCAATTCTCTCTTCTTCCTCAAGTCCCTAATAAAAGGATTTTCCCCTAATAGCCACCTCCCACACTTTTCACTTCCCTGTCCTTATTTGTCCCAGATAGAAAGGGAAATCCTTCAGGGCAAAGGATATCATGTTCCATACCACTACTGGGATGTTAAATCATGTGAGAACAGGCATAATAATAACAACTATGAAAGAAATTATTCGGGAATTTACATTCAAGGGTCCAACTGGATAGCATGTGCAGCACATGTTTATGTTTACTTTCTCATGAAATGAAAGACATCTGTTTGCCATAGTACATTATTTTCTTCATCTAGGCATCCTGCATTTGGAATGCTTGATTTCGTAATGGGTTATTGGAAAGTAAGCACAAGCTTACTTTTGCCCCAGTCTGCTGAGGTGCGTATCTTTAAAGAATGTCAATTGCTGGAGAAAAAATAAATGAAAAGAAGGAAATAGGCAATATCCTACTCCCATTTCCCAATTTCTTCCCTTTACTTTCTTCCAAATACCTGTACAAGGCAAGGTGGAAGAGATCTCCTACATTATCCTGTTGACAAATAAAGGAATTGTTTCCTGTCCTCACAGTTTGAAGCATGGGAATGGCGCAACAGTGAGCCTGTTTATCCTTTATCCTTATTTACCCTGCCTACTTACCTGATCAAAGCAGGAGATCATTTATCATGGCTGTTCTTCCTCCACACCCAACACAGAAATTAGGCTCCTCAAGAGGGAAAACCAGAAGACCTGCTCTTCTTGGTGCAGCCAGGTAAAGATGTGCCTAACTGAGTAAGAAAAAAAATGACTTCCCCACCCTGAATTTAAATTACATTAAGCAATTGCCTGCATTAGTACAGGGGGAAAAGCTTTTGCCATTGTAAACCAAACTCGTAAATGCAGTTACAGAGGTTACTCATGCAAATTAATATCAAGAAAATGATGGTGATGGTGAATAATGTTGGCTGGCAGCCCTTCCATACACAATTCTATGCATTAATCTTCAGTGGAGATGGGGAAGTTACTTCCTCCCCTCAGCCCATGCTTGCTGAATGCACTTGTAGAATTATACTGGAGAAAGGTAACTTGACCCGTCTGAGGTCTTCAGTGACTGAACTTCAGATCATAGTGCTTTGGACAGGATTGCGTGCATAGGAGTTTACAACACAGACAGGAAAACATATTTATAATTCCAAGGTTTGTCAGAATGTTTGGAAACAGTCTAGATATCAGGAAAGTATTGATTTGGTGAACTGCAGATATAATATATTGGGACTAGGATGGGGACTCAAGTCACAGGATTCACTGTCAGGTTGGACTTAAGTTGTACCAGTGACTCAACTTAGCCCCCCCCCCCAATCACTAGTGACTCAGAACCCACTCACGCTTCCATTTTTTCGTGGTGGGAGTGGGGCTTTGTTTATTTATTTATTTATTTATTTATTTATATACCGCCCATCTTCCAAAGGAACTCTGGGTGGTTAACAGCATCAACAAACAATAAAAATAACAACAATATAAGAAAGAAAGAAAAAAATACTAGCACAGGAAAGTGGAATATGTAAGATAAAATAACTATAGTAATACTGAAGCAAAATTAAAAGAGATATCTGGCAAGATGATGGGATAGGGTTAAAAAAAAATTAAAGGTCGCCAAAGGCCTCGTGAAAGAGCCTGGTCTTCAAGGCTTTTTTGAGGGCTGGCGGGGACTGTGCCAGGCGCAACTCACTCGAGAGATGGTTCCAAAGCAGAGGACCAGCCACAGAGAAGGCTCAGTTGCATGTTACCGCTTTCCTAGCCTTCCTGGGCGTGGCCACCCAAAGTGAGAGCGCCTGCGACATTCTAGTATATTGGGCCTCAGTTGATCTCTGGAAGATCTGCTCTGCCAGGTATTCAGGTCCCAAGCCGTGAAGGGTTTTGTAAAATAAAACCAAGACCTTGAATCTTATTCAGGATGCAATGGGGCCAGAACTGGAGTGATGTGGTCATTCCAACCCACACCAACCACCAGTCTGGCCGCAGCATATTGCAGCCCCTGAAATCTACGAATAAGAGTCAAGGGCAACCCCACGTAGAGAGCATTGCAATAATCTATCCTCGAGATAGATTATTGTTTTTAATAGCAATGTCACCTCACAAACAGTAATTTCACAGCAATGAGACTGGCAAATTGCCATAAAGACAAACAGAGCATTGGAACACCAGGTTATTTCAAGAATAAAAGCTTTTTATTGCAATAATAAGATCAATGCATTGATGTTGCTTCTCTAAGAGAAAAGGACACTTTCTGGGGTCCAGCAAAACAATTTATACTCTTCACTTAACAGACACATCAGCAATCTCCTTACTCAAGAAACATGCATAGCACAACTCTACACACGTACAACATGTACACTATCTGAAATTAGAAAATAGTTACTTCATTTGTTACACAAGTTACATATTCTCTATACATATAAAACTGCTGTGGAGCAGCTGATTTCCGGTTTCTAAATAGCAAGACAGACTATGTTGAAGGAAATTTCACAATATTCTTTGATGCCCTGCAAGATCTTGCAGAGGAAACATAGTTCCTCTTATCAGTTTTAACCAGAGTACGAAGCAAGGAAGTTAGGAAACAAGTTATCTGCCTCTTTCCCAAAAGTTTTGAAATGTGCTAACAATTTGAAATGAACTTATTGATCTTTAATGATGAATGATAGAAATTAAGTTTTAATACGTTAAGCTTGCAGGGATGTGGACTCAGGCCTTGGTACCAAATATTAGGACTCGAACTCAAAGACCTGCCAACATCCTTGTATTTTGGGAACACAAAAAAGCATAGGGATGTGTGACTTCTATAGCTGGGGTTACACAATATATTGTCAAAGGGTTTCAGTGGGCCATAAGAACTCCTCAAAATTGGAGCTGTAAACTTGAAAGGATCTAATTCATAGGTTGATGAAAAAAAGTTTTATTTGCAACAAAGTAGAAGTCTTGGATCATTTAAAGGTCTCTTGCATAGTCCAACAACTTGCTTCTCTGAGCTAAAAACCAAATACGTCTATAATATTTACAAAAATGTGCATTTTTATTGCCACTGTAGTTAGGCCTCTCATCCATGAATATGTCAATGCATTTTGAAGCCATCTAAGCCTCCATTATTTACTCGATCTTCTCTGCTGGCTTCTGAAGGTTCACTAGGCATCACCTGCACTTATTTTCAAGGTTGTTTTCCTGTCATCGGTCTAAAACTTCCATGCTTCAAAGAAACCTCACGCTTACTGTTCTAGGGTGTTCTTCTTTATCTACAATTCAAAATACCAGGAAACTGGTCAATACTGCTGCACAATATCGTGTCTGCATTGCCAACAAAAAAAGGATGCCAAATTTTACATGGCAAAGGGCAGCGTGAATGTTAATGACATTGAAGTCAGCAGTCAGGATCGTCTCCAGCAGTGGTTCCTACTAGAGATGGGCATGGAACGAACATTTTTTCGTTTCCGTTTCTGTTTGTTGTTTCCGTTACGTAACGAAATGACAAACGAAAATTGTGATGAAAATGAAACGAAACGAACAGAACCACGGAAATTGTGGTTGTTACGTTTCGTTTCCGTTAATGGCGACACACAATGAAATCAGCTATTTTAAATGTTAAAAAACGCCCTGGACATCCGTAAAAACGCAGCGATAATTATTTATATTGTCTGATAATACCTACCAGGGGGGTTGGGGTCCTTAAAACGTTTGTTTTTGTCTTCTCCCATCGCGATGTATTTTTCTTTTCTCTTTAAAATGGATGTCGCCACCAGCCACAAAATGGAGGCAAGCCATGTGATGGGATCATGTTCAACCAATAGCATGCCCAGGTTGCAGACTGGGCGGGCAGGTCTGGCAGCCACAGAGGGCATAAAAAGCTCTGGCAACCCCCGTCCTCCTTGCAGTCTCTGGTGGGAGTTTGGGTGGGATTGCTGACTCTGCGACTCTAGCTTCAGTCCTGCAGCCTCCCTGTGTGCGTGCGTGCTGTGTACCTCTCGGTGAGTACCCTCCCTTGCCCCGCAGTGCAGTCACTCTGCGGCTGCCTTGCACCCTGGGCAATGCCCGCCGCTGGCTTTGCAGCCCCCCTGCGTACCTAGTCTATACTGTGTCTCTGCCAACATCCATTTTTTTAGTGTTTTCCCTCTGGTCTGGGGCGTTGGGGGATGCCTGTGCACGGAAATGCTTTTAAAATCGCGCAAAGAGTGGGTAGAAATGACAAACGAAAAAATGAAAAACGGTAATGAAATTTTCCAAAAATTCGTGACAAAAGGAAACGAACCGAAACAGACCTCTCAACAACAAACGAAAAACCGAACACCATTTTTTGTTTTGTGCCCATCTCTAGTTCCTAGTGGGGCCCAAATATTCTTAGATTAAAACTCTAAGAAGCTTTCATCACAAACTCTGATGGAGAGGAATTCTGGGAATTATAGTCCAAGAACATCCAGGGATTCAGGGTTGGGAACCACTGGTTTACAGGATACATTCTTGGGTATTCACTACCATTCACAAAGAGAAATCAAGCAGGTGAAAATCCCAGAACCAGAGTCCCTTTTTCATCAGCTAACCCCTTTTCACTCAAACTTAAAGCTGCTTCTCAATGTTATTTAGACATCTATTTGTAGTGTTCATCCTTTTCTTGATTAAATGGCTATACAGGAAGGGGATAAAGGGTTAACCCTCAAGCCCAAATAAGGAGTGTGAAGGCGGAGCCCAAGTGCTTAAAAAGCTCCACCCGAGGTATGTGGAGTCAGATAGGGAACCTACATCCTGAGTGAGAGGGTTAAATCTAGGGCTGAGTTATATGTGAGAGGTTTGAGGGAAGCAAAGTTCAGTATTTGAATGTAACTGCTTTGAGTAACTTTTAAGTAACTGTACACAAGAGAACTTGAACTGAACATCCTGCTGTATTCAATAAATGCTCTTTTATATCTTCACGTTACATTTCATCTGGGACTCAATTATTGTACTGAGATACCCTGAATGGTGGCAGCAAAACCCAAGAATAAAAGGGTTTAGGACTTCAGGTCAATGGTCCATGAGACGACTAGGGGCCTGTGCTAGAGAATGTTACCCTTTAGTGAGCCGGACTAGGGGATAATGCCACACTATAGCTTAGTGGCAAAAAGTAATCAACATGAATAGAAGCAATGTATTTTTCAAATTAATTTATGTGCACTCAAGTACATGCAGCCCAAAGGCATTGGATTGTTAACCCCCAAGGAATTGACATGAATTTGGAGTGCTTTTGCCCCGTGCGACCCGGTGCATGGCGCTCCCAGCCATCTGTGCTGAAAGAGAAGTCTCAGCCATGTCCATTCATGGCATTGTTCCTGTGTGCCCAAGAATCAAACACCATACATCGAAGACTTTGAAAGAAGGTTAAAGGAAATGTATAGGTGTTTGTTGCCAAGTACCTCATTTTATACACTCTCGGGTGTATGCAGTTTCTTTCTCTTTCAGAGGGAAATGAGATAGCTTAAATCTGGGCATCTGATTTGTTGCATCTTTTGAATTGAAAAAAAATGTATTAAATCAACTTCACCATCTCCACCTTTCTGTATTTGCCGAGTTGCTGCTCTACATCAAGATGAATGGAGTGGCAAATCTTGTCAGTTCTTCTCTCAGCCTCCTCCTTCGGACCAGAATTTATGAATCATTACCACGAATTTGAAACACTTGGCAGAATCCAGATTCAAAAACAAGGGCAACAGCAAAGATCATGTTCAGCTGGTATCATGCATCAGCAAAGAAAAAGAAGATTCCTGATGTAGATGAGCCCTGCATCCTCTGATCTGCAAAATTCAGGATATGAAATGTGAAGTCAAAGGTATCTCTGTCCATACGTATCTGCAATTAGTTCAAAGGGCATTTCATTCACAAGTGTGACTGATCTTCTGGATGTATCCATCTCTACCAAGGCCACCACCACTACCACCTCCAAAGCAGATATTTCATCAGGGCATTCAATGATCATCTCCATTTTCCAAGCAGTAGATACCCAGAGAACCTATTTAAAAACCGACCTGATAATTGCTTTATCGTATCCTCTTTGTGAAAAAAAAAATCATAAAAATAATCCTATATATGGCCCTTACTACATATGAAAGAGGATGGATAGAAATCGTGAGTTCCCCAAACCCTGCCTCTGAATCATGCTACCAAATCTCAAGACCAAATACCATCATTGAATTTCAGTGGGAACCAGTAATTGTGTTAGTCTGTCTCAGCATGTTAAGAAAATTAAAGGGGGAAAATAAGAAAAAGTAAAGATAAAGAAAGCAAAAGATTGGGGCATTTAAATACTAACAGACTGTCTTTCAGTTTGAGTTTCATGCATCAAAATTCACTTGGTATCTAAGTGGATTTCATCCGTGAAAGCTCACACTGAAATCAATCTGTTAAAGTATCACAATCTTTTACTTTTCTCTCCTCCCTCCACCCCTGTTTTTCCTTTTAATTTTGCCAGCATGCCACATTTCAGGGCGAGAGAGGGAAAACCTACTTGAAACAACAAAGTGTTTGTTTGAAATGAGTTGCACTGCAGTGCATTTTGCTTGTTTTAAATTGGGAAGTGTGTGTATCTCATTTGCTGCCTAATTTCCCTCTCTGAAGATCAAAGGGCATGGGTGGGGTGGGGTGGGGTCAGAATTTACCACTAGATATTAAAGCTGCCAACCCCTTCTGGTACAGCCCTTAAAATGAAAGTTTTAAATATCTGAGTATTCTCATCTAACTTGCTGGGTTCAGTGAATTATTTTTTGCAGAAATAAAAAAGCATTGGTCCTCTACTACGTCAAAAAGAAACTCCAACAACCTATTGTTACACGGGGAAGAAAAGAAAGCAAACCATCCAATAAATGTTGAATGCATTTGCGATTATTCATTTGCTCTCTCTCGCTCTCGCTCTCATTCAGAATACTCATTCATTTTCTTCCAGATTATACTTAAAATCAGGTATTATCTTAGCCAACATGACCATTCTTCTTTAGTTTAATATACGATATTACAGAGTGTCAATGGTTAACAGAGCAAATAAATTAGCATTTATAAAAATCAATTACATTGTCTCATAAGACAGAGGAGAAGCCAAGACCTTCATCATGGGATCATTTGTATTTATCTGTTAATTATAAGCTGTAATTGTCTCTTCTTATCATTTTAATTTGCATAAATTGCATAACTTTAGCATTTAACTGCATTTGATACTTGGGATACAATTATACTTTAAGCATTCTTTTTTGAAACATTCATTATTAATTACAGTATTAAAATTAGCAGTTCTGATAACTGACCTTGGTTTTTCCTTCCTTTCTCCTCATCTGGCCGTCGAGGTCATTCATCTCATGATTATGCATGCTTTGTAACTTCTTATTGCTTATGCACTAAGTTTTAATTGTACTTTATTGCCTGTCAGTTTTCACTGAGTTATTTTTTTCTAACCAAGGGAGACACAGTCCGTCGGCTCTTGAGTCTTGTAGCTCCTTACAGACTAACAAACTGATAGTGACATCAGCATATGTGGCCTAGACTTTGCTTTTTCAAATGCTTTTAAAGTTTCCACAGTTTTTGGCTGCGATCCTGCAGAAGGCAATTGTAACAGATTTTAGAAGTAGGAAAGCCTTTCTTTAGGCCAAAAGTAAAACAATGCCAATATTAAAGTGCAATTTCGATTTGGTAGTAAAGCTGATTGCAATTGAATGTATAAACAATGGCTAAGTGAACATTCCAGCCAGAAGCAAGTGAAACAAGGAATTGCACAGGCATATGGCCCTTCCTAAAAAATAATAAAACATGATTCTTTCCCTGAACTTAGATGAGGCTAAGAACTCTATCACATGTTCTTTAAAATGCTGATTAAATTTCAAAATAAAACGTTTCCAAAAATATTGCCCCCACGGCCACCGGGCTTTTAAAAAAAACTGGTTATGCCCCCTTTAGCGAGTTTTCCATGACCTATCAGAGAAGTTCGGAATGTTTTGCTCTGGTAAAAAAAGCGAGCCAGAAGTCCATGGGAGCTCGCATATGATCCAGTTTTCTACTCTCTTTTTTTTTCCTAGCCCTGACCAGCTTGTCCTGGGGCTGGTCAGAGCTTTTTTAAATTTATTTTTAAAATTTCCCCTCCCCCCAGCACTGATCAACTGGCCTTCGGGTTGTCAGCGCTGTTGGTTTTTGTTTGTTTGTTTGTTTTCATTTTTTCCTAGCCCCACCAGCTCCTGGGGCTGGTCGCTTCTTTTAATTTTTTTAAAAATTTCCCCTCCCCCCAGCACTGATCAGATGGCCTTTGGGCTGTCAGCGCTGGGTTTTTTTGTTTGTTTGTTTGTTTAATTAGCAAATAACCAATTCATAAGCAGACCTCTTATCCTACATCCACTTGAAGCAATAAAAATATGTGGAGAAAAACAAACAAAAATTACAAAGGGATTGAAGAACTATAGCACACAAGCAGTTCAAAAGAGCATCAATGACTATATGGGAAAATATGAGAAGGTGAGGCAGTAAGAAAATAAAAATAAAACCGTTGCAAAATACTGTAAAAATAAGGAGGGGGCAAAATAAACTTTCAGAGTCTGTGCACAAATGCAACAGAGAAAGCTCTCTCACATCTTCCTGCCAAATGTGAGTTGTTCAACTGACATGAGAATCTTACGTTCATAACCACTTTGAAAAAGAGGACTTGTGTTCTCAAAAGCTCGGCAACTTTTTTTATTTTTCTACTAGCAACCTATGAAGGTATCACCCATAGCCTAGTTTTGACTTTGTTTTAATGGTTGCACAGCTCCAAAATCCTTTTTACATTCATGTGGGATAAGTCAGACCTTGAGATGTCCTAATACAGGTCTTTAAAGGAGATAACCAGAGCTTGGAGAGGTTATATTTTTGAGATCAACTCTCGGAATTCCTTCAACAAGCATGCTTACTTGTCCCTCCTGGAAACTGGCAAACCGTACTTAAAAATAATATCTTCAAGTTTTTTAAGGGTAAGGCTAGAAGAGCACAGGCTAAATGGGCTGAATATTTTAAAGGTAAGGGGAGGAGAGGGATTTTTTTGCTTTCTTTCTTAATCTGACAAAAAAAACTTGGTGAGATAAATATGATGAAAAGTCATAATTTCTAATCACTTAGCCTGAAATCCATCTGTTCGCATAAAAGCGTTCATGCAGCAATTTTGTCTTCTGAGTTGGTAACTCAGGATCATCCTTTCATCTTTTAATTCCGATGACAACACTACGTTTTTCAACCCTTGCAGAACAAACACAAAACTTTGCCTCGGAACAAAGAGAAGAAAAGGCATTCTAGATTTAATGTTAACTCTTTGTCTCATTACAAAATAAAATCTTCAAACTTGCCTTTCCTTTAAAAACATCAGTGTACCTAAAAAAACTTATTGTAGACCAAGGCCATGCCCAAAGAAAGCAAGAATAATTTTCTTCAAATGCAATGATATTTAGAACTACTTATCTGTTACATACATTGCACTAATCTGGGAGTGTTAATTGTTGACAAGGAAAATGACAAAATGGATAGGTTTATTTAAACACACCTATTGCTCGTAAGTCACTACGTTGTCATTACCTACGTGTTATGAAGACATGTCCTGTGAGAGACAGAATGATGGTCACACTGAAATGTTGTATAATCGTGTTAATTGGAAATGTGGTCTGCTGAACAACAGTTTAAGTGCAAGAAAGGCAACCTCATGGAAACAACAACGTTATTCCTGTTTTTGGCAACATACCTGCCAGCTGGATTGGATGGTTTCATGGCTTCATGTAATTGGGCTCAATGTGATGTGTTTTCTAAGGTTTGTTTAATTTATATACCACCCCATTCATGTGATGCTCTATTCTGGACTGTTAGCAGATGATAAAACAAAACAAATACAAACACAGCAATCAAATCATCAAGATATAAGGCAAAAAGATAAGGTTCCACCTATGCAGATTTTCAGTCTGCCTGCGTGTCTCTCCTGTCTATCTTGTTTTAGAAATCAAAAGAACAAGCCAGCATTTGTGCTATGGTTGTTTATGATGAGTTGGCCTCATCATAATTGCCAAACAAAAAGTATGATGATGATGATGATGATGAACACATATAATTTTTGGACAATTGACCCAAATGTAACAATTTGTGGTATGATGAGTACTGTTGTGGTATGATGAGTACTGTTGTCCAAAAATCCAGTGTCTGAAATCTAGCAGTAAGCCACAATTGGAGCAGGCCCAAAACAATGCGACTTACTAAAAGAACTGGCTCGCCAAATCCCCTCCTTAGTCTAAAAATTTTACATCTCTACGGTACCTACTATTGGATTTCAGCCAATAGTCCCATCTCTGACACTGATGACTATTTTTTACCTGGTTCCTTTTTGTTAGTGTTTGAAAATCATAGAGTGTTAATTTCCATCCCATAATGTTCACCTTTTCTACTCCACTCCCTCAGTCTCGGTGTGAGCAAAGGAAAGCAATTTGGTTCTGAGTCGCATCAGCTTTAATAATATGCTTGGGGGGATCCATTAAATTGTGTCATACTACCTTGCATTAAAGCAAAGTGTTCTGCTTATATACTGCCCCATACCACTTCAAGTAGTCTCTGGGTGGTTTACAGTTTAATTACAGTATGCAGGCTACACATTCCCCCCCCCCCCCGCCAGCAAGCTGGGTACTCCTTTTACTGACTTTGGAAGAATGGAAGGCTGAGTCAACCATGCGCACGCTACCTGGGATTGAACCCCAGGTCGTGAGCACAGTTTTACCTGAAGTACAGGCATTTAACCTGCACCATGAGACAGAGGTGGGGAACATCTAACTCCCCAGATGTTTTAGACTACAACTCCCATCTAGTCATATCTGATAAAGCTGATGGTGAGGTATCTTAAGATTTGCAACCCAACAATATATGGAAGGTCCCAAGTTCTTGCCTCCAATGTTAAGGCCCAACAGATTTGGGCATTAGGGACAGAAACCCACAAGACTATCTCATACAGAGCAGGATTTTCCTTCCCTCTCACCAAGACTTGTCAATATTGTCTCGAAGTGAGTCTACGAGGTTTCCAAAATTTGGTTTTGCTTTATTTTGTTTCCCCCCCATGATGTTCTGGATTGAAGCTAAGCCTTCTCCATGCAAAGTCTATAGTGCATCACTGAATTATGAACAGTTGTAACAGCTGTTGCAGAGATATGTCATAGGAATACTTTAAAAAAAAGATCAGGAGGCTTGTTTGAATACCTCAAGCAGGGCCTTCTTGTCATGAGCCTGAAGATGTCACCCCCTATGCCAAAGCCTTGGGGCACAGGAAGGAACATAAGAACATAAGAAGAGCCATGCTGGATCAGGCCAAAGGCCCATCTAGTCCAGCTTCCTGTATCTCACAGTGGCCCCACCAGATGCGTTTGGGAGCGCATGAGACTAGATATCTGTCTCCTGATACCACTCCCTGCATCTGGCCCTTGAAGTACCCCGGTTTTAAGCCTGGAGATTACACATCTCCATCATGGTTTGTAACCTGTGATGGACTTTTCCTCCATGAAGGAGGAAAAAGGAAGCACATGATGGTGGTAGTAGTGGCTGGTACCTTCCAGTCAATCCACTTTCATTCTGGGAATGGAGAGCTAATCCCAGGCCTGATCCTTCTCAAGGACTCTAATGGGAAAATGATGCTATTGAATCTCTGCCAGGACTAAGAGAAAGCCTGGACGGCCTTATCTCAAATGGAAATAATACAAACAGGTTCATCTTCTCACCACAAGGCCTTGGAATGCCATTTCTCTCCACATTTCTCTTCTCTTCATTGTGCTCTATGTGAACAGAGATCTAGGAGAGAGAATGCAGTAGCAGCATTTTTGTGAGTATTCCTGAAGCTTTTTACACTTCCTTAGAGCAAAAAGACATGTGCTTGCATGTGTGTGATGGACTGCAACTGTTTATGCCAGATAAATGGAGTGCCAGCTGAAATCAGAGTTCTCTTGTGCAGGCACCTATATTTCCACCAAGTACCTCCAGAACAGTGATGGTGAACCTTTTAGAGATGAAGTGTTCAAACTGTGATTCAAAACCCACTATATATATTTTTTGCAAAGTACCTACCAATACAGCAATTTAACCTGGATGCAGGTGGCTGTGAAGGGGCAATGTCGGGTGCCCACAGAAAAGGCTCCGAGTGCCACCTTTGGCACACCTGCCATAGGTTCATCAGCACTGCTCTAGAATCTCTATTTCAGGATGGTAGAATCATAGTACAAATTAACAAGAAAATGAAAATAGATAAAAACTCTAAAATGTGAGTTTCTGTTTAATTCCTTCCACATTAATCTAGGGATACAATCAATAATATCCAGATGTTCTTGGCTTCATTCTGCCACCCCCCAACTTCAAACAGCAGCCATTTATCCCCCCACCCCATATTTAACAGAAAACTGTTTTTGAAACAAAAGGAAAGGAAAAAATCTAGTCATGCTGGAGACAGGTTAGCTGTTCCAAACAGGGTAATGAAGGAATTATTTGAGCCTTGCATGACCCTAGAAAACTCTTTGGATCCAAGCCCATAACCAAGAATTTCTAAGGACAACAGGACATCGACCCATTTCATTCCATATGAGTAGCAAGCTTTGGAAGTGCTGGGTTAGGAAAGAGAAACAGGTTAGGAAAGAGAAACAAAATGATCAAGAACTACTGTACATCCCTTCTCAACTTCTCACGCTCTGGCACTCCCCTTGTGTTTTGGACTACATTTTCCATCTCTCCTCCATTTACCATGAAACCTGGAGGTGAAAAGATTTGTCACCTAAAACATCTGCAGCTGTAGGAGGCTATCTGCAGACTTTTGCAAGATGTGACTGCAAAAGGAAGAATCTGTCCCCTTGCAGTTCCTACAAAATCCCTTAGGACAAAAGCCATTTATTTGTTTATTTGGGTTCTGTGCAAAGACAGCAGACTTGCCCTTCAGGGTATCTGACGTTTAAAGAGCGACGTTTAAGTGTTATTACTTGACACAGTAGTACAACATAATAAACATGCCAGCTGTCTCTGGAATAAAATCTGTTGGTTGTGAATGTCTAAAATCCCATGGTGTAAATTTATGAGTTGCCAAAATCCCAGAAGATGAAGGAAAAACAAACCACACAGAGACTTGTTCTCTATCACTAGTATTCTTGTGTCAGAAAAGTTTAATCCCATCTTTTAATGGAAGAATGTGGATTTCATGTTGAGAAACATTGAAGGCCGTTTACTTTTATGCCATTTTAGATTAGGAGTTAGAAAACAAAGTTCCCCCACCTAGCCCCACATTTTCTCAATGCCCTTATTATAGTTGGAGACATATTATTTATAGCTCCCTCCAGTCTCTGGGTGTGCAAAATATATGTGGGGAAGGAAAGTTAGCCAACCTTGCAGATAATCGCTTTGCACATGCAACAGATTTGAAAGGAGGAGACCTCTCACACTGTGAAGGTTCCCCAAATTCACAAGCATTCTGGTAGATTTTCCTCTATTCTGGGTCTCGCAGAGACAATCCATGGATTGAGGAGTCTTCCCTCAGACTCATGAGCAAACAGGGAGGAAGACTAGCTCAGTGTCACTCCTCATGCACTGAGCTTATCTTGATCCAAATATGTCTGTAATATAGGTCTTTTAATAACGAATACATCATGGGTCCTTCTTTGTGGTCCTTCCTAACTAAAACCACAGATTTGAAACTTAATGTCTTTTCCATTCCAGTCATGTGAGAACACCTGCAAGTACTAGCGAATCTCTTCTTCCCATACAAGCTTCCATGGGCAGTTGGAAAAAAATAAGATTTATGCCATACCCTAGAGAACCTGAGGCTATTTACTCCAGCCTCTGGATCTGGTCCTATAGGTTCTTAACCTTTTGTTTCTGATTAGGCTGGGTGCTAGTCTTTTTCTTGGCCAAAGCTAACTTGTAATATATCAATGGAATCATATGAATTTTTCTATGGCCTATATTGTGTTTGACTCTCTACAGTTGCAATTATATTGTATATTTTATTATTATAACTGCTGCTTTTATGTATAGTTAGATTTCCTCTCTCTTTTTCTAATTAGCCATCACATTTCTGTGTGCAGCAAGAAGTGGAAGTAATCCATACCCAGATTTTCAGTAGTAAATTTTAAAAGGTGTGCTTGAAGTGGGCAGCTCTTAACATGATTAATCATCTTCACAGCACCATCAAATATGACTTTTAAATCTTGTGTCATCCTTCTAGTTGCCGGAGAATGCTGATGGATGACAGTGGCTGCTGCTGGTGTTTCCTGCCACTTGCTTCATCCTAGAAACAGCTCCCTTCACTTTTCCAACCATTGTAACCGCTCCATCGCTGCAAATATCCACAAACTTATTATTTGTTTCATTTTTATACCGCCCATCTTCCAATATGGAACTCTGGGGGGGGGGTACAAGATTTAAAAAAAAACAGTACAAAACAGTACAAACAAGATGGGTCAAAGGGCAGGAAGCAACACCAAAAAAAGGAAACCAAATAAAATAAAATAGATTTAAATTAAATTAGATTAAATAAAAAATTAAATTAAATTAGGTCGCCATATGCCTCCCTGAAAAGCCAAGTTTTCAAAGCCTTTCTGAAGGCGGGCAGGGACTGTGCAAGGTGCAGCTCACTCGGAAAGTGGTTCCATAATGAGGGGCCCACAACAGAGAAGGCGCGGTTGTGCGTGGTGGACCTCCACACCTCCCTGGGAGTGGGCACCCTGAGTGAGCGCGCCCGCGACATCCGAGTGGGTCTTGCTCCATTCCAAATCATTTTTCTGTACCCATTTGTCAATAGCTTTGAAAACTTTGTTGCCAATGGTGTAAGTTTCAAGCACTTCACTCAGAAAAAGTTCTTCTATTTGCATTTCAAATGGATACCTCACAAACAGAAGAAGAACAGCAAGTCCCGCAACACTGGTACTTTCATCAAGCTGTAAACTAAAAAATTCACAAGTTTTCAATCTTCTTATAAGCTCATTCTCCACAGACTCTGAAATTGTGTAAATTCACTTGCTTATACAGTGGACCCTTGTATAACAAACAGCTTGTATAACATAAAATCTGTACAACATAACAAATTCGAGAGCTAGCGAAATTTGCTTAACATAATCGCCTATGGGGAAAATCCCTACAACATAAAAATGGGATTACTCCATTTTCAATGCATTCCTGTGGGAATTTGTATAAAGGAAAATTTGCTTAACATAATTTCATTTGGAACGAATTAATTCCTTTATTCAAGGTACCACTGTAGCTGCACAGTATCAATCTTCTTGGCCATGTTACATCTTACAACATCCTTCACACAAGGTTTAATCAACGTCTCAGCAATAGTATGGGGCTTTCCAGCTTTTGCAATGTGTAAACTGACAATAAATGAAGCTTCAGTTGCGTTTTCATTTTAATTTTTAGAAATTCTCTCCATCACAGATGACCCTGGCTGAAGAGATAAAGCACAGCGTTTGAAGATGATGCTTGTCATTGAATCAGTTGATTCAGAAGCTTCAGTGAGTTCACCACCTTTCCATTTTAAAGACCCAGTTTTTAACCAATTGTCTATAATTCTGCAATAAATATAGGGCCTCCAATATAAAAAAGTTTCATTCCATTGCAAGCCCCTCCCGAAACAGTATCATGGCTATGTGGCTGATTTTGATTACATCTGCTGAGTCAGTAAGTGTGTGCATTGCAAATTCGTCTACCTCGTAACTTAAAAACCAACCTCTCCTCAAAACATTTTTAATTTTATAGAACTATGATGAAAATATAAGCACATACGCAGTCTCTAGCCATACAATAAACATGATATTCCCTAAATAATCAGCCTCTTAAAAGAAAGGAATACAAATTTACCGTCAAATCCACTGGAATCTTTTTTCATTTTATTTTTTGCGATGACAACAACTTGGTATCACTTGAAACAAACGACGCACAACCACAAAAATGGCCAAGAAGTGACAGACATAGCATAGACAAGGAGATAATGGTGTTGCCATGTTATAAAAATGGATTCTACTGCTAAATAGCTAAATCTTAGTGAAAATTAAATATTATTGCTGCAGCACCCCTGGCGTATGCTCACAGCATCCCAGGGTGCCATGGCACACAGTTTGAGAACCACTGCTTAGAGCACAGCAAAATAAATAAATAAAAATAAATAAAAACAATTTTAAAAGTTCAAATTATGTGGTAATTTCAGATTAATAATGTCGAACATTAAAATTTAAGTTCTTCATTATTTAAAGCATGAGTCCTCCCGAGGACCTCTGAAAGTGCCCTGGCAGAAAAAAATTATGTGAAACATGTCATTTTGCAATAAAATACAGTAACATTCAATGCTCCTCACTTCAGCTCCACAAAAAAATACCTGAAAGTGGACACAGAGCTAACTGTACTTTCTGCTCATTTTGAGAGATGATGCAGCCCTCAGTGGGTATAGTATTGGTGCCTCGCTGTTCCAAAGTTGTTTGCTCCTAATTAAAATGTTTGAAAATGAAAAATTTAACCCTAATGTTTTAGCAAAATGGATTTTTCTGTCAGCACTAGAAAGTATTTATCTTAAATCTTTGAGAATAGCTGTTGATTAAAGCAATTATTTTTGAAAGCTTATTATTAAATACTTTATGAATTGAAATAAAGCTTCCCTCCCACTGTTTTAGAAAGAATTGAATTTATTTAGTTAGTTAGTTCATTCAATTTCATTTCTTCCCTACCTATCTCCCTGTAGAAAGATGGGAAAACATTTGACATGATTGGAAATCAACATTTTCATTTTCCCACATGTGGAAGGACTATGGGTGGATCAGTTTTGTCTTTGCTAAGCACAGAAAGTTATTGCATTAACATATTAAGACATTCTTTAAAAATATATCTTATTCATGTAAAATTGTTTATATATGGAGGAGAAACATCAACAATATAAGCCTGCCTGGTAGAAGAAACCCTGTTACAGAGAAGACAAGTCTTTGCCTATCAAGTAAGTTGACTATAAATTATGGAGGGGAATGTAAGAACAAGGTCTTGTAGGTCAGATGAAATGTATAACTAGTCAACTATTATTCTCCGACATTCACCAACCAGATCATAAGAACATAAAGAGAGCCATGCTGGATCAGGCCAAAGGCCCATCTAGTCCAGCTTCCTGTATGTCACAGTGGCCCTACCAAATGCCTCTGGGAGCGCATGAGACTAGATATCTGTCACCTGATACTACTCCCCTCCTGCATCTGGCCTTGAAGGACCCTGGTTTTAACCCTGGAGATTACACATCTCTATCATGGTTTGTAACCTGTGATGGACTTTTCCTCCAGGAATCTGTCCAATCCCCTTTTGAAGGCATCCAGGCCAGATACCATCACCACATCCTGTGGCAGGGAGTTCCACAGACTAACAACGCACTGGGTTGAGAAGCTCAGAACAAGGAGAACTTGAACGCAGGAACATGTCTTTTTGATATTCCCCCCCCCCCAAAAAACAACAAGCATATTGTAGAGTAAAATGATGAGATGTATAAAACATTTGTGGTGCAACATAAAGGCTTCTTCTTTTGCACTCTTTACTCACGGTGTGCAGCTCTAATCTGGATTAGAACCTTGATAAAACCAGAAGGGAACAGGTTGGGCAGAAGTAGACCCATGGCACGCCGGTGAGACATTGGTGGTAAGTAACCCACCCTTCCTTTTTGGTGGTCCAATTTAAAAAGGCCTCTTTTCCCCTGAAACCACTACGGGAAGACAGCTGCCATAAGAAAACTTTTAAAATTCATGTCTCAAATTAAATGTCCATTGGCTCCATTCATCATGATTACCCACTGGAAACACTGATTCTATGTTGCTTTGTAACATTATTTTATTGGTGTGTCAGAAACACTCAAGTACAATTAATAAGCCTATGAAACAGAATAGCGGACCCCACCACCAGGTGGGACAGACTCCAAGAAAAATTCCACATATGTGTGGAATTGCTTTTTTCTTTTCTACAGTGACAACGGAGTATAAAAAGTCTTCTTTTAAAATTATTATTACTGTAATCTGAATCCCACATTTGTTGTGTGAATTCTGGGAGTTGTAGTACAAATAATATATTTTCTACCCTCCAGTGCACCTGTATTCTTTCTGCTGGTGTAAGAAGTCTGTTAGTTGTTGGAAAAACAACAAAGTGTATATTGTTTTTCAGCTACTGTTTATAATGTTTAGACCACCCAAACAAGAGAAAATGAATATTCACTTTCTCCTGTTTTGCAACACGTTAACTTCTGGGTGCAAGGGTCCTATCAAGTAACAGAGTTTTATTTCTCTCTTTTTTTCCTTGAGGGCCTTTTTGGGGGTGGGTGGGTTGGTTGCTCTGTGGAGGTCAAAGTGATTAACTTTGTCAAGAGTGCCTTTTCTGGAAGGAAGGCAGAAGCAGTTACACCTTAACAGGTTTTAACAGAAGGTGATAGGCCTGCCTGACATTTCGTGACCTTTGTTATCTAACATGGAGTCTGAATGGAGCTGATCTAATTAGTCAGGAAAAGTAGTAAACGGACTTGGCTTGCTGGCACAGCTGACTGCTGGCTGAAACTTTAAATGGGCAAGTTAAAAACAATTTCCTGACACCCGAGTAACTGCAGTAGCTAACAATTCTCATTTCCTCCCAGCAGTTTGTTTCTGAAAGGTCAAGTAAAATCAGGTGACGCCCCATAACTATTGGGAAAATTGTATTCTGAAATTGGATGTTGTTTTTTAATATATTCTTTAAAAAAACCTTCTCCCACTTTCATGTGTTGAAAGTCATGTCATACAAGAATATCCCCCTTTCCATAGCCTGATGTTTTTCCTGTGTTGCAAATCTGTTGCCTCTCTGGCACACAAAAGAAGGGCACCAAAGTTCATGGAGACTCCCACAGGCTATGGAAATTTCCAGGTCCTGGATATGATGCTTCTGAAACTTGGCTCTGTGCCTGAACAGTTAAACTAGTAGCCAAATGCCCTGACAGCATCCAGGAGAAGCTTCTGTAATGAGTTGTGATTTGTTCAGCTTCACAAGAACCAGGGAAGTCAGGTGCAACACATATCTAAAAAGTTAGTTGATTTCAGAAAGTCTTGTTTAGGAACATGTGGTAGGTATTTATATTCTTCCTGGTGGTGAAATAAACACTGGGATGCACAGGTAAGTGGTGTCACCTTTGTCCTGTTTCAGCTTCGGCTTGAAGTGTACAGGTCTAACTAAAGAAACGTTAACAGTGCGCCTTTCTCTTTTGAACCAGCCACAAAAGCATATAGTGGATTTTATCCCTATATGGGAACAATGATGCAGAAAATGTCCTAACTTGCTTGATATTTGTGTTATTAGAGAGAGAGAGATGGTACCCATTCAAGCAGGACAGTGGCTAGCATTTTGAAATATGAAATTCTGTATTTGGGAGGAAATGAAATAAAATATAAAAGGTCAAGTTCTGTTGTCTTTAGCACATACATTCCGGAAAAGATTGCCCCATAAAGGAATCTTTTTTCTTGTGTTCTCTGCTGAAATGAAATCACAAGCTTCCCCTTTCAAATGCACGTAGCTGTGTATGATTCATTGGGCAGAGAAATTTGCACCAAGTATGTGGGTGTGGGGACGGAGAAGGAGCAGTCTTGTGGGGTCAGATCAAGTGTTGTGATAGGGAAAAGCTATGCTAATAAATCTCATTTTTGTAGCAGAGAAGCGTAACCTAAAATAAACAACAGTTAAGAAAACAAAGACATCACATAATAGCTCTTGACTCTCCCACCCACCTCACAAGTAAGTTTTCTTCCACACTACAAAAAGAATACACAAGGAAACAAAATACAAATAAAATTTGCCTTTTCACCAAGTGGTAAGTTTTTCTGCCATTACCATGTTTTATAAACAGAACTTGAAATTTGTTTCCTCTGCTACAGACTCAGATGTATTCTCAAGATGAAGTGATATCTCCTCATACTGACCACAGAGTAGGCTGAGATTTTCAGAGGGATACTTATATATTTGCAGTGGCATCTAATATTTCTATCACAAAGAAATAAAAGGGAGAATGCAGATGTTCCCAGGGACAGCTTGGAAACTTAGTATATGGCTTGGGATTCAGTGATGTAAACGATGCCCAATCACAATGTATACTGTGATACAAGCTGTAAAGTGGTAGAGTTGGCATGCTCTGGTAAATTTCCCACCAATTGGATTTCTCTTTGGCAATGTCACATTACTATGGAAGGTGTGTTTTATGATGTGGCTAGTGAATCACTGTACACTGTCCTTTAGAAAGAATGTAATCAAGCTGGAACAAGTTCAGAGGAGAACAATGATGATCAGGGGACTAGAAACCAAGCCCTTTCACAAAAAACTGAGAGAACTTGGTATGTTTAGCCCTGAGGAAAAAAGAGTGACAGAAGACTCAAAGGATGGACAGGATCTGCTTTCAGCCATTGTAAAGGATATGGAATCATATTATAGGAAACTAGATTTGTTTGATTATTAGGAAAAGCTTCTTAACTGTTAGAGCAATACAACAATTACCTCAGGAGCTGGTGAACACTCCAACACTGGACCCATTCAAGAGACATCCACCTGACAGATATCCTTTCGTTTTTTATTCATGCATTGAGCAGGGGGTTGGACTCAATGGCCTTTTTCTACCCCTTCCAACTCCTTTATTCTGTGATTGTTCAGTGTTCCCATTTCTGTTTCTAATGTTCACTGTAGTTTGCCCTCTTGTCCTTCCGGTATAGTGGATCTTCTGCTTTGCAACAGGGGCCTGGATGTGACTATAACTATGTTAAGTGCTGTACATCTCTCTCTCCCTTTTCTCTTCCTTCCACTGTACCGTCCTTCCATTTTATTATGAGCATGTCCTTCTGCTGGTGGGGGAACATGATATTTCAGTCACACTCCAGTCTTAACAAGGATGTGCAGGAGGTAGGTTGTAATTATCATCAGGGTCATTGCTATATCCTGCTAACTTTCCAGCATCCAGTCAGTAAAGCCTGGTGCTCCCCACTTCCCCTTCACTGAATGATGCCACTCTGTGGGGGAACATGGCATGCTTTATGAAATCACTCCCATCACTCACAACTGAACAGACCTTTCCCAGCAGTCTAGTTTGGGCATGTACTGTCAATATGAGTCCCCACAAAAAGGCAAAGGATATAGAAGTTTTTGTAGCATCATAGGCTTCTGTAGGAGCATTGTTGCAAACCTCAAAGGACAAGAACAGAACAAGTACACTATGTCTATGAAGATTCTCAGTCATCCAGTTGATTTTATCTGGAAGTTGAGTCATGGCAACTGGACTTCTTTTCTTGAGAGATTGAAACGTTTCGCTGGTCATCCAAACAGTTTCGTCAGGAAGTGTTCCAGTGGTTTGAGCCACTGCCTGTGATTCAACTCTTATTGCCCTTGGAAACTAAAAGAACTTGTAGCCCCGATAGACAGAGTGTAAACAACACATGGCGAGGTCAAGTCATGGACCACTCAGTTGCTAGTATTCTTAAGAGTATAAGAAGTTGAAGGGAGAAATGATAGCTGTTTCTGCAGAAAAGGAGGATGTTCTACCCCAGAGCAAAGCCATGTGTTGCAGAGCACAAGTCAGCCTTCAATGCACTTTCATTTGCCTTTAATATTGTCTGCCTTGGTTATTTATTTTGGGAGAAAAATCAGATTGAATGAATAATATTTTTACCTGCCAATATTTTATTAATTTTTATTTCTGCATATTTTTGCTTATATAATAAAGGATGGGTTATTTTTACATCTGCATGGCTTTGTTTCTTATGGCTAGCACAAAATAAATGCCATTCTTACTAAAGAGCTTCATAGGCAATAACTATCCCAACAAGTGCCAGTGACTGTGGGCAAATCTTCATTGACCCTTTTGCAGCAGGTTCTTGAAATCTACTGTAAATAGGGCTGCTTAAGATCAAGTGGAGATACAACAGGCCAGTTAGTGTGATCTTCACATCAAAATGGTATATGGAGTCTGGACCTCAACATGACAATATTTAGTTCAGTTCCTTCCACTATATTTCCAATACAGTATTGTGAAGCAGCTTAACAAGAGAGTGAGTTTCAGAATATTGGTCAAATGAACACTTAAAAAAACTCTTCTAGACTATTGCTGATGTGCTGCATCACTTAGATTAATTTTATATAAAATCTTTGTTGTTTTGGCTGCAGGCAGTTTTTCAACTGACCCTTCAGAAAAGGCAAAGAATAAACATTAAAATTTAATTTCCCTTGACCTTCCCACCATCTCCACAGTGCTCCCAACCATGGGACAAATACCTGTCTGTCTGAGCCGTATGTTCACTGGTGGGCGGTAGCCCCTGGTGAAACTGCTAATTAACTTTATTTCCTATCCAACTTTGTATTAGTGCCTAGAGTTTCGGGAAGTTAAAGAGCCTGTGCTAACTAACAATTCAATTACTTTAATTATGCAACAGTTCTAGCAGCCATATACTGCACCCAACAAAATATAGTGGAAGGAAGAGGATGTTTGTCCCAGAGTTTATTGCAGTACGTGTGCCAAGCACCCCTGAAGCTAACTTGGCACACCAACTCTTCCTTCACATCTTCTAGACCTTTGCCATCATGTTCTTTTACCGCAGCCTTTTCTCAGCCAAGATCTGGCTGAGAGTAACAAGCAAGGTAGGGCAGCCAGGGCAGGCCCAAACCTATCTCAGAAGTCCTCTGCAAACTCTAGACATCCTCTCTGTAGACGAGCGCATTGGCCATGGGAGCAGTCTCCCTCTACCCCAGATTCCTGAGTATTATAACTTCTCTTACTGCCTTTAAAGCCTTCCTTGGGTTCTTTTTCAGTGAGGCTTGTGGTTCCACATCTACCTTCTATGTTTTGCTGTATCTTAGGGATGTAAATGCTCATCTCATTCTTATGCATGCAAGCCAGAAATCACAGCATTGTTGTCACCGGTGAGAGGGCAAAATCTTTTCTGCTGCTCTCCAGGAGGTTGTGCATTTACAAGAACCGTATTGCACAAAGGACGTGATGATGCATTTTGTGCAAAACTATCATAGCATCCATTTTGCTTCATGGACTTTTAGCAGCCAGAAGCACTGCTTGTATTCTGTGAGCAATCACCAAGTCTTTCTTTGCTTCTCAGGATGCAAGTTTTCGTGCAAACGTTTCATGCAAATCGCTGAGCCCTGTGCTCTGACACACTTGGCATTGCTCTGGGGCCTCCTCCTTTCCTGCAGAAACTAAACTCCTTGTCTCTCTCCAGATGTATTGGACTACAACCACTGACCAGTAGTCCCAGACATGCCGAATCAGATGATGGGAGCTGTAGACCATCCGAGCTGGAGAACTCTGTGTTGGGGACCATTGCACCACTGCTGTGATAAGGCCAAATTAGCCACCTTTGCTGATGCTTTGTGTCTCTATCTTATGTCCACTGGAGGGATCATCTTCCAAAAGAATAAGAACCTAAACCTCCCAGGCACAAAAGACACTCCACTGTACACACCTTGCATCTCCGGAGAAGTAGAAATGAAGGGATTTGCCCCTAAGTCAGAGGCAAGCCCCTTTCCAGCCCAAACAGTTGTTCAGTGAACTGACCACTTCATTTAAAAAAAGGATGTCTGCTCTATTAACCTGCCCATTTAGATTTTGCACTGACTAAATTAACCTTATCCCAGAACTCAACCACCACAATAAAACAGTAGCATGTAGTTACATTGATGCTTTTGTTAGTTTTGTTTCAAGACTCCCATCTTCTCTATGGTTTGTGTGACTGTGAAACATATATTTATAGCTGTTCTCCTCTGTATCTGTAAGTATCCGTATTTCTACTGCATAGCAAAAAAGAAGATTTTAAACAGAAATTCAAAACTCTGCAACTTATTTCTCCTATTAAAAATATATCTGAGACAGATGACTGAGATTAGGATCCTAATGTGAGGTATACAAAGCTTTATATACATATGTCATTCTGGACTTTCTGTCCATCAAGAACATTCAGTATCAAGAATACAAGCAAGCCTTTTACCTATCTTTAAAGTCTGGCTTTCAACCCATTGCAAGCTAGATGTTACAATTTTTACAGCTTCCTTCTTTTGCATACTATCGGAATTGATTCAGCGGGTTAATGGGGAATCGCTGCAGGACTTAAGGTACTTTCACACAGGTGTGTCCTAACTTTGGAAATCAGCACAAGCATTTCCAGGTTGTTGCTATCAATGCCATAATCTAGATATTATAGTCTAGATTCTACTGGTATTGCTTAATTTTCCAGACCCATATTGCCATACATAACTTTTTCTAATCTAATTTTAATTTTAAAAAATAGACTGTAGCTTTATTTTGTAGTTTTAAGAAAAAGAAATGTGTATGTATGTATGTGTATTCTGTGCTCCCTTTTCTTCATGAAGTTTGTAAATGTTTTCAGACTATGACTCCCAGAATCCCCTAACCATCATGGAATGTGTAGTGTATATTTAATAGTTGTTATTAGTATTTTCTTATGTTGTAAACCGCCCGGAGTTCCTTCGGGAAGACGGGCGGTATATAAGCCCAATAAATAAATAAAAATAAAAATAAAAAAATAGGGTATTGTGTATAGGTTATTTTAAGAGTAAGGCTTACAGCAGTTGAAGCCAGGTGGACCTTGTAATGAGGAAACGCCTAGTGGGGTGAACTGGGTGGTGGAGCTATGGGTATTTATTGTATGTGTGTGTTTGTCATCCATCTCGTTTGTGGAATAAAGGAATCTTTCGTAGCATGCTGTATGTCTGGACCCAATACATAATAGAATGAAAATTCTGGGAGTTGTAGTCTAGTAGAAAATCTTCCAAGCTCTCATTTAGACCATTTAATTCTTTGAACAATGTTTCTTCTCAATATAGCACGTTAAGATTCAGAAACAGTTTATTCAGCAATTGTTTTCCTTTCTGAAACCTTCATTTACTAAGCAAAACAAAACAGCAATAATTAAAGTATTGCTAGATTATTTGCATTTGCTGGAGAGCTCTGAGGAATTAGGTAGGAATTAGGTAGGAAAGACTGTGATTGTGAAGGGGAGATTGGAGTCTCAGAATTATGAAAACATATCCTTGTATTTCAATTTAAAATATGCCAATGTATTTCCCCCTCACTTTTTGGCTTTATTTTAGGGACTGTATGGCCCTGGTTTCAAGGATAGGTGTGACACAGATATCGAAAAAGTGGGAGCTGTAATATTAAACAGAAAAGTTTCCAAGCTCTGAAAATGATACTTAAAATAACCATAGAATCAGTATAGAATCATCATAAGAAAAGCAATTCATCTATTACAAAGTACAGCTACCTGATCAGACAAAAATGCACCTTACAATTCAGTTCAAATGAAGTCAGAACAGGGATGGAGCAGGTTATTTCTCTTAAAATATGAAAAGAGCCATGTTAGGTCAGACCAAGGGTTTGCATAACTCAGTATTCAGCCAAACAAACAAACACAGAATAAAATACTGAGAAGCATCATAGTATTGATTCTTGATTAAGAAAACACAACATTGGAGTGTAGATAAAGATAAAGGAATGGATTAAGAAGTGGTCATTACCAACTTCACCAACTTTAGAGGGGATCAAACAAATTCAAATAGGATAAAGCTATTAACTGATTCTAGTTATGGCAGATATATATTTCCCTTTTATAGTAAATAGATTGCTGACCAGTAGTTGCTTGATAATGCAGTCAGGAGAGTGCAGCTGCAGTAATTAGACATGGGCACGACTCAGCGAAATTTCCGTTTCCGTTTTTTTGTTTTCGTTAGGTAACGAAACGAAAATGAAAAAATTTCAAAAACAAAACGAAAACGAAAAATTTTGCCGTGTTTTTCGTTTTCGTTGCGGCAAACACATTGAACTGAAAAGAATGCTAACGAAACAGAAATTTTTCATTTCCGTTTTCGTTTTTCGGTTTCATTAGGTAATGAAACGAAAATGAAAAATTTGCGGGAAAAACCCAACAAAAATGAAAACGAACCGAAACGGACCCCCAAATGACCAAACAAAAAACGAAAAACAATTTTTTGAGTCGTGCCCATCTCTAGCAGTAATGTCCTGTTGGGGTTGCTATGGGGAACTGGTTGGCCACTGTCAGAATAGAATAGTAAATTTCCTCTTTATGAAATCCACCAGTAATTAAGCATGAGATTGCACAAAGTTAAGTAACAGGGCACATTACCATCTTTATTGTAAATACAATGGGACTGTGAGGTATTGCTGGATCCAGGCCATAAACAGACAGGAGGACCCTGATGGCCATTTACTATAGGAGATCTGGCCACTAAGCTTTCTGGCTGAGGGACTGTGGATGATATAGTCTAAAAATCAGATTTCCAAGTTCTGCTACAGTATAAACCTTTGCACCAATCGCTGATAAGATGCACAAATCCCGACTGTGTTGGTTTGGATATGTCCTGCACGCCAACGAGGACACTCTGGAGAGAAAGGTCCAGAGGTGTCCCTGGAGGTCAGTGGATCCCTGGCGGTTAGGGGTTGTCCAAAACAGTGGACAACTGTTGAGGTTGTCCAAAACAGTGCAGGATGAACACCATTGAGAACAACATGAAATTGTCCTGTGTTCAACTCAGCCTAGCCCATGACTGTGCAAAGTGCAAGGCCAAAACAAGAATAGCAGACCCCACCATCAAGTGGGACAAATACTAAGAAAAATAAGTTTTCTAGCCCATAGTAGTGAAACCTAACAGCAAGTACAGTAATGTAGTTTTGGGTTTAGGAAGGAAGCACTGTTGGATTGGCAGACCGAGTTCAAGAACCAGAAATGGAACACATGCAAAACCCCTACAGGGATGGGAGATGAACTTGATTTTTACTGTTGTTGACAAACCTTGTTTCATATAGTATTTCCTACTGGAATAAATGAGATCCCAGTCAACTGATTTCTTTAAATGACTACATCTATTGACTCAGAAATACAGGGTGTAAATTATTGCAGAACAGTCTCCTGTGTCTGAACCCTTCTCATCTGGAACTGTTATCAGGATTAGCATAAATTAAGTGCCATCTAGTACGGAAATCACCAAGTGCTGATTGTGCCAACTATTTAAACCTGTAATTACTGCACATTAGAAACATGTTCCATGTTATTTGCCCTTTACAGAACCAAATTTGTTCTCAAAAGAAAAAGGCCAGCCAGGAACTAATCAAACAGAATCCATGTACAGTGCAGAGCAGCACGTGGTGCTTCCAGGATATAAAAACGTTCAGAACTGGGTAGTGGGTAAAAGAGGAAAGATCTGTAAACAAAACCCATCAGAAAAAGAGCATTTTGCAGGCAATTCCTTCTAGACTCGGCAATAAATACAGGATCAGAAAGCTGTGAGTACGCTCTGATGGGAAGCTTTGTGTGACATTTGTAGGAGTATTGATTGTATCTCGAAAAAAGGTTAAGCGTGGTTGGCCATTAAACCTCTAGAGGGGTCAATGGAGGTGCTTACCTGTAGGCTAATCGTTCTGGCATGAGTTTGATGGGAAAATATGTGGGAGGGGAAAGGTGCAGCGTCAGGGAAAGTCAGAAGTTTCCTGCAATGATTTCCAGCCGCTTAAAAATCCCAATGAGAAATGTTTACATCTTGCAACACAAAGATGACACTGGCAAGAAGCAACAACAAGAAACACCTTGAAAGACAAAGGAGGAAACATTCACTTAGAAGGAGTTTATTTTGGCAGCAGATTTGATCTGATGTTTGTTTGTCCAGTGGAAAAAAATGTACAAATTTCCTGCAGGCAAAAGAACCAATAGGCAAAATGTCCTAGCTCAGTGACAGAGCACATATTTTGCAGGCAAAAAGGTCCCGGGTTGAATCCCTGACATTTCACCATAGGGCTATGAAGGATTCCTGAAACCCTGCCAGTCTATGCAGATTCAAATAAGTGAAGGAAACACAGAGTGTTGGAGATCATGTGGGGCAAGATGCTGTTTATTGTTACATGCCATCAAAGCGACTTAGGTTGCTTTTACATGACCACTAAAATCCGCAGCAAAATTGGATCCGGATCACCCCCCAGAGCGGTCACGTGGTTGATGTTGTGGATCGGATGTTCCCATGGTCACGTTGAACATCCACAACCGTTCTGATCCTACCACTGTGAACTGCAGCAAAGGCACCATAATGGGAGCCAAAGGGTTTTGATGCGGATTTTCCATGTTCCCACGAACTCGAGTAACAATGTAAAATTCACATAGGAACAGTGACAAGGATTTTACCACCCTGAGACCAGGTACAGTACTTGTAAGATATGCTGGGTAGCGCTTAAGTGGGTGTGGTCGCACTTTTTTTTAAAAGTCTGCTGCTTGGAAAAGAAATTAAGAAGAAAAAGAAGATTGATTTTTGTACTGTTCACCTGGCAACAAGGGGCACTCTGGCCAGTTTACAACACAATAACGGAAAACCATTTAAAACAATTAGCAAGAATATACTGCACAGGAATACCTTGGTTTACGAACATAATACATTCCAGAAACATGCTTGTAAACCAAAACACTCTTATATCAAAGCAAATTTTCCCATAAGAAATAATGGAAACACAGATGATTCATTCTGGGAGCCCACAGACCACATACTGTACACACAAAATGTCAAAACTCACAAAAGAAGTTGGCTAGAAGTCCATGTTCACACCGTGGTTTAGGCACCTAGCTGTGGAGCCTGCTCTGCTTGGGACTAACAACTGGATTTATAAAGAAAAATAAAACAAACCCCTAACCTGCACACACCTTTGAAAACGTTTGTGGGTGGTACACCCCTTCCTCTTTCCTCTCTCTGCTTTTGAGGTTTGCCTGAGACAGAACATTCCAGACAACAACCCACAATCCAGCAGGGAAGCAGGGAGAGCCACCATTGCCTCACTTGTGATCATGTGACTTGTTCCAGTGCTTGTATTGCAAGATATTGCTTGTTGATCAAGACAAAATTTAAAAGAAATGTTTGTTTGTCTTGCAAAATGCTTGTAAACCAACTTACTTTTAAGCCTGTACATAATAAAGTCAAATCAAGTTAAGCATCACTCACAAAGACATTACACAATAAAACCTAAAATTAACTAAAATAGTAAGGAAAGCTGAACTGTAAAGAAAGCTGACAAGAAAAAAATTGATTCATTTAAGACAGGCCTGCCCAAAGTCCGGCCCGGGGGCCAAATCCGGCCCATCAGGCCATTCTGAGTGGCCTGCGGCTGGCTGGCCTGCCCCTCCCTCCCCCTCCTTCACCCCATTTTTTTTTAAAGAAAGTGCGTGGGGCTTGCAGTGGGGTGGCAGGCTTGGGGAGCAACCGGCCCCTGACACATTCTCAGCCACCAAATCTGGCCCTCCTTACAAAAAGTTTGGGCACCCCTGATTTAAGATATGGTTCTGGAAGACAAATGAATCCTTCTCTGCTTCTTTCAGGAAAAATGTAGAAAACATTTTAAATTGGTGTCTTTCAGTTAAAGCTGATTTTCTGGGAACTTTGCAGAACCAGAGTCCAGTAACGGTATGAAAAAAAAAACCTGATTAAGATTAATCTTTACACAACATGTGTTATATTTTTAGCTATAGTATTTAAGTGTTTCTTGTAGCTAATTGAGACAAACGTTTCTCATTTGCAAAAACACCTTAATTACTACTACTAGACGTACGAGATCTATAGTGTTATTTTCTGAATTGCCACAAACACTGAGCACTTTTCAAGTGGGAATCTTTTAATTAAAAAAGAATCGATGTGTTTAACAAATTAATTTGAGCAATTTCTTAATCTGTTACTCCAATTCCTGTTTTCATTTTTACTGAGATAAAATGGCTGTGCCTCACAAGTAATCTTAACTAGAGAGGGGAACAAACCAAAAATTGAAGCAGGAAGTTCATGAAAAATAACTAGTTTGTTAGTTTGGGTTGGGTTGGGTTGGGTTTGTTCAAACTGAAAAGCCTTAACTTTTCCAGAACTAATGACCCTTTTGGCAATTTAACAAACTTTGTGGTTTGTTTTCCCTACTCCCACAGTCCATTCTACACCCTTCCCATTGGCTCCCTACCTTTTTCTGTTGCTTCTGTCACCATCTTGGAAGCAGCCTAGCTGCCTCCTGCAGGTCAGCTGCCTTTGCACATGTGCATGCATGCCTCTGATCTGAGAGGTGGGCAGGAGACCTCTTAAAAATAAAAGTCTTAACTGGCTATAAAGTGGAGATCGCTGCCCTTGCAGCCACCTCCCAGACCACCAACTAGAACTCAATGTCCATGGTGCACGTGAAAGCTCACCCATGTGGAACAGCTTCCTCAGGGGGCATTAAACTAAAAAGTACCATAACTTTTACCCTACAAAGCAGAGATCAGTTTGGCATGAGAGCTTTTGAGGGCTCAAAGAGCCTATAAAATCACTGATAGGAGATTAAAAACTCAAAAGCATGCTGGTCAGACCTTACTCTGCCGTTTTAACTGATGAGGGAGCTGGGGAAAGAAGAATGTGGGAATTAGAGGAAGATGATTGTGTTTTGGAGTAAGGAAGGGGTAGCAGAGATTTAGTCAACAATGAGCTACACATGAAGGAGGAAGAACTGTTCTTTAAAGAGAAGGCTAGAGGCACTAAACAAGTGAGGGTTAAAGACTTTCTTAACAAACTTGCAGAGTAGGTTGACACTCCTACCACTTTTATGTTATTAGGAACCTCCCAGGAACAAGAATGGCTGGATCCCAGAAACTAGTCTGTCGGCAGTGCTTCCCTCACCACCCACGTATGCCGATACTAAGTTTGGAGCTTCCGCATCATAATGCCTAACATGGATTATGCCTCTGTTGGGCAAGATCTGTGCAGTACTGTATATTTCCCAGGTTCATAGGATCCTTAGTGGGTGGTCCTGACAGACAGCCATTTGTCCTAGTCAGCCACTTAGCTTTAGGCCAGGATCCTGTTCAGAACATGCAGAGAACAGGATCCTGGACCATAACATGAAGTGTTCCCCCCACTCAAAGAGGCTTTCAGTCACAAGCCAAATCAGAGAACCAGTGTAAGACAGGCATGTGGCAGGGGGCCTGTTGGAGCAAAGGGAATATTTATGCTGTTGCCTTTCTACTCTAGTATGCATAAGAATAAGATGCTGGCCTTGATGCTTCTCATGCAGGCCACCTAGGCGACCACCTCAAATACTGCAGGCAGCCTAAGCTGTACTGTCTCAAAAAAGGAGCTAACTTTTCAAAAATAACAAGAAGAAACGGAAGCTTTGGAGTCTGCTCAAATAATCCAGAAGGAGATTAAGAGATAAATGAAGTGAAGTGAAGACTCAACACCAGCTACTCTCCTCGCTACCAGGTATTTTCTGCATTCTCCTTCATGGTCACCAGCCAAGCAGGGACGTTCTCCTGCCACAGAAGTGAGAGCTCTGGAGCCCTGTAGGAAGAGGTGCATACATAGCTGCTATTTCAAAATGAACGGTTCCTAGGACTGCTGCACAAACCTATTTGCGCACCTATTTCATCTTTAAGTTAAAGGCAAAAGTTCCCTCTGCACTTGAGTGCTAGTTGTGTCTGACTCAGGGGCTGTGCTCATCTCTTTTCAAGCCAAATAACCAGTGTTGTGCAAGTCTGTGGCCATGTGGCTGGCATGGCTGAATGCATTTCTATGCACGGAACACTGTACCTTCCCACTTTTATGGCAGTACCAATTTATTTACATGCTTTTGAACTACTAGGTTGTCAGGAGTTGGGGCTAACAGCGGGAGCTCGCTCCACTGCGTGGCACCGGGGATTCAAACCGCCGAGCTGCCGACTTTGCAGCCGACAGTTTCAGCACTCTAGCCCACTGAGCCACCACGCCCCATTTTTACTCATTTGTTTAAAATAATAAAACTCAGAAGAAGTGGTAGGAAAGCACAGGATGATTACTAATGGAAGACCATGATTGCTAGATGCAAGCAAATCCTTTAAAATTTCCTGGTCAGTTGGACAGTAAAAGTCTAGTATAACTATAACTCAACTTCTTTTGCTCTGGACTTTTGGCTTGGCAGAGTGAAGAGAAAACCTCAGTGTTCTAATTAAAAGAAACTTTTCATTGGTTGCAGGGGACTGCTGTCTTTCCCCAGAATTTTCTATCGTCTGGAATGCTTGTATTTCTTATCACAAACAAGACTAGAAAAATACTGTTTTTCTCAAGGATTCCCCCCCCCCAAAAAAAGGTTGTTTAAACTACTGAATCTTCTTTTAAATGTCTCCTGGCTTATGAAAGGAATTGGTTTCCTTTAACATCTAACAAGATAAACTGAGATCCAATTGAAGTCACTCAAGGGGGCTTTCCTCCTGCCAGTGGAAAACTAGGATGTTTTTTTTTCTCTTTTCTTTTTCCAATTGGAGTGCAAGATTATATTTAGTGTTTTTCTGATCCTTTGCACAAATAGCAATGGTGACTTGTTATGACAAGTAGCAAGCTTATACACTGTGGAAGAAGCTCTTAACACAGATGAAAGGAAAAGGCATCAAACACTTCCACAATTATCTTCCCCTGGCCTATTTGCTTACTTTTACGAAGGCTGGGGAAACAAATAAGAGGAAAGGGAAGATCAAGGACAAAAAAATAATTCAAGCAGTATCCCTTTGTGAAATTATGCTTCCAAGTGGGTTGACAACTGTAAAGAACCCAAGCAAAGGGCTTCTCACATCAGCAGCTCATGACAAAGGCCTCCAGGCCTGACTCAGAACATTTTGGTGACTCAGTCAAAGGACAAGATGGTGCCCACGTCCATTCCTTCTACAGAAATTTACCGGACTGTCACCTGGCTTGACTTCAACATGGCAATGAGGTCCAGGCCTGAGAGAAGCAGGTTAGTTTAGGTGACACAGGGCAGCCTGTGTGTTGTAAACAATTCTGTCTGCAAGTGAGGGGAGTGGTTGGGTAGCTGTCACTGTGTCCCCTGAATATCTTGTGCCTGAGGCCCCGTCTAATGAGATGAACTCCATTAGACGATGACTTCCAGTCCCCTGTATTCAGTGTAGTGTAGTCGATAGAGTGATGGATTAGGACTTCAGTGACGTGGGTTTGAGTTTATTTCTTTATTTATTTCAAGTATTTTTTACACTGCCTTTTTCCTTGGAAAAGGACCCAAGGTGGCTTACAGTAATGAGGGACAATAAACAGTCAGTACAATTAAGACATATTCAAGTTTGAGAATAGGGACTTGAGGGACAACATTAAAGCTACAAGAGAACAGGAGCAGTTAAGAGAGAATAAAAATTCCATGTAAAAGTTATGAGTGATGGAAACTAACATTGAAAACATAGTGTCAATGCAATCACACAAGGTTATTAGCAGTTATAAACAAAAAGTGTCCGACTCTAGGGGCGGTGCTCATCTCCATATTCAATCCGAAGAGCCAGTGTTGTGCAAGTCCATGGCCACGTGGCCGGCGTGGCTGCAAGTAAACACTGTTTTACCTTCCCGCTTTTTACAGCGGTACCTATTTATCTACTTGCATTGACATGCTTTCAAACTGCTAGGTTGTCAGGACCTGGGGTTATCAGCGGGAGCTTGCTCCGCTGTGTGGCACCCAGGATTCAAACCGCCGAGCTGCCAACTTTGCAGGCAACAGTTTTCGGAGGCCTTAGTCCACTGAGCCATTGTGAACATAGTGTCAATGCAATCACACAAGGTTATTAGCAGTTATAAACAAAAAGTCTATTTGATCATGTATAGTAGATTCATATAAAAGACACAAAATAGGTAGTCCACCATCATTCAGAGAAAGGTTGCCTGAATAGACAGCAGAGATGGGGCAGTCCTGGCCTCTTGTGGGAGGGAGTTCCAAAGTCTGGGTGAAGCAGCTGAGAAGGCCCTTTCAGGAGTTCCCATGAGATGTACGTGTGATGGTGGTGGGATGGATTGAAAGGCCTCTCCTGATGACCTTAACACCAGAGTCGGTTCGTACTGTGAGATTCGATCTTTAAGGTAGCTAGGACCCAGGCCGTACAGTGCTTTGTAGGTTAAAGTCAGCACTTTGAATGGTGCCCAGTAGCTGATTGGTAGCCAGTGGAGTTGCTTTAATAGGGGTGTAATGTGATCTCTGTACACCGCCCCAGTCAGCAATCTGGCTGCTGCATTTTGGATCTGTTGAAGTTTCCTGAGACATTTCATTGGTAGTTACACATAGAGCGTATCACAATAGTCTAGCCAGGACGTCACTAGGGCATGTGTTGCCATGTCCAGAGCTGGTTTCTCAAGAAATGGGTATAATTTGCATACTAGCCTTAATTGTGCAAATGCGCTCCTGGCCACAGCTGTGACCGGGACATCCAGGCTAAAGAATGAGTCCAGGAGCACCCCTAAACTATGTATCTATTTTTTTCAATGGGGGGGGGGTAATCCCATCCAGTACAGGTTGCATCCCTATCCCTTGTTCTCCCTTTCAACTGACCAGAAACACCTCTGTCTTGTCTGTGTTTAATTTCATTTTGTTCATCCTCATCCAGTTCATTACTGCAGCTAAACACTCATGGATTCTAAGGGAGATAGTAGCTCCCTTAGAATCCAGAGGTGATGAGAGGTAGAGCTGGACGTCATCAGCATACTGGTGGCACTTAACCCCCAAAGTCCTGATAATCTCCCCTGGTGGTTTCATATAGATGTTAAAAAACATAGGAGACAGAACCAAACCCTGGGGAACTCCACAGGTCAGCAGCTGTAGTGTCGAACATGAATCACTTAACACCACTTTCTGTGTTCTTTCCTGCAGGAAGGACTGGAGACACTTTAATGCAGTGCTCCCAATTCCCATTTCAGAGAGACAAGTGAGGAGGATGCCATTGTCTGTAGTGTCAAAAGCAGCTGAGAAGTCTAGTAAAGCCAAAAGGGACACCGATCCCCTATCCATTTCCCTGTGTAAGTCATTTACCAATGCAACCAGTGCCGTCTCAGTTCCATAGCCAGGCCTGAAGCCAGATTGAAATGGATCCAGGTAGTTTATCTCATCCAGAAACCTTTGGAGCTGCAAGGCCACAACCCGCTCTAGGACTTTACCCAAGAATGGGATATTCTATACTGATCGGTAATTGTTCAGTATTGTTGGATCTAAGGAGTGCTATTTTAACAGTGGTTTTACTATTGCCTCCTTTAAGCATGCTGCAATCCTGCCCTGTTGTAAGGAGGCATTCACTACTCTTCCTAACCAGTCTGCCATACCTTTTCTGGCAGCTTTTATGATCCATGAGGGGCAAGGGTCCAACACACATGTGGTGGCCCTCACCTCACCAAGGGTCCTGACCACATAATCCAGCTGTAGGAGCTAAAAGTCATCTATTAATACAGTACAGGACAAGTGGGGGCAGTGTTTTATTTACAGGCTCTAGATCAATAGCAGCATCAAAGGTAGCCCCGATCTTTTCAATTTTGCCTGCAAAGTGTTGTGCAAATTCTTCGCAGCAACATACAGAGTGGTCTGTGTCAGAGTGGTCTCCACTGGGTGATTTTGTGCCAAATCAATGATGATAGAGAAAAATGATTTCTTTGCTGCCTCCACTGCCTTGGAGTAAGCCTTCCAAAGACCCTTCACTGTTTCTTTGTCTGTTTCAATTTGGATTTTTCGCTAATGCCTTTCATGTCTACGGGCCACCCATTTCAATTTTGCCATCTCCCCAGTAAAGCAAGCAGCCAGTTTGGGTCTATTTTGAGGAAGGAGAAATTTAGGATCCATCCAATCAATGGCTTTGCTCATTTCCCATTCTAGAGATCAACCAAGGGTTCAATAGAATCACCCATCAAAGAGGTAGGAAACTCCCCAAAGGTGGTTAAATAACTTGGCTGTGGAAACTCATTGAGCAGGTTGGCACTGGAAAATAACACCTTGCACATTTTACTTATTGTGAAAACCTTATTAGGTCCATTATAACTTGATGGCTGCCGAGATGCCCTAAGCATATCCAATCTTGTCTGATTTTGGAAGCTAAGCAGCATTGTCCCTGGTTGGTACTTGGATGGGAGACCACCAGGGAATACCAGGTGCTGTAGCTGCCTAGAGTAGGAACTGGCAAACCACTACAATATTCCTGCCAAAATAACTCCATGGAGTCACGAAGAGTCAGTCACAACTGTAACGACGCAACACACGCACACACATAACTTGATGGCACATGATGCACAATTCCAATCCCTTGCTTTTGTTATACAGTATATAGCTTGTAAAGTAGACAACATGATATCACAAAACACACAATTTGATAGCACATAACACACAACTCCAGTCCTTTTCTTTTGTTACTGTATAATAGCTTGCATAGTAGACAGCAGAATGCCACTGGAAAATTATGGGTTTTCTATACCAGCAGGATGCTGCTCTTTCTCAGACGTGTTGCTTATATCCACAAAGTGACAATGGATGGGATGGGGCTGTGTGCTCCCCTCTTTGTTGATGAATTCTGAGATTACAGTGCCTGAGGAGAGCTATGGGCTACTGAAGGATATGGAGTGATAAGAAATTAGATCAGATAAGACTATGTACACTGATAAACAAGAAAGCAATGGATCAGAGACAAAAAAAAAATCTTAATTATCTGCTTCTGATACCCTCTGTAGCCACAAAGCTGCTTGTACAACAAGAATTGAACGTTCTCCATTTCTGACGCCATCCAACATGGGATTCACCACTGTACATGTTCTGCAGAGAGTGGGTTGATCTTTATACTATGGAAAAACCAGTTGAAATGCCAGCGCCATGTGTGACAATGAGGTCAATGCCTGTAACTCTGTAGACCAAGGCAAAGGACAGGGCTGTGTACCTCTTGCTGGGCCATGCATCAGCATTTGATACAGAAGCTCAAATAGATTGGTTGTCATACAAGTCTTTAATAACACTAACAAATTGTAAAGACAATCTGTTTGCTATCATTGTATTCTCAGTCTGTATACATATCAGCTTAAACCATGTTGATATGCAATGACAAAGCAAATGCTAGATGGAAGCAAAATCTGTTCCATTCCTGAATTAGAATGCTGGACTTCAGTGGATATCCAGTGATGTGAATTGCCGGTCTTAACAGCTGTTGAAATGTGTCATTTCATTGCCTACATATTCAGCAAATTTCCTTAATTTCTTTTCAGTGTGGTTGCTAGCAGAACTTGGAAATGTTATCCTCTTCACTATAGCTTGAATCCTCCTGCCATCATGGCCACTGGGGCATATTAGCAGGGAGATTCTGGGCTCTGTAATCAAAAAGCAACCTTTTGTAACACTTCTGTTTGATTGCTTCCACAGTTTTCATTTTAACAGAGCAATTCTGCTGGTATTACCGAGAATTAAGGGGAATTAAATACATCATAGATAGATAGATAGATAGATAGATAGATTGATTGATTGATTGATTGATTGATTCTGTTTATATACCTCCTGTGCAGCGATACTATGGGCAATGTAAGATGTTAGAATAATTGCTTTATTAAATATAAATTTAATAAGAGTCAATGGATAAAGTAAAATGTTTTTGTTCTGTTTTTGGGCAAAACACAGCTGTGTCACATGCAAATGTAACCAAGTGAACATAATGCACTGATGCTTGAATTTTACATTATGTCATTTTCATGTAGCTACTTCCATGCTGTCACCTGTCCTCAGCGTTTAGTATGAGGATTGTTTCAACATTATAAAACTACCTTGTTTTTTCTTCCATCTTTTTGGTCATCTTTGGATTCCTCTCTTTCCCTATAAGCTATGACAAAACATGATTAAGAAAAACAATAATCCATAAATAAGACCAGAGAAAACAATCTATATGCAGAGAATTCTTCTACCATATTGGTGCAATAGTATTTCTATAGTGTTTCAGTACTGTATGGGTTTGTGGCATCTTAACCTCACCAGAAGAGATAAATGTGGAATCAGATGCTACAGTGTTACATATCCTTCCAGTCTTTGTTCCCTTCTCTCTGTCTGTATATATTAATTTTATAGATCTTTTTATTGTCAGAGCTATACTGATTGCGTGAGAAGCAGAACAATAGGCCAAGCGCTTCCATTTCACACATGCCACCTCTATAATTCAAGAAAGAGTAGTAAAAAAAAGATCTATAAACTTGTTATAAATCAGTGCTCTAAACTAAATTAACCATTGAAATAGATTATCATAAAAATAATGCCATAAAACAGATTCTTCACCTTTGTGGCTTGGCTCTTGTGGGGAGGGGTGTGAGCACATACACATGTGATAGTTATATAAGCCCAAGTTGCAACAACAGTTCAAAAGATGTGTAACTTGTCATTTGGTGCGGAGATGATGGAGAGAGAGAGAGAGAGAGGCAGGAATGAGGGAATAAGTGTTAAACCTCTGTGTCTGGGAAAGTAACTCATAAACAGATCTACTAAAATATAATTACTTCACATAACTCACCTTTAGTGACAGTGAGCCATCGCTTTTCTTATTAGCAATGAAGCTTCTCACTTGCATATCTGGGCCTCTTGTTAAAGAGATTTAATAGCAGTCTTGTCAGGATTTTCCCAGGAAACCTACACTTGCAATCTATTTTTGGTGGAATGCACCTTTATTTGACTCTGTATTCAGTCCTTACAGTCTTATAAAATCATTCCAGTGTGCAGGCATGGAGCATGGCATTTGCACCATCCAAAACAACAACCATCCACAAGCTGATGTGGAGGTATCTCAACGCTTGCTAATATAATAATAAAATAATAATGCTGCCTTTCTTCCCACTGCAGAAAAACAGCAACAGCTACTACTACTACTACTACTACTACTACTACTACTACTACTACTACTTATTTATTTATTTATTTATTTGATTTTTATACCGCCCATCTGGCAGTGAGGCCACTCTGGGCAGTTTACAACAATTAATACATTCAAACAATTTATACAATAAAACAATAAATAGTAACACAATAACATTAAAATACTACTACTACTACTACTACTACTACTACTACTACTACTACTACCTAGAAAGGATGGAGTATGTACATTGACCATGAAATATTCTGCATGTGTATTGGTTATGGACCATGAACTGGATGTTGGATGGGGAAAGTACACAAACATAAGCAAAAGTATAAAATAGTACATTGTGCAGGAGGCCATAACTGACTGGGTAGAATCATGAACCGGACTACTCCACAACACAGGCAGCATTTGCGAACATTCCCCAATGTACACTATATTTTTAATGTTCACCTATTTCTTCTGTGATAACACAGAAGGAGATCCTTAATATCTATAGGAGACTTTATAGAGCTCAAAGCATTGATCCCCAATTAGTTTAAAATTCTTACAACAATTTTGTGAGGAGATTTGCTGTTATTACGCCCATACAGCAGGTGGAATGCTGAGGCCAAGAAGTTGGCCTAAGGCTTGAAGCTGTAGCAAAAGCTAGATTCCAACCAGCGTTCCTGATTGATAGATTGAACTATTAACTACTCTGCTATTTGAGTCCTCAGGGCAATCTGATAGATTCATCTGGAGACCTATTCTATGGCAACAAATAATCTGTATGCACCATCAAGGAAGTCAGCATGTTTTGCTCTGTTCTTTTTGGGGAAAACTGAACATTAATACAGATTTTAGCTCAGTGGTTGGCATTCTATTTAAATGCCAACCCATATAAGATGGATAAAGTATTGGTTTTGAGAAGAACTGCCCCAACACAGAGAAACTGCTAAAGAATTGTAAGACTGTTGCCAGGCAGAATTCAAAGTGCTAGTTCTAACCTATAAAGCCCTAAACAGCTTTGGTCCAAGTCATCACAAGAACTGCATCTCCCTTTCTCTTCAGACAAGTTTTTCCTTAGTGAATAGCCACCAGAGTAGAGTTTTTAAATGGACTGTAGTAACTTACTGCTTTGAATGAATGTTAATATTGCTTATGTTTTTAATTTAGTATTCATTTGTTCCTTTTCAGTATTTTTACATTCTCTGTGTTAGCTTTAAATACTGTCGTTTAATGATGTAAGCTGCCTTGGGTATTTTATGAGGAGAATGGATAGGTAAAATGTTTGAAATAAATAATTAAAACAAATGAACCTCACATTTCGAAGATGACAGCATACTAGCCCTCTAGCAACATGATTTCCTCAGACTTGCATGCTACAGCAATCAGATTTGAAGGTGTCTGTTCTCCTGATGACCAGTCACAAAAGGCAAGCTGTTTTGCAAAATGCAAAGGTAAGAAACAAAATACGAAGGTAAGAAAAATGGATAACATTTCTACTTACAGTTTGGGGAGAGGAAGGATTAATGGCAACATAAATCATTCCTTTCAGAAGTATTTTTTAACATTAGGTAGATAGGTTTTTGATAAGTCACATAAAAACCAAGATGATATTGAATTGTTCTCTGAATTAAGAGAGATCAACTCTTACCAATTTTTGTCCCAGGGCTGGAGAATTGTTTGGCCTTACAATTACAATAAGAGCACTTCTCTGGAAGTTGAGTCATGGCTACTGGACTTCTTTTTGAGAGATAGAAATGTTTCGCTGCTCATCCAAATAGCTTCATCGGTCTGATGTTTGGATGAACAGTGAAACGTTTCTATCTCTCAAAAAGAAGTCCAGTAGCCATGACTCAACTTCCAGATGAACTCACCTGGATGACTGAGAATCTTCACAGACAATAAGAGCACTTGCCAGATTAACAACTTGGTTAGTTGATGCAAATTGACTAACTAAAACTAGTTACTAGTTATGGCATAAAACTAGTTATGAAAACCAACATTCTTTTTCCAAGCTTTATGGTTGGATATTAAAGTTGGAATGTGCAGAGGAATTACTCCTATTGTCACGGGTAATTTCACTGCCCAAAATGACATTTACATGAGAGGAGAAAGGTCACAACAACCCTAAATTACAAGTAAAGGATCCCATATAGATCACATTTTCCATAAATGCTTGTAAAATAAGTAGTCCTACTGCTTATTGAAGGGTATTTGTTTTTATTTTTATTGTTACCTTGAAATCTAATTCTAAAATTAGATGAATTCTCTAAGCTCTGATTGTAGAATCCAAAGGGACTTTTTCTTTAACAGATGAACAATTGACATGATGAAAAGTGTTGGGGAGGGACCTTTTTTCCACCCTTGGTGGCCCATTTACTGTTTACTAGCTGCTGACAACAGTGCTTAACACAGCATTATTTATAGCAGCAATATGTATACTGGGTGGGGGAAGAATTTTTCCACCAAAGGACTGATTGCTGGAAAATATGATACCAAACAAAATGAAGAAGTGTGGATCTTGAGCAACAGATTATAATAAGAACAGCATGAATTTATTTCCAATGGAGGACAGTTTTCCCAAGTGCGAGTGAAATCAGATGGGCGATAATAATAATAAATAGCACCCTTTTCAGGTTTTCTAGGTAGGGAAACCATAGATGTTGTTTTCCATTCTCTTCTTCCAAGGGCACTCCAGGACTGTGCAGCTTGCCCAAGGCCACATAGCCTGTCTCTTTTGGGATGGCCAATGGGGAACTGAACTCCTGCTCATTCACTGAACTATTTAACCCCACAAACATACATATATATAAGTAAATCTAACTGAATTACATGGGAATAACACCAAGGCAGATGTAAGATCAGTGCTTCTGTCTATACACTGTTGGGAGCACAACTAACAGCATTCGTCATTGTAGGTTAGAAATAATGGGAGGTAGAGTCCAGCAACATCTGGATAGCACAGTAAGTGTGTGTGTGTTCAAGGTAAACGTGCATCCTTACATCTGCACTCATATACACATGACATTCAAATCCTGGTGGTGAGCTCAGTGGTTCTTCTGAGCAGACGCATTTAGTACTGCATGGTGAATGATGACTAATACATTCTAGCCTTGAGAGCATCAGTATCTGATATTCCAAGAGAGAAAGCAGAAACATCTCTCATCATAGCAAAACAGGAAGCAATTTCTCCAAGGTGACAAATAAATTGCTGTCATATCTATTCCTGGCCACTTATGAAAAGGACAAAATAGCACCCTCCCTTCCATCTCCTGACTGAAGATGAAGCTTAGTTATTAGTTATTTATTTAAAATATTTTTGTCCCATCTTTCTCCCTGAAACTACCCAAGGTGGTTTACATCATAAAACAGTATTTAAAAGCTAAAAACAAGGTGTATACAGATATTTATATAACCACCCAGAATTCCTGTGGGGAAATTGGTGCGGTCTAGTAATGCAAAAATAAATAATACATAAATAAATTTAAAAAGAATCACAGAAGCATTATGTTAAAATAATAGCAAGATCAATGTTAAAACTTAAAATGGAGCACAACAATCCATTTAAAACCCCTCTCACACTACCAGTCATTAAGGAAAAGCCTGCCTGAAGTGAAATGTCTTTGCCTACCTGCAGAAGGACAGCAGAGATGGGGCCACCCTAGCTTCCCATGGCAGGGAAAGAAGAATAACTTAAGGCAGTGGTGGTGGTGATCCTTTGGCACTCCAGATGTTTTGGACCACAACTCCCAGAATTCCAAGCTTGTATTGCCAACGACAAAGGACTGTGGGAGTTGCGGTCCAAAACATCTGGAGTGCCGAAGGTTCGCTGCCACCACTGGCTTAAGGGCTGCCACTGCTGCTCTCCAGTGAGAATTGCCTGAAGTGTTTGTTTCACTCTGCCCGATGGGAGGGCCAGCTGTAGGTACAGTCTTTATACTTTGAGCTATCTGAACATATTTAAGAATGAATGGGAAAGTATCAAACCAGCCAAGGTACTAATATTTGTGCATACTTCTAGGCTGCTTTTCGGAGACCATGGGAATGAATGTGCTATGCTATTCTATAGCTCTGTAGACCAGAAACTGAAGAAGGAAGAGAAAAAAGACCTTTGCAAACTGTTTCTGAATTCCCTTTTCAAGACATTTTCTGATTCCCTGCAGAATTAAGATATGACTCACATTCGATTTATTGGCTTTTTAAGAATGAAGCATCCTGTCAAACCCATCTGTGTTGCACTTGACTTCAAGGAAAAATGGGCAATTTAGACATCAGCAATTTTAATCTTGATCTAAGTCAACACTAAAAAAGCCGAGTTACTCCAGGATTTGTACTTTGGTTTATTCACACTAAGCAGATATTCCCAGTAGGTCAATCAGGTTTTATAGGAGGTACATCATAGAAGCCATGCCTTGCTGAGATAACTGGGCTCTCTGTGGCATTTATATGGATTTCTCATCTTTACAATGGCTTTATAAAAGTGACCGATTGTTATATGTCTGATATATGTCAGATTCCCATCTACTTCTCCCATTGCCATCATTTCCATGCAGTTATGCCATGTAACTTTTCAGTATAGAAGTCTGCAAATGCCTTTAGGGGAGATTCTGTGGATACAATTTACTTCTAACACCCTACAAGGGTGTCTCCATCATTGAAATCATATCCATAAAACAGGGGAAAGAAACCTTTTCCTTTACCAGACTTTTACGTTTGTGTTGCATCTACCTAACTGATGATGGGCAAAGATTCTTGTTCTAAATGAGTTACTTCAGAAATAATAATCAGCTCTACTGTTTTCCAAGAAACCTTGGATGAAGTCAAGGGATGAATCCTGTTGGTTCACTCCAGTTCTAGAAGGTTCTGGAAAAACTGGATTAGGAGTGGTTGTTGGGTGTCATTGCAGATCAGGAGGGTTCTTTCCCAAGCACTGTTGGTGTTGATGTTGGTGTTGGTGCTGCTGCTGCTGTTGTTGCTGAAACCTTGCCTAAGCTCTAGTGCTGACAGGTTAGTTAGAATCATAGAATCATAGAGTTGGAAGAGACCTCAAGGGCCATCCAGTCCAACCCCCTGCCATACAGGAACCCCCATCACAGTATTTCCGACAGATGGCCATCCAGCCTCTGCATAAAAACCGCCAAAGAAGGAGACTCCACCACCCTCCATGGCAGCATATTCCACTGCTGAACAGCTCTAACCATCATGAAGATATTGAACAGCACTGGACCCAGAACAGAACCCTGGGGCACCCCACTGGTCACATCTCTCCAAGCTGAAGGGAGGCCATTTATGATCACCCTTTGGGTGCGATCAGTCAACCAATTAAAACGATTCTGTCTTGTTGCTGAAATGTCATTTGCGTGATTACTGATGAGGGCTCATATATGATAATAAATCATAGCAAGACTAAAATGGCTTCATATCTTTGGATGGTAGTTTGTTATCCTGTTGGAAATATTTGCACTCTTTCTGTACTCAGGAGCAAAGTAGTGGAGTTAGCTTTGCTATTTTCCCCAATTTATTCAAAAACTGTTCTATATTTAATTTACAGTTGGCTTTATTTCTTCCTTGAGCTTTCCTGTATCCTTTTAATAAGGATGGTTATGTCACAGAGAATGAGAGAGAGAGAAAGAGAGAGAAAGCTGGTACTGAATCTAGTCTGGGCTCTTTGGTCGACTGTAGAGTTGAATGTTTCACTGTTCTGCCTTGCAAGGCTGGCTTTGGTGCTGATGAAGTTTCGATATTTGTCTTTCTGACCCCAGGAAGGCATAGCAACCACCACAAGAAAACGGTGGGGAAGGGAGCTATGACCATGAGCTCCACTCTCACAAAGCAACATGCCCCCAGGACCAGCAGAGTGGAAAAGAAAGGCAAGAAGAAGAGAGGGTTACCTGCCCTCCATCTCCCTCCAGTCTTCACTCCAATCTTCACAAGTGTCTCCTGGAGGACAGGAGGATATTATTTTCCCCTAAAGTCGCCACTGTCCTTGGCTCCTGTTGTTGCTGCTACCTCCTTTATTCGTGAGCAAACCTGGTAAACTTGCACATGAGAAAACCAGGTAAACTTTGTGTGTGAGTAAATTTGCTTGTGAATAAACCAGTGATCCAAAGGTCTGTGCGTAGCCTTCCCATGGGAGAATCAACATCTCTGGTATGAATGGAACTATATAGCTCAAGTGAAAGACAATGGAACTATAGCTTAAGTGATAGACTTTCATAAAGATAATAAACTTTTAAGAGTGCAAAACCAGACAGTCTCCATTTGCCCAACTAGCAGGATGTTTGTAAGAATAAAGTAGGGAGCAACAGGGCCACATGCTCCATTTTAATGTCTCTAGAGGAGAGGAAGAATATATGGGGGGGGGAGACTATTATTTAACAGAATAACTGCTGACCCATTAAAAGTTGTGTGGAAGACGGCATATCAGCAGGGATCATTACACCATGCAAGCTGTAAAAACTGAAATTCCCTCTTCCACATGGCTACTAAAAGTAAGTAGAAACTACTTTCCATATGGTCTCCATGTTTCTAACTGCCCTTGCAATCCCATTCTAGTTCTTTAAAATTACACATAACTATCTCCAGCTATCTTACTTTATCTCCTTTCGAAACAACCTAAAAAATTTGAAAATACAGTGGAACCTCGTATAACAAACGGTTTGTATAACAAAAAATTTGTACAACAGAAAAAATTCCTGAGGTAGGGGAAATTTGCTTAACAGAATCGCCTATGGGGCGAATCTGTACAACATAAAAATGGGATCACTCTGTTTTCAATGCATTCCTATGGGAAATTTGTATAAAGAAAAATTTGCTTAACATAATTTCATTTGGAATGAATTAATTCCTTTATACAAGGTACCACTGTATTGTAAAAGCAGAGACCTTCCTCTCCAACATGTTTACGTTTCCAAACAGTTTGCTTCAGATGTTATCGTAATAGTGAAAGAAATAAGAATTGCTACTATATCACTGAGAAAACCTAGTAGTCACAGTTGAGTTGATTGAGATGTGGTACAAAATGCAAAATGTTTTCTGCTTGTTTTTTTTAGGTTCACAAGTATGTATAGCCTGTGTACCTATGGATTACACAAGCCTGGCTATCTAAGGTTACCAGGACTCAGATTCTGCCCTTGAGATTTAGGTTTTGTTGCTCTTTCTCAGGATCTTAGGGTTTGGATCTGAAATCTCAGGGGATCCCATACTGCCGGCCTGGCAACTGTAGATTTGGGAGATAATTCTCGTGATCTAAAGGCAACATCCAGAAATCACAGGGGCTACATATGCCCATCCCTGGAGAGCTGCAACTGGTCCCAAATATTTTTCACACAAAAAAGAAGAGCTTTTACAAAAAGAGACAGCTTCTGCCTTTTATTGTCAAATAAAGACAGGCAGGCAGGCAGGCCTAGGGAGCAGAAGTGAGACGCCCTACTCAAAATAAGGCAAAAATTCACCTGTGTGTCTCCTGGAGGACAGGAGGCTATTATTATGTTATTTTATTTTATTGCATGTGTGGTTTTGTGGTATAACAGGGAATTACTTTGGACTTTTGAGGCCACACATACTGCCTATTCTGCAGCGCTCAGACATGCTCAGGGGTATCCTTCTCTTTTTCATCATCTTGCTTGCTATTGAGCTGGTGCCGCTGCAGATTAACCTTTGAAATAAATTGTGCAACATCTGCATTATCTATCTGCCTGGAGGAGGGGACAAAAAGAGAGAAAGAAAAGTGGTGCCCTTCTCACATCTGTTTCTAGCTCACTCCATTGCCAGGAGGTTGCCCCCAACAGAGTAGCTACATAGGAAGGACAGTTACACAATATTGCTTCACTGACACCAACACTACCACCACCACCACCACCACCACCACCACTATCTTAGGGCACTTTTACATGACCCCTAAAATCCGAGGCAAAGGGCTCCCAGATCCGGAGCTTAAAAATGTTTTCCTACCAGCTCTGGACTTTTAAAAAAATTAAGTACGACCACGCCCACCTAAGTGCGCCCCAGGGCACTTTTCAAGTACCTGGCCTCCAGGGGCGGCTCGGGGCTGCTTCGACCGGCAGACGGAGGTGAGCCTGCATTTTTTCCTCCCTTTTTTTCTCCCTCCCCTCACGCAGACAGGAACAATGGAGTGCAGAGGGGTGGGAACACAGGAAGAGCGACAAGCCCCCACGATCTCTGGTCCGAATTTAAGTTGCTTCCGGATTTTAGGGGTCATGTAAAAGCGCTCCTCCAACTACAGAACTAGAGAGACCCTATGGATCATCAACTCTAGACTTGGTCAGACTTGGTCAGACTTGGTCAGGGAGGTAGAGTGGAGAATTGAATCCCCAACCACTGAACTATTCAGAGTTTGGATTTGGGAGTTATAGAAGTTTTCCAAGCTCTTTTATGTCTAAAACTTTCCCAATGGCTGCTCCGCCTGGCCTCGTGCCGGGCAGGGGCAACTTTGCCGGCTGGTTGAGGGAGGCGGCTATTGGCTCCGCTATTAGCGTAGCCTACGGGAGGGGAGCGCGCCCCTTTATAAGTCCTTGGCGCGCTCCCCTCAGCCTGCCTCCGCAATTGCCGGTTTCATGTAGGATCCGACGGAGCGCTTGCTGGAAGCTCTGTCGGATCTCCGGTCCTGCAGAGCGAGAGCCGCTGGCCACGCTCTCCCGAAAAACAGCTGATTGTCGGGAGAAGCTGTTTCTCGGAATCCCTCAAGCTGCAGCACAGGTTTATTCGTCTTGGGGAAGGGTCCGGGAGGTGGGTCCAGTGGCCGTGCAGGCTGGGCAGCCTGCGCGCGTGTGAGCGCAACAGAAGCGGCAGGCGGGAGCGCTTTTGGCTCCTTTGAGCTCAGCTGCTTTTCGGCTCCTCACAGGCAGCTGAGCATAGAGATAAGCCGGGAGCGCTTCGAGCTCCTTTTTGGCCCGGCTGCGTGTCGGCTTCCGACGGGCAGCTGGGCTTGGGGATCGGCGCTCCCTGACTGGCGGAGCGCCACGGAAGCGGTGATCAGGAGCGACCGAGCTCCTTCTGGCCCAGCTGCTGGTCGGCTCCGAGTCCCGACCGGCAGCTGCGCTTGGAGATAAGCTCTCCCTGCCTTGCGGAGCGCTGCAGGGGCGGTGAGCGCGAGCCCTTCGAGCTCTTTTTTAGCTCGGCTGTTTGTCGGCTCCCGATAGGCAGCTGAGCGGGGATATCAGTTCTCCCTGCCTAGCTGTGAACTTAAGGGGGGTTGAATCTGTCGCCCTGACAAGCGGGTGCCCCGCAGGGTTTCCATTAGGGGAGGGGGTCCCTGTGGCTAGCTCCCCCCTTGTTTGTCTCCCAGAGCCCCGGTCTAGTCTTGTCTGGCAGGGTGGTGGCAGCACCCTGCGGGTCAGCCTTCGGTTGTTTAGGCCAGGCCTGTGTGATGGGGGGGGGTGCAGGGGGTTCTGTTTAGTTTTCCCCCTCGGCGGGCTGGTGTCGCTTGCCTCTTGGCCCCCCCTCACTTGTTTTTGGCCCGTAAACCGGTTGGTATTTTTGATCTGCTGGACTTGTGTGTTGGCTTTCAGGTCCCCCTTTTGTCCTAGATTTCTATAGTTACTATCCTTGCTATGCGTTAGGGTTCTTTGCCCAGCTATCTTGTGCTTTAGGCTTTTGGCTGTGTGCTGGGGATGTTACTTTCTGCCAACGGGGTTGGCTCAGGGAGGCCATTTTGGTTTGTACTCGGTGGCCATTTTGGCCATGCCTCATGGTCTCCCCTCCCCTCGGGCGGTGATCTACATCCATCAGCCCGGCTGGACATTCGGAGTGGTCCTGGACCCCTCTGTCCGTTTGTTGCCTTATTAATGCAGTCTAAGGCGTTTGTATTGTTTATCTGCAGTCAATTGGCGGTAATTTTTTCAACTTCAGTGGTGGCCAGCCTACCCGCCCGTTGGCCATTTTGTGCACATCGTAGTTCAGGATGTTTGGGGGGGGTGGGCTTAATCCCCATCAATCCTCCTTCTTCACTGTTGTTATACCCGTGCCACGATTTGTTTGGCTGACACATGATAGGGCCATCCTATGGATACTCTTGGAATCCATTTTGGATCCGTGCCGCACCCACACAGCTGAGTTACATGCCTGTTTGCCCTTATGTTCTGCCAGGCCATCTAGGCCCCACCAGATGTTTTTGGGAGGGCATGGGACTAGATGTCTGTCTCCTGATACCACTCCCCTGCATCTGGCCCTTGAAGTACCCTGGTTTCTCCATCATGGTTTGTAACCTGTGATGGACTTTTCCTCCAGGAATCTGTCCAATCCCCCTTTGAAGGCATCCAGGCCAGATGCCATCATCACATCCTGTGGCAGGGAGTTACACAGACTAACAACGAGCTGGGTAAAAAAATATATATATATTTTCTTCTGTCTGTTCTTACTCTCCCAGCCCTCAATTTGAGTGGATGTCCCCTAGTGCTGGTATTTTGTGAGAGGGAGAAGAACTTCCCTCTATCCACTTTACTCATGCCCTGCATTATTTTGTATGTTTCAATCATATCCCCCCTCAGGCACCTTATAATGTTGGCTGTTTTATTTTCGATCCCCTTTTTAATCCCTAGCGATGAACTGGCCTTCTTCACTGCGGTCACACATTGGGGAGACGCCTTCATGGAGCTGTCCACCAACACACCAGGATCTTTTCCTGGTCTGTCACGGAGAGGTCAGAGCCCATAAGTTGATAGAGGGAGTTTGGAGTTTTTGCCCAATATGCATTACTTTACATGTGGTTGCATTAACACACATTCCTTTCCCCCAGTTGGGAGAGACCCTCTTGGAGCTCTTCACAATCTCTGGTTTTCACCACAGGAAAAGTTTTGTGTCATCTGCAACCTTGGCCCCCTCACTGTTTCTCCCTGTCTCCAGCTCATTTATGAACAGACTGCTCAGCACTGGTTCCAGGACTGAAACCTGGGGCACACCGCTTTGCACTTCTTCACCATCTTCCCTGGGACAGATGTAATGCTAACTGGCCTGTAGTTTTCTGGGCCCTCCCTCCTTCACCTTTGGTGAGGGACTGTGTCGGGACCCCTTTTAAAACCCAGATGGGATATAGCCATCGGTTCATCCAAATCCACGTGCCTGTTGACCTTTTCAAAAAACTTGCCCCCCCCCACTGTTTATCCGTGTCTCCAGCTCATTTATGCCTGTTAATCTTCAATTTACCGATTAGTCCTAAGACCTCCTCTCTTTCAACCTGTATTTGATTTCATTCTTTAGCCAGGAGGGGTGGCTCAGGCAGTGGAATCCACTCAAGGTCCTCTGTCATGTAGTCAGGCGCCACGATTCGTGTGGGCTGTTACACACCACAATTTGGGTTGGCTGTTACATACCAGGGCCACCCTTCCCATTCTCCTTGAATCCGTTTTTGGTTTGTGCCACGCCCACACCACTGAGTTACTTTTCACCTCTTTGCCCCTTATATTCGGCTATGCCGTCTAAGGAGGGAGGTTCTAATGGGAAGGGAAAGGGTAAAGCCCCTGCCAAGAAAAGGCCTAGTCAGCAGCCCTTTACTCATCCATCCTCTTCATCAGGTGATGAGTCGCCTAGTCTTTTGACAGCTTGGTAGAAGCTACCTCATTTGGAGCGCGAGCACGCTGAAAGGCAGGGGACGGCCGTGTCTTATGGGAGCGGGCTTTCTACGAGCGAGGCCAAGGCTCAGAGGAGGGCGGAGCGTAAACTAATGATGGCTAATGGTTACATGCAATTCTTCTTTTGAGTCCGTTTTAGCAGGATCTGCCAGTATCGTTTCTGCAGGTACGCCATCTGTGACTACTGAAGAAGCCGCGTCATCGCAGGCTCTGCTCAGACCCAGTTGCTGTGTCTGCCAACGTAGTTACGTTCCTGCCTGCCGCTGAAGACTCATCGCTTCCGGCCCTGGTTTCAGCCTGGGCTGTGTATTCGCGTGGTAAGTCGGCCCCAGCAGTCCAGCATCTACCCTTCATGGAGTTGCGGCGCCTGGTCGTCCATTTTTGCGCAGACGGCGCTATAGTATTGTGGGACTTCGTAGTCCTCATCATACGCGCCGCATTTTGGCCGAAATTTAGTGTGCTGCCTCGTTCCCCCTGGGGTGGCAGCGCAGTGGTATTGCCCGGACCTAACCCAATTTTCGAGTTATTCTGAAGATTCCGATCTCTCCTAATAGGTTATGTAGGCTGGCTAATGCACAGCCTCGAGTTTGTTCTGTCAGTTATGAGGTTGCCGTGTTTCAAGCTGCCACTTTGGTACCCCTTTTTTGCCGCCTCACACGTTAGCGAGCTGCTTGCCCAATCCAAAAAACCGACTCCTCGCTTATGCTCAGCATATTTGTAGAGTGAAGACTGACCAGCGAGGTAAGGCTGGAACGATACACCTTCGTAGGTGTTCTGTGCTCCAAATTTGCCCGGTCCTAGCGTTATGTAGGTCCGCCCTGCTCACTTACAATTATCGGGGGTATCTATTTCTGCGCAAAGAGGGGTCGCCTTTTACAGGTGGCCAATATTGGACAATTTCACTGAAGGCACTGCAGGTCGCTGGCGTATCGGGCTGGCATTTTGGGCGTCATTTGCTCCGGATAGGTGCTGCTTACACCGCAGCTGCCTTTGGCACTAATTGGGTTGGCAACCAACGGATTGTGTGATGGAGATCTGGAGACATTAAAATCTTCTGTACGTTTACTAATGGACCGGTAACACCGGCCAGTTGTTCCTTTCTTTCTCGTTACAGCTTCTATCCCCCGGGAGCCGGGTTTGAGCGTTGGTTTACGGCCTCAGTTTTTGTTTACTGGGCCTTGGAGTTGCTATCCAGTCTGGACGTGGCCGCGCTTTCGGCCTTGGAGGTGGCTGCACTTTTGGCCTTGGAGCTGGCCGCGCTTTCGGCCTTGGAGGTGGCCGCACATTCGGCCTTGGAGGTGGCTGCCCTATCAGCCTTGGAGCTGGCCGCACTTTCGGCCTTGGACGTGGCCACGATTTGGCCTGGGATGTGGCTGCGCTTTCAGCCTGGGACGTGGCCGCGCTTTTGGCCGTGGCCAATGGGCCGGTTTCCTGTGGAAGGGCAAGAAGGTTATGCCTTGACACGCCTTTCTTACTGTGCCTCTCAGTGATCTTCCCCCCGCCACCTTGCCGAGCATCGTGGTTGCCCATGTTGGTAGGAATTGACTTGACCCGTAAGTCGGGCAAGTATCTCATTCTCAAGATCCTCGTGGATCTGAGAGCGTTCCAGTGTACTCGCTCATTGGTTTGTGTCGTTTGGTCTGTGATCATTCCCCGGTTGAACGGGGGTTCGCGCCACCATGGGTAGCCCAATTTAATAGTAAACATCATGCAGATCTCTATAAAATACTCAAGGTCTTCGACAGTCCTATCGTAACAACCAATGTGATCAAGTGGACTGCCTAGAAATTGGGAATGGGGGATGCCCAAAACACTCTGGCATCCTCATTGCATGCATAGCTGGCTGCAATAAATTTAATTCAGAGAGCGGACCTGATAAACCTTATCAGGAATGGGGGATGCCCAAAACACTTCGGCATCCTCATTGCATGCTTAACCGGCTGCAATAAATTACGTCAGAGATTGGACCTGATAAACCTTATCCATTGCGTTAGTGGCCCGCGCTGTGCAGGCCGAAGCGGGAGCTGTCTTTTGGCACTCCAACATCCCTGCTGGGGAAACCACCTTCATTCGTCCGGATGTTGTGCATTTATTGGACAAGGGCCTGGATATCCTTATTCAGAATCTTAAGGAGGGCCTGAGGGCCGAATTGTTAGGCTGTTGGGTAAAGAGCCGCAGTGCGCCTCTTTGGTGGCGGGTAGCGCATCAAAGTTAACCATTTAGGTCCCGAATCTAATT
>JAHTLZ010000016.1:15269081-15281156 GCA_023846285.1 Phrynocephalus versicolor | reverse complement strand
CAATCGATAAGTAAAATGATATTGTAGTTGCAGATACTGTAGCTGCACATACAATTCCTTCAAAAATCCAACGAATATTTGTTTCTTAGAGCCACTCAGCATTTATTTTCAGAGTCCTTGTTCTGAAGGTAAGACCTCCTGTAAAAGACAAATGATTGAAGGGTACAGTGTATTTTATTGTCTGTTCCAGCTTCTGTTATTTTCTGCTTCTTATTAGGGAAAAAGGAAATATATGATACAACACAAAATTGTTACAGCTACCAATTCTCATGACTCTAGATGTTAAAAGGGGAGGATCTTGCGACAAAGCTAGCTGGAACTGCACATCCAGCAATATGGCTGCCTCAGTAACGGAAGACCACTGTAAAGAAGGCCACATATGGAGGACAGCATACTGGCTTTGCACACAGAACGTTTCAGGTTCAATCCCTGGCATCTCTAGCTAGGGTTAGGAAAGAATTCTACCAGACACCCTGGATAATTGCTGCAAATCACGTAGCTAACAAAATAATTAGAGTCTCTGAAATCAGCATAAGGCAGCTTCCCTCAGTCTCTCATTGACAAACGTATTGAAATACAGTTGACCCTTGTATAACAAACAGCTTGTATAACATAAAATTTGTACAACATAAAAAATTCCAGAGATAGGGGGAAATTGCTTAACATAATCGTCTATGGGGACAGTCTGTACAACATAAAACTTGGATCACTCTGTTTTCAATGCATTCCTATGGGAATTTGTATAAAGGAAAATTTGCTTAACATAATTTCTTTTGGAACGAATTAATTCCTTTATACGAGGTACCACTGTAACCAGTTATGATGAAGAACAGGTTGTGTTTAGTCTTGAGAAAAGAGGATTGGGTGGGGGAGATATATAAAAGCACTAGGGATGGGCAGGGCCTTCGCTAGGGTTTCTTGCGCCCTAGTCGGGGTGTGGGGGTGTGTGGGGGGCATTCGGCCGTGGGGGGGGCGGGCAGGCGGCGGCAGGGGGACGGGCGGCGGCGGCCAGCGGCAGGGGTGGTGGTGGGGGCAGCAGGCTAGCCAGCGGTGGCGGTGGGAGGGTGGCGCCCCGTCTCCATTTTGGCACCTCCTGTCCATTTTGGCGCCCTAGGCAACTGCCTAGTTCGCCTTAAAGGACGCACCGGCCCTGGGGATGGGCACATAACAGAAAAATAATGTTGCATTTTGTTTCGTGCTCACGCTGCCTACCCAACTGTTTTCTGAGGCCTCCTGCCAAGCTGTTAATGGCTGGACCCCTTTAAATCTGCCCCAGTCAGTACCAGAGGGTCCCCCTTGTGCCAACTGGGCCAGGTTTAAAGGGGTCCAGCCATTGACAGCTAGGCAGGAGCCTGAAAACAATGGAATGAAACGGTTCATTTCAATGCAAAAACAACCATTTTGTTTCATCTGTAATAAATGCTGCTTCCTCGTTTTATTTCAATTTATCACGTTATGTAACAAAACGACAAAACAGCATTTCATTTTTTGTTTCCTGCCCATCCCTAAAAAGCACTATTCAAATGCTTGAAAAGTTATCACAAGGCGTTTATACACGACCCCTAAGCTCCGCTGCAAATGGCTCCCAGCTCCGGAGCTTAGAATTGTTTCCCCACCAGCTCCAGAGTTTAGAGAAAATTAAGTGCAACCACGCCCCCATAAGCGTGACCCAGCACACCTTTCATGTACCTGCTCTCAGCAGGTGAAAATTCCTTGATGTGGATAAGAGTGCTGGGCTCTCCTCGCTTGTCTGTTGTTTTTTTGCCTCCCGCCCCTTTAAGAGCCCCTTGAGAAGGAACCAGGAAGTAATGGGGCTCGTGGCAACTTCGACCGACCCACACCGGCAGGTTAGTAAAGGCTTCTTTTGTCCTCCCCCCCCTCTCCTCACGCAGACAGGAGCAGGAAGTGCCGAGGGGTGGGGACGCAGGAACAGAAACGAACCCCCAAGATCTCTGGTCCGAATTTAAGGGACCAGCGGATCTTAGGGGTCGTGTGAAAAGGCTCACAGAGAGGAGAGGCAGGATCCGTTCTTAATCATTCTAGAGGGCAGGACATTTAATTATGGCCTTAAACCAGATTGCAGTTGTTTGTTTATTTATTTGTTTGTTTGTTTTATATAGCTTGTATGCCGCCCACTACCCAAAGGCCTCTGTACTAACTTTAAGAGCAGAACAACAGAGGATCCAGCGGTGGTGAGTGCTCCACTATTGGGAGGCACTAAAGAGAAAGATAGACAGCAGATTCAGATTTGGATTATTGCATTGGTTTTGATCGTATAGGCTCCTTCCAACTCTATTTATCTACGATTGGGTAACCTTAAAACTAATTGGAGAACCACATCTTATTTATATACAACATATGTAGAGCCAAGCAATGTAGATACAAATGATTAGTACCTTATTCACGTACAAGAGGAGGAAATAAATAGTGAGGGATCTGATATCAATCTCATTCTGTCTTTTCTTCTTTAAAAAAATCTTGCACAAGGGAACATAATTCAAATGCTTCTGTGCAGAGTCATTATATTCAAAGCCATGTTGAGCTACCACTTATTAAGGAATATTTAGGAGTCCTTAAACAGAAACACTTAGATCAATGGAGTCTCCCATTCTTAATCTCCCATTGCTCTTCCTAACTGTGTTGTTACTTATAAGGCTATCCCTAATCCTCAATGAAGAGAGGATATTGGAGTGGAAGCTGATGGCTGGTACTAAAATGTGCTGCAGTAAATCTCTGTTTCCGGCATAGCATTTATGCTATCTCGTCAGTTTCAAGGCTCAAAATGTGATTTCTAAAATAAATTCTGTGATAATTCAAACATCACAATATGAATCTTAGTGGAGCTGAGGACAAATGCATTGATTACTGGCCCAGTCCACTGTGAACACAGCAATCTAGGGTGTGTTAATCTGAAGGAGACCATAATGCTCCAAATCTCCAGTCTTAATTCTAGGAATTTAGGTCCAAAATAAATAAGTTTTCTTACTCTGTAGGAAATGCAACTACAGTATTGAACTCTCTATCACTTACTCATTCCTGTTTGTGAATATTTGCATATTTTAGACTATAAATAAAAATGTACTCTGTGTGTATTTTTTTAAAAAAATGAATAATCAGAACCAGAATATATATCTTTAAATCTCTTTGGCCTAAAGTGCTATGAGAGATGTTCCTTATAGATGAATTATAAATGCAACCCTGCTGAAGAAAGTATAGCACATTGCAAAATGATTTTTAATTTCTGTAAATCATACATTGGCTACTGGGAAACCACAGATTCTATGTTGAATTCCAGAGACAGCAAAGTTTATGGAGAAACCAAAAAATTGGACTGCTGCAGGGCAGTGTGCTATCCCCTTACAATAATATACATATACCAATGATGGTGATCCTTTTAGAGACCGAGTGCCCAGACTGCAATTCAAAACCCACTAATCTTTCACAAAGTGCCAATACAGCAATTTAACCAGGTGGTTGTGAAGGGGCGAGGTCGGGTGCCTACAGAAAGGGCTCCGAGTGCCACCTTTGGCACCTGTGCCATAGATTCGCCAGCACTGATATATACCAATGTGGAAAACCACTAGTTTTTTGTGTGTTGACACACAGAGGCAATCCTCAAAGACAGATGTATTTGAGGACGTCAGATGGCAGTGGGGAAACTGAGGCTCTGAATCTAATGATGATGATGATGATGATAATGATGATGATGATGATGACGACGACGACGACGACGACTGTTTTACAGAGATCACCAATTGAAGCCAAGCTTTCTAAAAACTGAACTCTGTGCTTTAAACTTGAAAAACTGTGAGGTATCAAGAAGGCTGTGGGTGACATGGAGTGTCACTGGGCCAGAACACTGTGCTACCCCAAAATACTTGGATTGGACTCTCACTTTCAAGGCTCACTATTTTATACCAAGCAGAAAGTTGTTGCTAGGAACAACATTTTGAGGAAAATAACAGGTGCAAGATGGGGGCCCCAAGTGCATACATTAAGAACTTCACTAGCTCTATGTTACTCTGTACTAGCCTTGTTTGGTACTGATCAAAACGTGCAAAACAGATGTGGCCTTAAATGAAACAGCATAACTGGTTACTGGGCATTTAAAACCAACCCCAACGCAAAAGGTACTTTACTTAGCTGGCATTTTCCTGCCAAAATTCTGGGAATGTGCTGTGTAGAAAGAGTGGGTCAAAGCAACATCCTCAGCAATGTTCTTGTTATTTGGTCATCAACCACCAAAGCCAGTTGAAATCAGGGTATATTTTCCTGAAAACCTCTGCCCCTCCCAAAAAATCACCCCCCACAGACTTCTCTAGAACTATGGAAGGCAAGCAAGGATCTACTGGGTAACAGGACAGAACCACATGACTCTCCACCATCTGGCTAAGAACAGCCCTGGCCTGTAAGGAAAGCATTAAGCAGACTGTGTGCCAGGATTGGGAAATCAAAGGATTATCTGAGAAAAAAGGGCTTCCCTATAAAGGGCACCTTGTGTGAATATGGAGAAGAATATACTAAAGAGGCGACAGTTTTGTTTTCCATGGCTTCAGAGACTAGGACTTGGGGCAATGGTTTCAAACTACAGGAAAAGAGATTCCATGTGAACCTCAGGAAGAACTTCCTGGTGGTTAGAGCTGTCGGGCAGTGGAGTATGCTGCCACAGAGGGTGCTGGGGTCTCCTTGTTTGAAGGTTTTTAAACCCCCCCCCATCTGTCAGGGGCACTGTGATGGGGGTTCCTGCATGGCAGGGGGTTGGACAGGATGACCCTTGAGGTCTCTTCCAACTCTGTGATTCTCTGATTCTATGAAACCATCATGGAGGAAGATCTTATGCTGGCAAGAGGGAATGCTGTTGATGTGGCCCCAGTACTGAGCAAATGTCATTTTGTGTAGGTCTTTTTGGTTTCTTATATCTTTAGGTTATGTCCCTCCTTTTTTAATCAATAAGAAGACACAGCTTCCAAACTTTTGAAAAGGTGGAAGAACAGCAGGGGGGGGCTACACCTGTTTCTCTACAGCAAGCCTCCTTTCCCACTCCAATCCATTCCATGTGGTTCTCACCCTTTGGGGCGGATCAAGAAGCAAAACAGTTTCTTATTGTGTGGCAGAGGCAAAAAGGGCTTAAGTGGTAGATGTCAGTGATTAGTGTGATTAAAACACAAATACGCTCTCTTTGATTGCTTTGTCTGATGAGAGTTAAGGGCTGTCTATAGGAGATGAAGAATAAACTGATTAAATTATCATTTGTTTCAGGTTCACTTTGTTGTTAGAAACTTGAGATTTCCTGTACAGGCACACAAGGACTTCAGGTGGGACATTTGCCTAGTGCAGTACCGTATTACAAAAGCAAGTGTTAACAATGAAGTCACCAAGAGCAAAACAGATGAAGATTTTTAGAGCCTAGGTTTCCAGCTTCCCAAATGGCTATCTGAGGATGGTCATGTACCAAAGGAATATGTTGCTAGTACTATGCACTCAGCAGTAATCTAGTCTAGGTTTCTGAAACCTTTATTGAAACTCAAGAAATTTTCAAAACCCAATATAGCTTTAGAATGGACCATAGAAACTATAGAATAGAGATTCGATATCCAAAATACGGAGACTCTGATAAAACTTTTCATCCTCCTGTTTAATGGCTGTTCAGTTTCTCCAACGTAGAGGTCTGACACTCCTCACTGCATTGGACTGCATATACTATATTGCTCCTTTTGTGTTTTGGTATTGGGTCCTTTGGGTGGAGGAGTCTCTGCCTTAGTGTGTTTGTGGGTTTGAAGTAAACAGGGATATGGTGTTTGCCAAAAATTCTTTTAAACTTTTCAGGCACTCCAGCCATGTAGGGAATTATCAGGTTCTTCCGTTGGCTCTGGGTCTCAGGCTGATCCATTGTTCTTCTGGGTCAGGGCACTGCTTTGTTGAAGGCCCACTTTGGATATCCACAGGCCTTAAGTAGTATTGTGGATTCTAGACAATGTTAGGAACAGTTAAAATGGCAAAATATAGCAAATTATACAAAACCACCATATTGCTAATGCAAACAATCATGTTATTCTAAAACACTTTAGTTTTCACAGATGTAGTTTGGGGGAAGGTAGTTGTATTAGTCTACAGAAGCATTCCAGGCAAAATCCAAAGAAACAAAACAAAAGAAAAACATGTGGCACCTTAAAGACTATTATATTGTCATGTAAGCTTCAATGGATCAAGTCCACTTCTTCAGAGATATGGCAACAGAATGAAATGTTGAATGAAATATCAGTTTCTCACCAAATATTCATTGTATCTTGGGTGGATAGTATACAGTATTTTCATGCAGCGATTCAGCTTATGTTGTTTCAGGGCAGTGCCAAAAATTCCTTGGGAAACACAAAACAGACACCAGACTTGGACAAAGATGAGTAGGGAGAGAGAAGTGTGGGCTGAAGGCTAGGGATCACTTAAAATTTTAAAGTGAGAGCGGGTGGCAGGCGGGACAGGGGGCGGGGCAGCGGGGGGACGGCGGATGGTGGGGGACGGGGACGGGCGCAGAGGGGTGGGCAGCGATGGGCGTGGGGGGTGGCAGGCGGGCGGGCGGGCGGGGGGCAGCGATGGGCAGACAGCAACGGGCAGCTGGCGGGCAGTGGGGGGACAGAAGGCGGTGGCCAGTAGCGGGGGGCGGCGGGGGGGTGGCAGGCTGTCCAGCGCCCTCTTTCCATTTTGGCGCCCTAGGCAACTGCCTAGTTTGCCTTAATGGAAGCGCCAGCCCTGGGGGTGAGGGGCCAAAAAGGGAGAGAGAAAAGAAGCCACCACAACACTCAGTCCCTTTACCACCTTTATTGTATGGGGGAGGGCTAGGAGAAGGCACCTAGCCCTATCCTCTTGCTTTCCTGCGCATGTATGTGCATGTGTGGACATTGTGTGTCTGCATGTGTTTTTCTCTCTGAGGGGGTGTATATGAAATGGAATGGAGCCTGGCAGCGGCCACTCCAGTTAGCGATAGACCTCACCACTGCCGCCTCCGGAGCCCTGGCAGTGGATGTGCTGGGTGGTGGGAGGCCTTGCCATCGGTTCCGGAGCTGCGGCAGCGGCCGCCCCGGGCAGTTGGAGGCCTCTGAAGCCCCCTCCATAACCCGGATGTCAGGTAAGAGTGGGGTGTCAGGTGGGGTGGGGAAACAAAAAACAAACGGAATGAAACAGAAATTTCCCCTTTATTTTGTTTCATTTTTCTTTGAGGGGGCTGTTCATTATTCGTTTTGTTGTGTAATGAAACGAATATTGAAAGGAATGTTTTTTTCATTTTGTGTCCATCTCTATCCATGACTGTTCCACTCTGCTGAGAGAACCAGGGACAGCAGCCTCCTGTGTTCTGTTCTTGTGTTATCGCTTAGAACTGAATCAAATTCTATTGGGGGTCGAGAGAGAGAGACATAAAGGTAGCTCCATTCTAAATCTGGAAATTATATTCATATCAAACTTGAGATGCTATCGAAAATTTCATAAGCAAATACATTGAAGTACTCCTCTTGCAAATGTTGCCAGCAGGAGCCTGATGTGTGCGTGACCACACTGCTTTCGGTTCTCAGTTTGTAGTTGTTTTCACCAGCTGACATGCCTGATAGGAAGCCTTCCTCTTGTTCCTTCTCCCCACCCCCACCCTCCCCAAAACAAAACCAGTTCCACCCAGCCTCAAACACAATTGGCTGCAATGGGATTGGAACCATAAAAAGAACATTTGAGAAAGCAGGTGTCTTCCGGAGAGACTCGTGTTCCACAGATGGGAGAAATGATTAAGCTTAACAGGAAGTGCTATCCTGCCCTACGACAAAATGTACTGACAGATTGATAATTGCGCTATTCTCAAGAGAAAAGCGGGGTCATTATTAAATGGATGGAAACTGTTGCTCATAAAAGGCATTCGTACAAACGGCTTTCTTGCAGGCGTGTTAAATTTATCACAAAACAAAGAACTGATTGCTCTCCTCACTTCCTCCCTCTAACAGACACCCTCGTGTGTTTCACCTCCCATTTAAAAGAGTACATACGAACAGTAGAAGGTCTTGCTGGAAATAAGACATCGATGCTCTGAAAAAAAGAGAGTTCTCCTCCCCTCTCCTTTGAGGACTTTCCAGAGGCACATGTATTTGTTCTGTCATATCTTGATGAGGCTGGGAAAGGGGTTCTGCTTATATACCGCCCCATACCACTTCAAGTAGTCTCTGGGCAGTTTTCAGTTTCATTACAGTATTCAGGCTGCACATTGCCCCCACCCACCCAGCAAGCTGGGTACTCATTTTACCAACCTCGGAAGGATGGAAGGCTGAGTGAACCTTGAGCCTGCTACCTGGGATTTACCTGCAATACAGGCATTTAACCACTGCGCCACGAGGCTTGATAGTAGTGAAGAAAACCTGGAAGTGTGAATGGGACTGCTGGAGCCGGACGGCCTTCCGACCTCCTCTGGCCACTATAAAATGTCATGATCCTTTTTCTCTGTGTTCTGTGGTCACCAGTTCAAATGCACACTTGAGGGAGCATTCTCAACAGAATCTCAATGCATGTCAGTTTACAGTGCGGTATAACAAGCGTGGGAAGGCTAGGATATCCAGCCTTTATCATTAGTGTTTCTCACCTTGCCTCTACCCTTCATATAATCTCCTCTAGAGACAATAAAAAAACCTAGCCCACGGTCATAGGTGCCTACATCCAATTGACTTTCTGGTACACAAATATACAAAGGAGTGGGCTGGGCTGCAGCCACTATGGGGAATTTGTGTCTTGTGTATTTTGTAAATAGATGTGCCTTGGCAGAGAACCTTTTGCTAGCAGAAACCAGTACGATTACTATGGAAATGAACCTGGCACTCGCTGAACTGTACAAATATTTTTCAGTGCAAACATGGGCATTTTGCCATACTTTTATTTCACCAGCAAAACAAAACAAAACAAAACAAATAAAGCCAACTTAACCTTGAATTGTTAGAATATCTCATAAAATTGAACCAACAACAACTCTGAAATCCAATTGCTAGCCTAAACCAGAGTAGATCCATTGCATCAATCAGACCTTACATAAATCATATTGATTCAAGTGGGCCTTCTCTAGCCAGCCTAGGATTAACAGTTGGATTTAGGCCAAAGCACTTCACAGGCACGTAGCTAATGATGCTGTCGAAACTAAACTTTCATTTATCTCCTTGTACCAACCAGAGAAAAAACTTCATATCTTTCCCCTAAATCTACTTTGACCTTCTTTCTAGCCTTGTCAATTCCTAGATGCTGGTTGAATTTATACTCAGAAAGGTATCTCTTAAGCATGCATAGCTACATTATCACTCAGCAGGAAGTACTCATTGTATTTCCCAATGTTCTCACATATTGCTGTTGGGGTTACTTGCCTGTGTTTAATTCTCCAAATTTGCTTGGATTCTACCCAAGGAGTCTCTAAAGCAGCTAGACCACAGGTGGTCTGTTAGGTACTTTGTGACCATATATGGTCAGTCCAACACCATGTCTTTTGACAGAGCTGTCCATCCAGAAGTACGTGTGAAGTAGTCACATCCGCACAGTTTTGTCCTCTTTCTTTCTGGACTAGTGATGTTAACTGGAGCCAGAGCGAGGGGCGAGTAGATCTCTAGAAGTAAGCGATTAATGGTAGTGAGTAGTGAAACAGAATTAATCATTTGCAGCAATGGCACTGAAAGCCAAGTTGTCCATTGGCATGATGTTGAAGAAGCAGATGTATCACCAAAGAGAAGAAAAAAGAGGAAATATGTTCACCTTACATCAACATCAGAAATTAGAATGGCATTAAAAGCCTTGGAAGCTGTTGCATGTGATTAAGCTCTAGTCTGCAGCTACTGCATAGAAGTGAGTTGTGCTTTGCAAGCCAGATGCTGTTGCATGAAGGGGAGCAATGGTTTGCAGTCCAGGAGGCTGTTCTATGGAACTGAGCTGTGCTGTGCCCAGGTACCCATTGCACTGGACCTATTTGTAACTGTGCCGAGTTAGCTTAGCTGCTCAGGGATCTACTGCTTTGAGGCTCATTCCTTAGCAGCCATGCACAACATTGATTTGTGTTGTATAAGCTTAGTTCCGAAATGATCAAATTGCTAAAAATTACATTTAGCTCTGTCCCATGCTAATAGTCCCAAACAATGATGAAGTTCCGCTTCAGGTCTAAACAAACCCTAGGCTTTCTTCCCGTAGTTCATTTGCTGTGATGTCCAAACCAATAAATATCCAATACTCTGATTTGGTTTGTTGCTGTTCTAATGAAAAGGCTGGATAAAGGAGACCTTGGCATGGGCTATTTTTCTGATTTCTCAGGGAACAGGAAATTTAGAATGTCAACTGCGAGCTTTCAGCACCATAATAAACAAACATTTTATGTTTTGTTATTTATTTGTTTTTATTTATTTAAATATTTTACTGCACCGTTCACCTTAAAACGACCCAAGGCAACTTGCAGCTATTAAACAACAACATTTAAAAGCTAAAAACAGTGAAAATACAAATATTTTTTAAAAATTATAAACATGATGAATTTAGAATGGTCAGTACTAAAACATAAAAATTGACCAGAACAAACCATTCAGGAATATCAGAAAGCACCCCAGGCTGTCAAGAATATTTTTTTAAAAAACAAAGGGGGGATAAAATATGTCTAATTCAATTGCGCAACGACTAAAATACACGAATATCACAATAGCTTCTGTTTACAACAAAACCGGATAGTTTCTCATTGGCTGGACCAGAGAAGAATATAAACCACAATGGATAACCTCCGGAGGCACAAAATGGATCAGTGAAAAGCACATAAACTTCATAATCTGACATCTTCTCTCCTTAACACACATACAAGGGTCAATGGTAGCTTTACCCTTGACTGTAATGGGAACAGCATCCGATCCATCAGTTGTAGAATGCTTGTTATATCACAGCTTATACTATATACTGCAGTCCCTAGACTGGCATTCTTGCCTCTTGGTCCCTTTATTGCCAGAACAGGAAACAAGAGGGACACCAATTTAAACTTTCTTCAGCCTTGAATGATATATTTGTATGTGAGTACGAGAAGGCTTTTTTTCTTACTGTAATCTGTGAGTTCCTTTGCTAGCACATATAATCCCTCCTTATTTCAGAGCTGCACATTGCCAATTAACATTAAAGGATTATGGGAACAGGACTGAAGATAAACAGCTTCGAAAGGCTTGCCCAAATGAGGTTTGTCGTTGGCGGTCTGTTTATGCCGTGATTCTTTCCCATACCTGCCAGGGAGGGCAGGCCATGGTTTCGGGACAGGGGAGGGGTGGCCCCTCACAAAACGGTGGGAAGAGATGCTCCTCTGCTCAGTTCAAGACCTGCTGCCACATACTGAGTGTACAACTGGTGGCTTGCTGTTCGGTTTAGTTCTGCCCATGCAAGAGCTAGAATGGAAAGGGTCAAGGTTAGCTTGCTCCCTCTTCTCATGGATTCCGATTAACTATTTTACTGAATGTCTGCACAGGGGTTAGGCGTAATTCCTATTTCAGTTCATTCTAAACCATTACCTAGCGCTTACACTAGAAGCCCTCTTTTCCAGTGTAAGCGCCAGTCCTCCTTTCTAGGGTAAGCGCCAGAAAGGGGTTCAGAATAGAAGCAATCGAGCCAACACACCTCACACAGAGTTACAAGGCTAACCTGCTTAGTTTGGATAGTCAAGCCGCTGTTGAGGCTTTTTGATGGACTGTGTTGCCTTTAGTTACATACTTCCTGTTTGCACATTCAACCCATTTTAATGCTACCTGATAGAAGTGGCAGAATTAGCAATGAAGAGCAGATTACAGGTGTCCAGATTAGAGATGGGCACGACTTAGCGGTATTCCCGTTTCCGTTTCCGTTAGTCGGTTCCGTTACTCTACGGAAACGGTAACGGGAATTACTGCCCCAGACTTCGAGCTCGAACCGACGAACGAACAATTTTGGTCTGATTTGTCGTGCTCGTTACTTGCGTGACGTCACGCGATCGCGCAATGCCAAGCGGCACAGAAAAAAAGTTTTTAAAAGTAAAAAAAACCCGATTCCCGGCCCTAAAAGCAGGCGAAAACTGTCTGA
>JAHTLZ010000016.1:15226821-15263130 GCA_023846285.1 Phrynocephalus versicolor | reverse complement strand
GATGGCCCTTTCGAGGTGGCGTTATTCCGGGCGGCTGCCCTAGTAGCTTTCTTTGCCGCGCTCCGTATCAGCGAGCTGCTCACCTCATCCAAGTCTGACTTGTCTTATACAGCCCTCCTTAGCTCTGATCTTTGCTGGCTTCCAGAGGGCTTCCTGTTGCGTATTCGTAGGTCCAAAACGGACCAATGGGCCAGAGGGCAGGAGCTATTTTGGGGCCCTTGTCACATTTCTGCCATATTCCCACTTCGGGCTCTGTGAGATTACCTGTCCCTTAGGGGTGACGCACCTGGTTACCTTTTCATCCATGCAAACAGGACCCCTCTTTCCCGTTACCAGTTCTGGACTGTCACTGCTGATGCCCTGGCCAGGGCTGGTATTGTGGGGTGGCATTTCGGCTCCCACTCATTCAGGATTGGGGCAGCCTCCACAGCAGCAGCCTTGGGCTACGATGCAGCTGGCATTCAGTGTATTGGCCATTGGAGGTCGCAGAAGTTTCAAGTTTATGTTCGGCTGTTGCTGAAGTTTTAGCTGTTGTCCGAACTTTTTAACTTTTCTATCGTTCCAGGATCCGGTGTGAAGACAAAAGCCAGAGTGGTCATCTTCGGCCATAGCTTTGTCTTCTGGGCAGCCGAGTATGCTGCAAGCTCTCACTGGGGCCGAGATTTGGGCCTGGGCGCGTGTGTCACCCTGGACTGGCTGGGTCGCAGGGGCATGCTGTGGGCCGAGTTCCGCCCCTGGGCATGCCATATTCCTCTGCATAACCCTCCAGATGTCCTGTTGCTGCACCTGGGCGGCAACGATCTCGCTCGTGTGCCGGGAGATGTTTTGCTCCTCAAGATCCTGCAGGACTTGAGTGAATTTTTGTTCTATTTCCCTAGTACTCGTATTCTTTGGTCCGCGTTGATCCCACGCTTAGTGTGGCGGTCAGCCCATGACCCTTTCCTTGTGGACAGAGCCCTCAGAATGGTTAATGGTGAGGTTGCTAGTTTTCTCCTACACGGACGTGGGTCTGTCATAGCCCACCCGGGTATCTCTGGTCATGCCCTTCACCTTTAGAGAAGAGATGCAGTCCACCTGGTTTGGATCTTTTCCTATCCGACCTACAAGGGGGCCTGAGGGCCGAGCTGCTCAGCTGGTTGGGGTAAGAGCCCCTGACTCTTATGTGGTGGGTAGTGCAACTGGTAACCGAATTCAGGTAAAGCTCTGTTCAAGCAGGCCATACGGCGATATACAGCCCTCGAATTCAGTCTATCACCATTGGCTATGTCATCAGACAATGAATGTTAGAATGTGAATTGAGGCATCTCGGGGCCTGTGCCGGGCTTCCAAATTCGCCCATCCTATCGCGATGCTCAACAAGTGGGTGGCCGCTCACCTGGGCGAATTTACCTGTATATCGAGCTTCTTGGCTGAAGTATTGCATCCCATCTCGTTACCAGTTTGCACTACGGCTCAGGTCCCCTTCACAGGTCCTGACTAACCCAGTTAATAAGTTGATAAGTTATAAATAAAGTTGTGGCCCGTTCTACGCAAAAGCTGAAGTTGTCTCACCTCTTTATTTCCAGGCTTGGGGGGGGCAAAGCATTTGGGCTCTTTAGTCTGGAAAAAAGGTGCCTGAGGGCAGATATGATTGAGATGTACAAAATAATGCAGGACATGAGTAAAGTGGATAGAGGGAAGCTCTTCTCCCTCTCACAAAATACCAGAACTAGGGGACATACACTCAAACTGTAGGTTAGGAGAGTGAGAGCAGACAAAAGATTTTTTTTTTACCCATCGTGTTGTTAGTCTGTGGAACTCCCTGCCACAGGATGTGGTGATGGAGGGAAAGTCCATCGCAGGTTACAAACCATGATGGAGATGCGTAATATCCAGGCTTAAAACCGGGGTACTTCAAGGGCCAGATGCAGGGGAGTGGTATCAGGAGACAGATATCTAGTCTCGTGCGCTCCCAGAGGCATCTGGTGGGGCCACTGTGAGATACAGGAAGCTGGACTAGATGGGCCTTTGGCCTGATCCAGCATGGCTGTTTTTATGTTCTTATGTTCTATGTCCTTACCAATCACCAGAGTTGGATGGAAGTTTTTAAAACTGGGATGTTTTTATCTGAAATATTTTTAAATTGCCCTTTTGCTTTATTTGTCTCCTTAGAATTTACCATCCATTTTCCTTCCTGAATAATCCAGTCTTTCTCTTGTGGGTAGACCTGAATGAACTGGATGTTTGTGCTGCTTCTCAATCTTACATGTGAGTAAAAATGGAATGAGGTGCTTGTAGTGAGGTCCCAACGGATCATCAACTCCACCCCCTGTCAAGGAGGCACAGTGGGGAATTGAACTTCCAACCTCTGAGCTACCCAGTAATTATTCTAACTTCGTGGTTCTGCCTCCGGTGATTCCTTAGCTCTGTCTCTGATCACTAGTCTTGATGGGCACTGAGGTGGCACTGAGACAACATTGTTATTGGATTAAGAAGATTCATAAATGATTTTTTTCTGTATCTCCTTCTAAGAAAAGTTTATCTTGTGGGACCTCATATGTGGTCTAGCATAAAGTCTGGAATAAGATAAAATGTCCCTGAAATCAGGGTATCCACCAATCTATAGATCTGTTAAATAACACTTTTGTAAACCACCCAGAGTGACCTCGCTTCGAGATGGATGGTATAAAAATCCAATAAATAAATAAATAAATAAATAAATAAATAAATAAATAAATAAATAAAAGAATTAGATTTGAAAGAGCCATAATCCTTAATGACTGTATGCGCTCTCGAAACTAGTGAGATTCTTGAAAGCTTGCTCTAAGCATTCTGAGATTTTTGAATCACACACCGATCCCTAGTGCCGAGTCTCAACAGCTTTGCACCAGATGGCTCTGGGTCATCAAAATGGAAACCCAGCACAGATAATTTTATTTGAATTGTGCCCATTAAAGGAAAGATATCCATTTGAGGCAGTAGATTCCTGGCTGGCATGTAGGGCACTCTTATAGTCTTTGCCAAGAGGTTGCACCAGCTTCACAGTAGGTATCCAGCTTCAGCAAACAGATGGGTATTTATTGAGAAATGCATGCCAGACTCTAAGTACAGCATGAAGCATGACTTTCAGGAAAGCTGCTTGAAAGAGGACTGTTGTATCTCCTTCCTGTTCCTTTTTCACCTACATAGGTCAATCTTTGGACTTCTATATATTACCTAGAGATAGGGATTAGAGTCACAGGACTTGCTGTCAAGTAGGACTTAAGAGGCACTGGTGACTCAACTTGAACTCAACTTGGTTTTCCCCCCAGTGATTTGGACTCAACTTGCAACTAGACATGGGCACGACCAGAAAAAAATGACGTTTTGAGTTTTTGTTTGTCGGAATGGGTCCGTTTCGGGTCGTTTTCGTTTGTCGTGAAATTTTTCAAAAAATTTGTCGTTTCATCGTTTCGTTTGTCATTTGTCGTTTCCATCACGATTTAGCGCGATTTGACTTCCCAGAGCATAGGGGCGTCCCGCAATCAGGGCCGGCGCTAGGTGTTTTTGCGCCCTAGGTGGGGGGCGGGGCGGGGGTGGGCGGCAGGGGGCAGGTGCGGGCAGGCAGCGGTGGCGGGGGGCCATGGGCGGGCAGCAACAGCGGCAGGGGGGAGGTGCGGGTGGGCGAGTGGGCAGTTAGGATATCACTTAGGACAGAGGTTCTGTTCTTGGCTTGCACCCCAAATGTGTGTGTGTGCAAGCAAATTGAAGTTGGGAAAATAGAAAATAAATGGTAGTATATAATATATTTTTAAAATAAATCCACACCTCCCACTCCCAGTCGAACCTCCCCCTTTATCCAATATCAGAAAAAAATCCTCACAAACTGCCAGAGAAGAAATAAAGAATAAACTGCTATTCCCTTCAGCAGACAAAGCTGCAGGGAATCAAATAAATTATTTTCTAAATTCAATTCCCTCCCTCCCTGCCTAACTTAAATCCTAAAGCCTCCAGCCTGCCTCCTCAATCTCGATCGGATCACACCAGCACCAGCAGCCAGCCCTCCTCCCTCAACCACATCCATACACCCGGCTGCGATTTCTGGAAGGGGCCTCGGCTTTTTATGCCCTCCGAGACATCCAGAAGTGTCAGTCAAAAACCTGGCGATGCCATTGGTGGAATGGTTCAAAAAAATTGCATGGTCTCATCCCATGCCCAGCCCAAATGGGCAGGTCTAAAAATAAATAAACAAATAAATAAAATAAAATCAATACGACATTTTATTGCTATAAAAAACCCACTGCTGCTACTATTAAAATTCAGGCATTTAAAATAAATAAATTTCACATGTTTCTGTGGTGATTTGGTGTGTTTTTTGACCATGATTTCAAAAGAAAAATTGTGGTCGGCATTTTGGATGCCCCCCACCGCATGGCATGGCGAGACAACGAGGATGACCCCCCCCCCAGCCTGGTACAAGCAGCCCAGGACAAGAGAAGAGGGGGGGAAAGGCCGGGGACCCCCCAGAAACCATCCCTCTGGTAGGTGGCAAAGCCTCAGGCAGGCATATTTTTGCCTGCTTTTTTGGCCGGGAGTCGGGTTTTTAAAAAAAAAAACTTTTAAAAACTTTTTCTGTGCTTCGCATTGCGCGATCGCCGTGATGCCACAAACGAAAATGAAAAACCCGACCAAATTTTTCTTTTTTCGGTTCGAGTTCGAGTTCTGACAGCTTAATTATCGTTACCGTTTCCGTTACGTAATGCAAACGCAAACGAAAATTTCGCCAAGTCGTGCCCATGTCTACTTGCAACTCAGAACCTACTTACCCCATGCCTTTTTTTTTGTCTGGTGAAAAGGGCTTATTTTTAACAGGGACTTGGACTTGGGGCTTGGGACTCAGGACTTGGTACCAAAGACTCGGACTCAGACTTGAAACTTGGACCTAAAGACTTGCAAATATTCCTGACCTTTCCTAATGCTTTCAGACTACTAGCATACCTGGATCACTGTCAACAGGTAGGTCTATTATGACTCACAGACAGTAACTCTCCAAAAGAAAGTCATTTTTCCCCTGAAGAAACCACTTATTCAGACAGTGCCTAATTAACCTATAGAATTTCCTACTATACAGTACATGGGGATTGCCTCCACCTTTGATTGTTTTAAATGGCACATGCAGATTTAATGAAGGATTGGGTTCTCAATGGCTACCAGTCATGATGACTATGTCAAACTTATGGTTCAGAAGCAGAAGATCTGAACTTCTATATGTAACCAGCAGGCAACCTGGAAATTTTACTGCTTCTTTTTTAATGGTAACTCCCCAAACCACCCATCTGGCCATGCTAGCTAGGGAATTCTTGATTCTGCCTCCCACAAAAAGGTAACTTCCAAACTCCAAGTACACATTGTCTAATATTAAGCCATAGCCTTTTTGCATATTCTGCTTCTGGCGGTATGCATATAAGGATATGCCGCCATCAAAAAAGAGCATCTGAAAAGGTAACGTAGCTCACAAATGCTGTATTGTACACATACTACTCCCCTCACAATGAGCTCACCAAAACTGTGAAAAAATGGGGTGATTCAGACTGAGGAAACTTCATGAGAAGAAATGGGTAAGCAACCTGTTCCTTAGGGCTGCTTCTATGATCTGAGCAGCTGCAGTGGTGCTAATCTATATTAACAGTTAAAAACCTAATCATCTACCTATCTTCTGGAGTGTCCTTATTCAGTATCAGCTTTACTATTAAGCTGATGGAGGCAGCCATCTTGGCTATCTGATGTTACAGTATGCTGGGAAGGTTTGGGCAGAACAAACTACGTGTCATGCTGCATGCCATGCCTGCAGTCAAACACTCTTAAGCCAGTATGTCATCCTCTGATTCCTCAATGTTGTCCCATCATTATTATAGTCCTATATGGAGAAGAAAGGAAGGAAGCTAACGGTACCCCCTCTGCACCTGTTTGTTCAAGTGGACAGCAATATTTTGAATACACAGTGCCCTCTATGTGGATAGCCTCTTCAAGTGATTTTAATCCATTCTTTTTCAGAGTTCCGGGTCACTTGGGAGGTTTCCACACATAGACAAGGGTCTCTTTTTCAGATTATTGCCTTCCATTAGGAAAAGGAGGGAGTGTGCTATTCTGTTCCTTTTCCTAACATGCTGAATTTAACTCTGTCCTGAATAGCTTAAATATGCCTACTGTCTGGGAAAGGCTAAACTAGAAATCCTGCCAGTTTGTGTTCACAGAATGGGATGGAAGAATGGCACCATCTTCACCTCAGAGAGAAGAAAATGTCTCAGGCCAGTCCTGAATAATACAGAAACACATGAGAAAGTCTGACTCACTCGGTTAAACCAGGTAGGATATTGAACTTATATGATTATGAGCAAACGTTTCTCTTCTGGTAAATAAATTCCCTCAGGATTTAATGTTTCATCAGCCAGGTTTGCAAATGAGGCCTGTGTTTACCTGACAATTAATTACAAAAGAAAGACCAATCTGCAAAAATGCAGTGGTGAGAAAAGCTCGTGCTATGACAATCAAGTTTATTTACTGCATGAGAGAGCACCTCTCGATTCATACCTAGTCATCTCATGTAATTTGAGTCTCTGTGAAGGGAACATTCATTGGAAAACCATTTTTTTTTGGGCCAGGTAATGTGTGGAACAGCATCCAATCAAGTTTTGAAAATATGTTCACTGTAAACATACACTTATGCAAAAAAAGAAGAAGAAGAAGAAGAACACACTGAAAGCCTTTAATGTGTGTTCTGCTTTGCCTTCAATATGCTCTAAAAGATACTACACCAGAACATATGCATAGTTCTTGAACGATATGTGTTAGATGTTACTTGGAATTGGACTGACCCTAATTTTGTCATTCTCCTTCCTGTCTCTTTCCTTCCCCAGCTCCTGCCAAGAAACACCTGTGGGAAAAGCTATAAAAACTTTTTGCATTGCCAACTTTTGTAAAAGAATCGTTTAACAGAATATATAAACCCTGTGGGACAACTGAGGAAATTAAAACCCTAAATTATGACTGCTGGGACAAGCCATAATAGATCTGCTGTGAGTATCTTACCAGCAGGATTTAGAGGTTTTGCTGTTTTGCTCCCCATTGCACAGTGTGGCTTAGAAGACCCACAAGTTCTTCTCCACAGTATGTTTTGGGAGACTTGTTTTTCCTGAGGAATTAATTTCACTTTCAGTGTAAATGTTCTGCATGTTTATAATCACGTTAACTGCATGATCACAATACTATGCATAAGTGAATAGTCTAGCTGCCACAAGTGGCACGAAGAACGATCCTGGATTAGTGGTGGCAAACCTTCGGCACTCCAGAATGTCTTGGACCACAACTCCCACAGTCCTTTGTCATTGGCAATACAGCCTTGGAATTCTGAGAGTTGTGGTCCAAAACATCTGGAGGGCTGAAGGTTCGTCACCAATGTCCTAGACACTCTTCAAGGGCAGCCCCATGTAGAATGCATCACAGTAGTCAAGATATGATTTAACTAAGGCATGAATATCTGTTACTATATTGAGTCAACTCAGAGAAGATAACACGTAGTGCAGTAACCAAAGGGAATTCTTGTCTGCACTGCTATGTCGAGACAATGCATAATCAAGGAACACTCTGAGACTACAAACACAATCTGTTGGGGCAGCACAACCCTTTCTAGAACATGTTGAATCCAAATTCCTGAATCTGACTTTCTACCAATGAGCAGCACCTAGGTTTTGTCAGGATTTTTTTCTCCTATTATCCCCATTGAGCCCCTTGTTGAGCTCAGGCAAAATTCAAGGTTCCGGACTGCTTTCTAGGCATCAGTTCACAAAGAGCCTGGAAGATTCTGGGAGCTGTAGACCAAAAATGTTAATTTTCCAAGTTCTGCAGCCATTGTTGGCACACTTTGAACACTGAACACAAATTTGTAACTCAGCACACCCCACTGAATTACCGTTAGATTTTCCTTTCCAGTCATTTTTATTCAAAAATAAGTAAATATACAGTATTGGATTGTTCGGGGTATGGACAGTAAAGTAAATTTTGGATCCCATGTAAGTTTTCATCATGTCCATCTCAGCTCCTTTCTCATCTTAGGAGCTCAGCCATAAGATCATATCATTCAGCCTGTCACTTGAATGATTACAAATGACTTTAATGCAATTTGTTCTCCCCCTCTCCTTTCTTTCAAGGATTCAGAAAATTAATAGACATAAAAAGGCTTGCCAGAAAGTTTGAAAGCAAAGACAAATTAAGGACCTTAGAGCCAGAGCACATGCAACTGAGCTACCAAGCTGATTATGTTCTTTTGAGGGAGGAAATATATAGTGTGATAGATTTGTTCACTTTGACCAGCAGGAAGCTTTGCCAAAGCCGTCTTGGGAGTTTGGCTTTGGCTCAAGTTTTTCATCATACACAAAGTCAAACAAAAACAGGAGCAGGAGACTGAGCCAGTTTCATGCCGTCACTGGGCTGACCATTGCTTTAGACAAGGACACTGTTTTGACAAATCATAAATATCAATTACAGCAAAACCTATGGAACTCAGATTGTCAGGCAGAGGATGTTGGGAGAATTGGCAGGGATATAGCCCGCTTCATCATGAAAGTCAATGTATTTGCCGTTGCAGCAAACAGGGAAAGAATGTTAATATAATATAAAGTCAGTTCACATTAGTTCCTACATGAAGGCAAAGCTTCTGTGCAGCAATTGTTACTAAGCCCAGCTGTGGTGTGTGGTATTGTTGGTCACAAGAAATATCCCAATTCACTACTGTAAACATGAAAACTCTTCACGCGGTTATAACGATCAGTGCCTTTCCTTTGAAGAGCCTGGAAGTCAGAGGAACCTCTTACATAGGAATGGAGAGAGAGAGAGAGAGAGAGAGAGAGATCTATAACCCAATTAAGCTAGAGGTTTTAAATCTAAGTTAAATTGCGGTTTCAGGGCTTTCAGATCAATACAACTCAGTTTACTTAAATCCAAAGCCTATTTCACACAAGCAACAAATGAGGTAATAAAGCTGTTCCTGGACTGGACCACTTCAGAGTGAAAGTGAGAGAATCACAGCTGGGTTCCCCTCTGAGAGAAGGAGAGAATGTCCGTACACAGAAAAGCTCGACATTAGGCAAAGCATTTCCAGGCTCATCCTGTCTCTCTGTTAGGAAGTGAGTTGTAGATTTGCAAGAAATTATTTCATGAGGGGGTCTTTCACAGCAAGGTTGTGCTGCAGACAATGACATCATTTCCCCTCTGCTGGCATGAGTTATGCACGAAGATCTGGGAGATTTATTTATTTTATTTAAAGCCCCACTTTCTCCTAAAACTAGACTTTGTACAAATAAAACATATTAAATGTTACACTATTTTATCACCCAGTTACAAAAAAAATGTAATTGTTATGTTGCCAATTGTAGTATGTAAACACAATCAAATTAAAATCAGTTTTAAAAACACAGCAGTTAAAAACAAACTACAGTGCACATCTGGTAAAAGCACCTTCCTCAACATCCTCCCAAAGTCCAAAAGGCCAAAAAGGAATATTCTTATGTACTCTAGAAGCAGAGCAGAGAGATGAGTGGAAACTACATTTAACTAATGCTGAAGCAGGCTGTTGAAAGCTCCTTGTGTGCTAGATTACAGTGGGGAGTTTTGCTCACTGGCTGAAGATTACATGTGAAAAATAGGTTCCCCTAAAATACTGCACATAAAAATTGCACCCCAGTTCTAGGCAAGGAAATCATTCCTAATAATCTTGAGAACCAGATGTAGGAGGTAACTCACCTAATAAGAATTGCAAGGCATTGTGGAAAGATATATGTTTTGAGCTAACTTCAGGTTTCAGTGATAGCGCATAGGCCATGCAATGAGAAAATGGATAGATTTATAGAGATTCACAAGAGGGAGAAAAACAGAGAGGCTATGTTATCTTTTTTTCACAAAATGGGACACACAAATGACTCTATCTCCTCTTATGTAGAAACTCACAAAGGATGGAGGCTCCTTTGGCACTGATGAGCATTTGTGGGGAGCTAGGAAAAGTTCCTCTGCTAGAAGCCATGGTGCCTAAGGGATTCTGGAAGTTATAGTCCAAAAGGGAATATTACTTTGCTCTTCCATTGGGTCACACAAGGATAAATACTCCCAACCAAGGTTTCCTCTAAGATGTGCAGTAGTGCACGTATGCACAACTCTACCCCACCCCCGCACAGTGTTCCTTCTCCTCCACGCACCCACAGTGATGGTTTCCAGCCATTTGGATTCTTGTCTCACAAGAGAATCCCCTGCAGTGAGCAGATTTGTCTACGAGAGGATCAGAGCCCTGCCCGATGGGGCTGAACATTAGAGGGATCATTGCTTGTTCCAACCACAGCACAAATGGCTGAAATCCAGTAGTAAGCTGCAACTAGAGTAGGCCCATTGAATCAGTGGAACCTTGGGAGGAGATACTCACCAAATCCCCACTGATTCGACGGGCCTACTCTAGCTGCAAGTCACTACTGGATTAAACCACTCAGACTGGTTTAATTCGTAATGGAACGGAAGCTAAAACATTGTTAAGTTGTTATTGGTGATCACAGAGGTCTGTACAAACACAGGACTCATCCCAAAAACAGAAGTTGGAAGATGTGTCACTAGAACAGAGTGTGTCCTTAGATTTCCCTTCACTTTAAGAGAATAGCGAATTGGGAGAAAGTTAAGTGATCTTAAGCAGCAGGAATAAGGAAGATACACTAGCTATGATGTTGGGTGTCTGCTCCATTAAAATCTAGCATTTCGTTGACTGTCACTCTGGCTGTAGCAGGTATAGCCTGGTATTCTTATACAGTAGCTGAGATCTCACCAGATCTGGGAAACTGACTAGTAGCAATTACTAGTTGTAGCTAGTTATTCTGAGGATAATCAAGGGAGAACGGGGTTACATATCAAAAGTAATGCAATGAGTAGGACCGAACATCATTGGGTTAATTTTCAAACAGTGTAACAAGTAACAAGAATGCGCTCCTTTGTAAAAGTAGTTTTCCACACTCTGCAATTCATAGCAGTTATGTTGTTTCTTTCCCCATGTGCAAAGCATAGCCCCAAGATTTTGGATGATTTTTTTTGGGGGGGGGTGATGTTATCTTGCTACTGAAGTTGCTTACTGAAATTGAAGGATTTTTTGGTGTCCCATGTACATTGTTCTGACCAAAGAATGCTAATCAGAAGCCACACTGAAATGGAAAAGGCCTGCAGACTTCTACATCTGCTTCAGAGTGTGTGTATGCAGGTGTGAATCTTAATTCATGTTTATAAGGTACAATGGTGCCCATCTGGGTTTACAAGGATGCAAGACAGCAGCTCTGTCACTAAAAATATGGGTTCAGCTCTGGAGGAGGAGTGCTAGGAAGGAACAGCTCTGTGGTGGTGTGGTGAACAGTCCCTTGTCTTTGGCAATCTAGGCTTGGAATTCTGGGAGTTGTGGTCCAAAACATCTGGCGTGCTGGAGGTTCACTAATGGTTCTCTAGTGTTTGGTTCAACTTGTACGCTTTTAAAAATGGAATGTGTGACAGAGACCTAAATTACCATGTCCTGTTAACTAAATAGCAGTAATCGGGATCTATTTCTCTGTTTTAACTCATATTTCATGCTAAGCAACCTGCCTTTTTGTCTAGCCACATGTACATTAATAAACACATGCAAATGAATGACTTTCCAATCAAAAAGCCCCCTACAAGAATGGCAGCCTCCTTATTAGCCAAGTAAATTTAATAAGTATCTTACCATACAAAATGATGTCACCTTGATAAAGACATAATTCAGAGGCAGAAATCAAATGCTGGAGGCGTTTCCTGGTCAATGTTTCTGAACATACACAGATGTTTTATCACTTACGGCCATTGCTTCTAAACCTTCTCCTGCTCCCTCCCTCCACGCTTCTTTTTTCTGTCTTGCTCTGTCTCAGGGCTTTTCTTCCCATGAAATTGAAAGATTTCTAGTAGTAATGCCTTTGTTGTATTGGGATACTATTGGAAATACGGATTACACTATTCTGTGAAAAACATTTATTACTCTGAACTGTGACTCAGACATTGTTGCATTTCGAAGGTTATAGATTTTCTTTCAGCTAAACTAAGGCTGTAAGTCACTGTGACAGCTGTAATGTGTGTAGAACCATAGTACAGATTCTATTGCATGCATATATTTTTTTGCTAGAGGTTTATGATGCTCAAAATGTTTCTTTAAGCCCCCCTCCCCTCCCCTGGACAACCCACAGCCACCTCCAATGCCTTTCTGTGCCTGTTGTGTAAATATATAGAAGAGACGACAACACTGAAGTCAATTTCCAGATGAAATCTTCATGGGAACACTAGTTTGTCCTTTATATAAAAAGAAGAAGAAGAAGAAGAAGAGCGAGGGGGAAAGGAACAAGCACACAAAGTAATTATATTCAAGCACAATATTGAATTGTAATAAAAGATGAATGACAGAAAGTCTGTGTCATTGTGAGGAATGGGGAAGGTTACAGAAAGCTGAGGCTGGAAAGGGGATTTATCATGTGCAGTGGCTCCAGGCATTGTGTCGAAAGATCTGCAGGCTTATTTGCAAGGGTGTTTGATGGAAAAATAGAGCAGGCTCCACTAGAAAGAACGGTGATGGATTTTTATCCTTTATACTTAGCAAAGATAGAGAGAGGAATCAGGTTTTCTTTTCTTTTCTTTTTTCCCCCGAGAAAATCTATGGGAAATTGCAAGGCAGGAGATGGGGAGCAATCTTCAGACTCGGCCTCAAGCCCCAACAGGGTCCTAATTTAAGAGAACAGGTACTTGGTAAAGCGCAAATTATCTGTATTTCTTTTCTTCTTGGTAAGCAGAATCCAGTCTGCTGGGCTTCAAGGAAGAACAAAATAACAATAAAATTCTCAACAACTGGGGATTACCTGAGAGATCTCAAGCCACTAGTGAAGCCTCTTCCTTGCACATCTATGCAAACAAACCTTTTAGCTAGTCCTTAGAATTCAGATCTAGTACTGCTGTCATAATGCAGCAGGGGAAAATAACGGCTTTCTGGCCGCATTAGAATGCAAAATAATGTTCCAACACCCCTACTTTGTTTCCAGAATTTATATGCAGCCAGCAACAATAACGTTTCACTCCTAATCAAAGCTTTAAGATCTATTGGGTCAAAAGATAGTCAATATGTTTTCTTCCATTATTGTTTTCCCACTCCCCGCCCCCCGAACTGGATAGATTAGATGTGAACAGATTTGGTCCTTCTCATATAAAAAATCCCTGCTTCATACCCAGGATTGCTGGGCGACCTTGGTCCAATTAGTTATCTCCTTAACCTACCCCAGAAGGCAGTTGTGAATATAATGTGCAGGTGGAAGGATGAGATGTGCTAGCCATGGGCAGGTGGAAGGATGGGGTACCCACATAGTAGGCAAGTTGACCAGTGGATGTGGCTTTGCAGCGTATCATCCAAAGATCAACATCGGCCCAACCCACTAGAACATCCCAGTCCTTTGCTCTTCGGATTGCCACTCCCCGGGAGGCGTGCAAAACTTCTACTAGGAACAGCACCTTCTCATTGGCTGGTCCCACTTTGTGGAACCGTCTTCCGAGCCATATCAGGACTGCAGAATCCCTCCCAGCGTTCAAGAAGCTATTAAAAACCTGGCCCTTTATGGCTGCATTTGGTGACCTCGGGGGTTGATACACTCTTGAGCAGGGATCTGAGTTATTATGTCCGCCCATTTATCTTTGCCATCTTACGTTAGTGTTATTAGTATTTTTATTTTTATTTTGTTAGTCTTGTGCTGTGGAACTTTTGTATCTATTAGCCGCCTTGAGTTCCTTTGGGAAAATCTGGCAGGATATAAATAAATAAATAAATATGTTCTGATCATATCATATAGAAGGCCATTTTCCAACAGAGGAGGAAGAGAAGAATATACACTTCAGTTACTAAAATATTTCCAGTTGGTATGATTGGATTTATGTGTTTATATATTGATTGCCCTGGTTTAAATTCAGCCTTTCACCCATTAATGGGTCTCAAGTAGACATGGGCACGACTTGGCGAAATTCTCATTTCCGTTTCCGTTCCTACGTAACGGAAACGGTAATGACAATTACTCCGCCAGAACTCGAACTCGAACCAATAAAAGAAACATTGGGTCTGATTTGTCGTTGTTGTTCATGCCATCGCGCGATGCCAAGCGGCACAGAAAAAAAGTTTAAAAAAAACCCCCGATTCCCGGCCAAAAAAGCAGGCGAAAATATGCCTGCCTGAGTGAGGGCACCTACCAGAGGGGTGGTTTCTGGGGGGGGTCCCCGGCCTCCCCCCCTCTCCTGTCCTGGTCTGGTCTGGTGGGGGGCATTCTCGTCTCGCCAACTCGCCATGCCATGCGGTGCGGGCAGGGGATCCAAAATGGCGACCACAATATTTATTTTGAAATTGTGGTCCAAAAACACACCAAAGCACCACAGAAACATGCGAAAATTAGCTATTTTAACTGCCTGAATTTTTACAGTAGCAACAGTGGGTTTGTCTTGCAATAAAACGTCTCCATTGATTTTATTTTATTTTATTTTATTTTTATTTTTTTCACCTGCGCAGTGCGCAATGATGGGCTGGCCATGGGATGGGACCACACAAATTTTTGGAGCCATTCCACCAATCGCATGGCCACTTGGCCAGGTTTTGACTGAGACTTCTGGGATGTGCCAGTCGGGCATAAAAAGCCCACTAACCCTAGCCCTAGCCCTAACCCTAACCATAACCCATATGCCAGTACACTGTCCTTCTTAGTGGGTCAGAGGCACCCAGAGGTGCAGCCCACTAACTCACCCTTACCCGTAACCCTAAGCCTAGCCCTTGCCCTAATCCTAACCCTAAGCCAGATCTGTACTCGCATTGCACTACTACGCAAGTACACTTCCCTTCTTAGTGAGCCGTAGGGCACCCATAGGGGTCCTCTCTTACTTTGCTCCCCAGCCCAAGTGCACCGTACACCAGTACGCCAGAATGCCACTATGCCAGTATGCTGTCCTTCTTAGTGAGTCAGAGTAGAGGCACCCAAAAGAGAGGTGCCTCTGCCAGTGCCACTTGGTACGCATACGCAAACGCAATCGCTACCGTACTTTCCCCTTTGTAGTGGGCCAGAGGAGGCACCCACCCCAGAGAGGTGCCTCCAGGAGCCCGCTAAATGCCTTCCCTTCTTAGCGGGCCAGAGGAGGCACCCACCCCAGAGAGGTGCCTCCAGGAGCCCGCTACCCTCCCCCCCTAAACCAGTACTAACGACAGACGAAAAAACGACAAACGAAACGACAAATTTTTGAAAAATTTCACGACAAATGGAAACGAGCCGAAACGGTCCGGCTCCGACACACGACAACTCGAAACGTCATTTTTCCCATCTCTAGTCTCAAGGTGGCTTACAATTAAACGGAAGTAGAATTAAAACATAGGAGGATTATAAGTGTAAATAACTTAAAATACAATTTAAATACCCACATCACAGACCCACTCTTGCCAGAAGTCCAGTGTGAGTCAATGATGGCTGCTAAGCAGAGGAAATTCAGACTCCGTTATTGGTGTGCAGGTTAGTAAGAAGGTTCCACATTATAGATCAGTGATGGTGAACCTTTTAGAGACCGAGTGCCCAAACTGCAATTCAAAACCCACTAATTTTTTGCAAAGTGCCAATACAGTACAGTGGACCCTTGTATAACAAACAGTTTGTATAACATCTGTACAGCATAAAAAATTCTGGAGATAGGGAAAATTTGCTTAACAGAATTGTTTATGGGGCAAATCCGTACAACATAAAAATGGTCACGATTAGGGATTACTCTGTTTTCAATGCATTCCTATGGGAAATTTGTATAAAGGAAAATTTGCTTAGCATAATTTCATTTGGAACTAATTAATTCCTTTATACAAGGTACCACTGTAATTTAACCTGAATACAGGTGGCTGTGAAGGGTGCCCACAGAAAGGGCTCTGAGTGCCACTTTGGCACCCATGCCATAGGTTTGCCAACACTCTTATAGATGAATGCGCCACACTCAAACCAAAATATGTGTGTCATTGTCCTACTTGTTCTAACATTTGCATCACACACTCAGGGTGATGGTTGCAAAGGTAAACACCCAATCACACCAGAGAGTCAAATTAATGGGCATGATCCCCCTTCAAGCAATCCTCCCATCTACCAGGGGATCACTTCATCCCCCTCCACACACCTGCCAAAAACAGAAAGCTTCCAGCTGGAATAAAAAGGTAAAGCTTGAGCACAGATCAGGATTGGGCTAGAATACATCCTAAGGAAATAGATTGTGCTGGTCTGCTCTGCAAGTGATTCAAATTATGATATAATTCCCTATGTAATCGCACCCTCAGTTTCCTCTTTCTGTGTCAGGAGTGGGAAAAGGCTGATGATGATGATGATGATGATGATGATAATAATAATAATAATAATAATAATAATAATAATAATAATAATAATAATAATAATAATAATAATAATAAGAAGAAGAAGAAGAAGAAGAAGAAGAAGAAGAAGAAGAAGAAGAAGAAGATGAAGATGATGATGATGATGATGATGATGATGATGATGATGCATCAAGGCAATTCTGATTTATGGCAACCCTTTTCAGAATTTTCCAAGTACAGAATGCTCAGAAGTAGTTTATCATTTCCTTTTTCTGGGGTCACCCTGAGACTCTGCAGCTTGCCCAAGACCACACAAGCGGGCTCTGCTTGCAAGACGCACTGCGGGAAATTAAAAACTCCCAATTTTGTGCTCTGGCGCCAGATGCCCAATCCCTGAGCTACCCAGACAGCTTTGAGAAAACCAAAAGGTAAGTGTCACTAGAATTCCCAGGCAGTTGTTTGTGGTAAAGTATACAAGCAAGTGCAGAGTTTAATGCATTATTTTTGAAAAATTAATTTCATTGCTTGTCCTTCTTTAAGCGTGGTGGCTCAGTGCGCTAGAGTGCTGAAACTGTCGGCTGCAAAGTCGGCAGCTCGGCAGTTCGAATCCCAGGCGACACACAGTGGAGTGAGCTTCACTGTTAACCCCAGCTCCTGCCAGCCTAGCAGTTCTAAATCATGTAAATGCAAGTAAATAGGTACTACTGTAAGAAGAGGAAGGCAAACAGTGATTTGTGTGCAGAAATGCATTCAACCATGCCAGCCACAAGGCCACGGACTTGCACAACACTAGCTGTTTAGCTTGAAAATGGAGGTGTGCACCACCCCTAGAGTAGGACACGATTAGCACACAAGTGCAGGGGGAACCTTTATCTTTACCTTTTTGTAGCATTGCCATTGCATGTAAAATACATTTTAGAATTAATAAGAGAATGACATAAAACTTGGGGGGCATCAAAACACCTCTAAAATGCCCTTAGAAAGTGACTTTTAAAATGAACTAGGAAGTATTATTGGGTACGGTAAAAATGTTGTTATATTTTCATTGACTACACAACACTTGAAATGTTATTTGCTTACCAAAAAGGGTAAGACAACTTGTTATGGATAGCAGTGTTGCTTGTCACTCCTTATTCCCAACCTCAGTAGTGCTTCAAGTAACTCAGTAGAAAACTACTGACTTTTCAGGTAAGCCTCTTGCTTGATCTTTACTACAAGTATCAGCTTGTTAAAATGTGGTTCAGGCAACACCAACAAAGAGCATGGGAAAATTTGGGACACTGGGAATTACAGTCCAGAAGTAGCATTTACAAACTCTGCTCCAACCTACAGTAGATGAGTTCTCTGTGCATTTGCTCTTGTAGCAGATGAGTAAAAAGCTTAGCAATCTGTAGCATCAAAATAGCATTTCTAATGCACTCTCAGTAGTGGTGAAACAGCTTCTGTACTGTTTTACCCTAAAGTTTCTAAGTGATGTATTTCACTGATTATAGACAGATATGTTTCACTGATTATTAAACCAACTGTGATCTGAATTCTGCTGCATGCCGCTAGTTGATCAGTGTGCAAACCAAGGGTGCACAGAGGATTTACTACCTGAAATGCCCTACAATTCTTCAGGTAATTTATGATCAAATCTAGTTGACATCTTGTGACCAGATCACAGATTCATCCATGACAGACCTAATGGGAAGTGATTGTACAGAACTGCTATAAAAAGCAGCATTCAAGAAACCTCTGTCGATTTGTGTTCATCCTTCCAATTCGTGCTGACCTGGCAAAATGACCAAGCACCGCAATCTGCACCAACACTTTTGTTAAACTCCCCAGGAAAACAAATGGCCCACAGCAGGATGACTTGCACCAAGATGGTTCAACTACAGATAAAAACGGTCCTTAATCCACAGGAGGCAATGTAGGAGAAAACACATTGATAGCAGTTAGCTACCATTCACTCAAGGTTAGATGAACAGATATTTTTAAATGGAGACAGCTATTGTGCCATCCACAGTTACTAGAAGGATGTTTTTAACAATCTATTTTAACTTGCTTTTCCTCTCTGAAAGGCACCTATACCAAAAAGAGGTACTGTACAATCAAAGTCTTTAATTTTAATCCCATTGACTAGAGACTAAATCCCAAGGAATTAAACTGGATTTTTCAGAAACCACACAATGTCATTTCATGAACAGAAGAACTAAGTAAATTTGTTTCAGACAATGTGGCAATTTCTGGATTGTAACTTTCTGGCCTTCTGCTGCAGAGTTTTAAATTTTTGTCAAATTCCCTTAGTAGAATAGACCAGAATAGATTGACGTTCCCCAGATTAGTCCACTCATTTTCTCACTAACTGGCTGTTACAGTCTCAATAACTCACTCTGAGACATTCATAACAGAGATAAAAAAACATTTTCTTTACTTACAATTGTGAGCAAATCAAACAGCAAACTGACAAACAGACTTCAACAGACTTTAGAGAAGGGAGGAAGCACTGACCATCTATGTCAAAGAAGGAGTAAAATCCAGCAGAAGGGAGATTGACAGTGGGTCTGACTCCACCATAGAATTGTTGTGGGTTAAACTACCAGGTCCAAAGAGTGATGTGATAGTTAGGGTATGCTATCGTCCACCAGATCAAAAACGTTTTTCACCTAGCGCGTTGTTAGTCTGTGGAACTCTCTGCCACAGGATGTGGTCATGGTATCTGGCCTTCAAAAGGGGATTGGACAGATTCCTGGAGGAAAAGTCCATCACAGGTTACAAAACATGATGGAGATATGTAATCTCCAGGCTTCAAACTGGGGTATTTCAAGGACCAGATGCAGGGGAGTAGTATCAGGAGAGAGATATCTAGTAGCGTGAGCTCCCAGATGCATCTGGTGGGGCCACTATGAGATACAGGAAGCTGGACTAGATGGGCCTTTGGCCTGATCCAGCATGGCTCTTCTTATGTTCTTATGACCAGACAGGTAGGGCTGTCCTTGAATTCAAAGCCAGGAGGAACAAACAGGAGAATTTCAGTCACCTCAGCCCAGAAAGATCCCTCCCAGCCAAACTAATTACAGGCAGCATGTGAGGTTGTAAAAATGCTTATATCTTCCATCAAAAGAATACTGGACATCACATTATCCTCTAAGTCTTCAACTCATCAGCAGGCTCCAAAATAGATCTGGAAGTACAGAAGGATGAGGGAAAGGAGAACTCCCACTGCATGAGCACAAGTTTTGGGGAGGTGGAACAATTTATCCATCCTGGGGAAACTGACCAGCTGGATCTATTGCCTGCATCAAACCACAAGTGGGCCTTCAGCTCCACCCTTCTGGCTTTTCAGGGATATATCTTAGCCTTTTGCTGCCAGAGGCAGCACCTCTGGTGTGTTCCTCGTGCATGTGCAATATGTGGCACTAAGTGCACACTTAGTACTGCAGGAAGCACTGCAGATTGTTATGCAAATACCTGAAGATGTCATTTTATGGAAAAGAGACTTTGCAAGGCAACGAAAGGAAACCTATTACTACTGTTTTTGGTAGAGAAACACATGGGCATCATAAGTTTCATGAACACTTTATCAACACTTTATAAGATGAAGGACTACAGGGTTTTAGTAACTCTCAAGGTATCTACAAATTTAGAATGCTCTGTAAACCTTGATGACAAAATCCCTGGACTAAAAATATTGCTGTTGAACACTAGATCAGTGAATGAGAAATCAACAATCATCCAGGGCCTGATCCTGCAAGAAGGTGCTGACCTCACTTGCATCACAGAGATTTAGCTGGATGAGGCTGGGGGTGTCAATCTCACTCAGCTCTGTCCTCCAGGTTTCTTTGCAAATCAACAGGCAAGACCAGGGGGCGGGGTGGTGGAGTGGCAATAGTCTATTGCTAGATCTTACTAGATGTCACATCGCCCAGTTCCCTGGATTTGAAATAGGAGCCAAGCAGGAACAAGATAGGAATTATCTTGGTATATCGCCCTCCCTGAGGCCCAACAACTTTTCTACCTTGACTAACTGAACTTACAGGGATGGTATTGGGATCCCCCTGGCTCATCATGCTGGGTGACTTTAACGTCCATACTGAAGTCCTGAGTCCCCTATGAGGGAAATAGGTGCAGTATATAAATGTGAAAAATAAATAAATAAATAAATAAATAAGATTAAGCAGCTCTGTCAGGGGTTTCCAAAGACTTCATGACCTCCATGACAACCATGGGTCTATCTCAAATGGTGTCTCCCCCTATTCATTCTGCTGACCACACCTTAGACATGGTCTTCTGCCCTGGTATGAATATTGGGAACCTATGGGTAAATGAACTTTATGTAGTCACATGATCTTGGACAGACAGTTATCTGGTGCACTTTAGGCTCACTGGAACTCAAAGCCTGGGAAGGGGAAGAAGTCAGATTAAGGAAATTCACCCAAGAAGGTTGATGTATCCAAATGGTTTTGTAGCTACCCTAGGGGAGTTTCCCTCCTCTTTGACAGAAGGAGGTGGGACCTGGGAAAGTACAGGCCAGTTAGCCTTACGTCTGTCTCATGGAAGATGGTGGAAGGCCTTGTCCAAGAGAAAATCTTAAAAACACATAGAAAAACAAACCTTGCTGAGGGAAAATGAGCATGGCTTCTTTAAGGGTAAGTCTTGCATGAAAAATCTTTTAGAATTCTTCGAGAAGGTCAACAGGCATGTGGATTTGGATGAACCGGTGGATATTGTCTATCTTGATTTTCAGAAGGCTTTTGACACAGTCCCTCACCAAAGGCTGCTGAGAAAATTGCACAGTCTGGGGATAAGAGGGCAGGTCCTCTTATGGACTGAGAACTGGTTGAGATCCAGGAAACAAAGAGTAGGTGTCAATGGGCAGTTTTTACAACAGAGAGGTGAAAAGCGGTGTGCCCCAGGGATCTGTCCTGGGACCTCTGCTTTTCAATCTGTTCATAAATGACCTGGAGACATGGATAAGCAGTGAAGTGGCCAAGTTTGCGGATGACATGAAACTTTTCCAGGTGGTAAAAACCAGAGAAGATTGTGAAGAGCTCCAGAAGGATCTCTCCAAACTGGAGAAATGGGCTGTGAAATGTGTTTCAATGTAGGAAAATGTAAAGTAATGCATATTGGGGCAAAAAAATCAAAACTTTATCTATCAACTAATGGGCTCTGAGCTATCCATGATGGATCAGGAAAGAGATCTTGGTGTGCTGGTGGACAGCTCACTACCCAGTGTGTGGCAGCGGTGAAGAAGGCCAGCTCCATGCTAGGGATTCTCAAAAAGTGACAAAAATGATTACTGGGCTGGGGGACCTCCCTTATGAGGAAAGGCTAAAACATTTGGGGCTCTTTAGTCTGATAAAAGGTGCGGGGGGATATGATTGAGACACACAAAATAATGCATGGAATGGGTAAAGTGGATGGAGGGACGCTCTTCTCCCTCTCACAAAATACCAGAACTAGTGGACATCCATTCAAATTGAGGGTTGGGAAAGTGAGAACAGACAAAAGAAAACATTTTTACCCAGCGCGTTGTTAGTCTGTGGAACTCCCTGCCACAGGATGTGGTGATGGCATCTGGCCTGGATGCCTTCAACGGGTGATTGGACAGATTCCTGGAGGAGAAGTCCATCACAGGTTACAAACCATGATGGAGATGTGTAATCTCCAGGCTTAAAACCAGGGTACTTCAAGGGCCATATGCAGAGGAGTGATATCAAGAAACAGATATCTAGTCTCATGTGCTCCCAGACACATCTGGTGGGGCCACTGTGAGATACAGGAAGCTGGACTAGATGGGCCTTTGGCCTGATCCAGCATGGCTCTTCTCATGTTCTTATGTTCTTAAGTCTGATTTTACAAGGATAAAAAGGCTGCCTCTGTCACTTTTTGCAACTCTGGCTGAAATATAGTAGCAAGTCAAAACTAGAGGAGCCCCTAGGAATCAGTGAGGAGCTTGGAAGTCAACTCTTCTGCAAATTTGAATGGTTCAATGGGCCTACTCTAGTTATGATGGACTACTAGACTTAAGCCACAAACTTTCTTGCAACTCTAATTACAATTTCTCCACTCATGTGGCCAGCCTGTTGCAAAAGGAATCAGAGCTGAAACTATATTTGCTCTCAAAATGTTGAGAAATGCAACTTTTCTTCCATGCTGATCCTCCTCAGCTAGTCTCTGATTATTTATTACCACACTTTTAGACTGGCATTTGACATCCATAGATATTTGATATTTGACAATTTGTTCCAGTCTGTCATCCAGGACTATTTAGCATTCAGCACTATTTCATTATTGCTGTAAAAAGTAATCAGCTTTTGACTGCTCTCGATAGTCAGCACAAAATAACAATGAGGGCCAACCACATTTCCCAGTTTAACCCTTCTTATGGCTGTGAAATAACACCTCTAAGCTTTCCCATAAACTGCCACACTTAAGCACTGGAAGTTGTAAACCAGTGTACAGCACTCTCAATCCTCAGATGAATCCACAGGGCCATCTGTTGCTATAGGCTCCTTTCTCAACACAACTGCAGGCTTACACAACCTTCAGGTGCCTTTGAAGCCCGGCATGACTACAGAAATATTTCAAGAAACTCCACAGAACAACACAAGAGAGCAATTGTTAAGTGACTGTGATCTTGTGAGGCGTTTGCTATTGCCAGAACTGCTTCTGTTCAGCTCCAGCTCACTTTCCAGGAATAGTGGTATTATTACTGTTTACAGTTTTCAGCAGGGAGTGATCTCCAGACACCTTATTATTATGAACTTCTATAGAGGGACAAGTACCGTATGAATCAAAAACATTTTTTTCCATTTCTACTACCTTCCTGCTTCTCCTCATGCTTTACATGTCATTTTCTTTAGAAGAGTGGGCGGTAGGACTGACATGTAGAGGAATTAGAGAATGTTGACATAAACATAGCTAGAATTGTTATTTCCAAAAATAAATTACACTTCTCCCCTGAATTACACAGAGCTGAGCAGCATAATTTTGCTTATACACTCTCTCAAATGAATGAATGAATGAAAGAATGAATGAATGAATGAATGAATGAATGTGCCACTGTTTCTAGGAAGTAGCCTGGGAAAGCTTAGTAGGGGCCTGTTGTTGGCAATGCAGTGGACCCCAGTATGATGGTCCAGCCCCAGTCACCCCCCTCTGTGAAGAAATTGGAGGTACATGGGATATGTAGTAGTCTTGTAGTCACATGGCGCATTGGTTAAATGCCTGTACTGCAGGTAAAACTGTGCTCACAGCCTGGGGTTCAATCCCAGATAGCAGGATCATGGTTGACTCAGCCTTCCATCCTTCCGAGGTCCGTAAAATAAGCACCCAGCTTGCTGGGGGGGGGGGAGGCAATGTGTAGCCTGCATACTGCTATTAAACTATAAACCGCCCAGAGACTACGTGAAGTGCTATGGGGCAGTATATAAGCAGAACACTTTGCTTTTGTGGTCAAAGAGCAGATAGTTGTTTTTCAGGAATCTTGCAGCTGCTATTTGCTTATCCGATGAAGCTGGCAGAGAGAATTCGAGAAGACACAACACATGTAGATTAATGGACATTCATTGGGTGATACAGAAGGATCTAGAATGTATGTGGAAGCTTGAGAGTGAGTGAAGAAGAATTATTTTGGGAAAGAGGGAGAGAAGCCATGATTAAGCTAGCAATGCAATTTTATGTAGTTTATTAGATATTAGAAATGGATTTAAGTTTGTTAGAGTTACTTAAAATAGGATAGATCTTTATTATTTTAATGTAACTATTCTTGGTATATCTAAGTTCTCTAAATTTTGAAAGATTTTTAAGGGTTTTGCTTTCTTTTCCTTAATTTTGTATTTTAATAAACATCATTACAATGGTGTTCGCCTCTTATGTTTTTATTAAGGTGAGTCAAAGTGAGCAACAAAGTACTTGAACATGTCTTAATTGTACTGGACTGTATATTATCCCACCTTGGGTCCTTTTCCAAGGAGAAAGGTGGGGTAAGAATACTCTAAAATAAATAAAGATATTTTAAAAGAACCCACAAATATGTGAACAGGTTTTCTGATCCCAAGCAGGTGGGAAAAGAACAGAGACTGTTCACAGGGCTGAGAGTTTTAGCACCTCAGTTTCCCAATTCCTTGCATCCTCTCCTGTCATAATGGCTCCACATGGCAGATAGGGACACTTTTGGGGTATGCTGGGAGGCTGACACAGGTCAAGTGTGTGTGTGTGTGTGTGTGTGTGTGTGTGTGTGTGTGTGTGTGTGTGTGTATTGGGGAGGGAATGTGCCATCATGAGCTCTGTTAAATAACTAGGGCAATAAAAGTGTAGTGCTTTAAATGTTAGGATAAGGACCTTGTAATTGAATACAACCAATTTGTTGCCCAAACTTACTCAGTTTCCCTTGTGTGAGCACAGAACAGTTAATCTAATTCTGTCCAATGTTTCTTGCCTTTACCATGCTTTGCTTTGTGATTGGTCTTTGGAAGGCAAACACAGGTTTACCTTGTGAATCTGATTGCAGAGCGACCTGCCTCTGAGGAACTCCCATTGCTGAGAAGAAAACATGTTAGTCCCAGTAGCTCCACATTGTGCTTAATATTTATTTCAGTCCATATAGAAGAAGCCTTATGAAGTTCAGAGGTAACAATAGTTCCATCATGCATTGGTGGAGTTTGCAATTGCAGCCATTTCCCAAGGACTTGAACATTAAGATACCTCATTGTGGGTCAAAGGAGCCACATTTATTCAGATATAAGTCAAGATTTCCTAGTGACTTTGTTTTTCATATAAATAGTAAGTAGGTTTCTAAAACTATATGTACATGGTTCTGCTTATAAACAGATGTCTTGTCCGCTTCATTCTATGCCTCACATCCTGTCCTTGTCAACTTCCAGGCATTCTGCCCATTGCAAAGAGCTTTAAATCTTACCGGGAATGACTGAAGCATACATTTACCCTCCTTAAGGTCATTTCAAAGTGTTCTGCATCAGTCTGGTTAAATAGCTGTTTCCTCAAAATAGTTGAAATGAAAGAGTACTTGCCCAAAAGCAGACCAAAAATTCTGCTTGCTTTAGATCCCAGATTGGAATTGGAAATATTTTAACATTCAAGACAGTTCTCACAGTTCTGTAGATTTGCAAATTTATTTTGCCTAACACAAAGTGCTTGATATAAAATTAAACCTGTTTATGGATATATTTGGTGCAAATTACCTTGAACTGCACATACATTGGTTTATATTAATTCATTAATGTCAGTTCTTCAAATATAGAGTTTGTGAGAGTTCTCTCTTTTGCAGGGGTGTAAAAACTTTTTGCAAGGAGGGCCAGATTAGGTGAGGTGAAAATGTGTGGTGGCCTACCATTCAACCTGAAGGGGGGAGAAAGGGCAACAGATGCAAATGATCCAGTTTCAAGGTGTCCAAGGGCCTGGCGGCTGTTCCATGGCCCAGGAATCAGCCCTCACACACCCAAAGATGCAGCACTGCTTGCATATGCTGCCCTCCCTCGCAAGGAGGTGGGGAAGACACTGTAGCAATAGAACCAGGAGTGGGTAGGCAGGGCGGGTGGCTGAGGGGATGGATGGAGGCAGGGAGGGACGGAGGGCAGGCAAACCATAAAACTGCAACCTGATGTCTCTAGCCAGCATGGGGAAGGGCTGGCCGGCAGGGATGAATGACAGGCTGAGCCATCGGGGAGAAGAGGCTGAGGGCTACTCAAAATTTTAAATCGGGCACATTTGGCCCTCGTGCCAGACTTTGGACATGCCTGTTCTTTTGGGGCGGGGGTAACATATCTCAGAAATGCCAGCTAGCGTGGCCACTGGCCCTACTGTCTCTAAGGGATTCTGGCACTTGTTTAATAACAAGCAGGTGGATGCAAAAGATTTATCCTGCCTGATGGGATGCTGGGGGCCTTGCCATTACTTCCTTCAACAGGAGTGGGTGATCACAGAAAGCTGGGGACCCAGCTTGTGCCCCAAGCTTCAATCCAATGTGCAGGGAGTTGTGTTTTTTTTTTTTCCATGGCATGTTGAGGCCATTACAAGCAAGAATGTAAACATAGAAGTGTCCAGATAATTTCTGGTTTTGTTTTTTTCAAGGGTGTGGTGGGCTGTTAAGAACAGCATTAAACTATGGGGCTGTACTTTGCCTACCCTTTCTCTACAAGGACCCACGCATGGGGGGCAGGGATCTGATGAGTTATATGGAGGGTTGGCAGGCACAGGGACCAGTGGTACCCACTGAACCTGAAGAAAGGGGCCCTGTTTCATGGGGACAGAGCAAAGTTATCCAAGCTGCCTTCACCTCTGGGCAGGCCAGAGCAGTGGAGGTAGCTTCACGTTCTGTCTGCTAAGTATTTTGTTAATATACTTTTAAACCAACCACCAGACAAAGTTTAAAATGTAAGAAAATAGAAAAATAAAAACAGTACAATAAAAGAGTGAGGAGCAATGACAATCGGAATAAAAGCAGCACCAGGGAACAAAATGTTTCATCATATAAATCAGGTGAAAGCCAAACCCAAGAGAATAGCCCGCCCCACTGACATAAAAGCACTAGAACAGGCATGTCCAAAGTCAGGCCCGGGGGCCAAATACGGCCCGTTTTCAAATTTCGAGCAGCCCGTGGCCTCTTGTGCCCACCAGCTCAGCCTGTCACTCATCCCTGCCAGCTGGCCCCATGGACCAGAGCACAGCAGTCCCTCCTGTCCTCCACCACCTCTTGGAGTTTGGTCAAATCCATGTTGGTTGCATTGATGATACTGTCCAACCATCTCATTCGCTGCCATCCCCTTTTCCGTTTGCCTTCAATCTTTCCTAACATCAGGGACTTTTCCAAGGAGTCTTCTCTCCTCATGAGGTGGCCAAAGTATTGGAGCCTCAGCTTCAAAATCTGTCCTTCCAGTGAACATTTAGGGTTGATTTCTTTCAGGATAGATAGGTTTGATCTCCTTGCAGTCCAGGGCACTCTCAAGAGTCCCCTCCAGCACCACAGCTCAAAAGCGTCAATTCTGTGGTGATCAGCCTTCTTTATAGTCCAGCTCTCACTTCCATACATCACTACTGGAAAAACCATAGCTTTGACTATCCTCACCTTAGTTGGCAAAGTTATGTCTCTGCTCTTTAGGATGCTATCTAGGTTTGCTATTGCTTTCCTCCCAAGAAGCAGGCGTCTTTTAATTTCATTGCTGCAGTCACCATCTGCAGTGATCAAAGAGACCAAGAAAAAAAACTCTGACAGTCTCCATTTCTTCCTCTTCTATTTGCCATGATCTTAGTTTTTTGGATGTTGAGCTTCAGCCCATTTTTTTTCACTCTCTTCTTTCACTTTCATTAAGAGGTTCTTTAATTCCTCCTCACTTTCTGCCATCAGAGTAGCATCATCTGCATATCTGAGGTTGTTGATACTTCTGACAATCTTAATTCCGGCTTGTGATTCATTCAGTCCTGCCTTTCTCATGGTGTACTCTGCATATAAGTTAAATAGGCAAAGTGAAAGTATACAGCCTTGTTGTACTCCTTCCCCAATTTTAAACCAGTCAGTTGTTCCATATCTTAGGAGACAGATAAGGTGGTCCGGCACTCCCATTCCTTTAAGAACTTGCCATAGTTTGTTGTGGTCCACATAGTCAAAGGCTTTTGCATAGTCAATGAAGCAGAAGTAAATGTTTCTTTGGAACTCTCTAGCTTTCTCCATAATCCAGCACATGTTGGCAATTTGATCTGTAATTCCTCTGCCCCTTTGAAATCCCAGTTTTCACTTCTGGGAGTTATCTGTCCACATACTGATGAAGCCTCCTTTGTACAATTTTGAGTATAACCGTGCTAGCGCCTGAAATGAGTGCAATTGTACAGTAATTGGAGCATTCTTTGGCATTGCCCTTCTTTGGGATTGGGATGAAGACCAATCTTTTCCAGTTCTCTGTCCACTGCTGAGTTTTCCAAATCAAATGCCTGCCAGGTGACCTCTCTGTTTCCATCATCTCCTTAATTCTTTCTATCCCATCCTGGTAGCTTCCCCTGCCTTCCTGTGGTGTTATAAGTGATTGCTGTGCGTGCTTTATTTTTCCTCAAAACACAGCAACTATAATCAACAATAGTTAATCCCTGCTGGTGTGTTTTAGCCACTACTATGTAAAAGGCAAGAGAACTATGAAGGCAAAAGGAAAAGGGGGAAAGGGGACGGCAGAGAATGAGATGGTTGGACGGTGTCATTGATTCAACCAATTTGGATTTGACAAAACTCCGGGAGGCAGTGGACGATAGGAAGGCCTGGCGAGCTCTGGTCCATGGGGTCACGAAGAGTCGGACAGGACTGAACAATGTAAAATACCCAATAACACTGATATAGTTCTCAATAACTTGATTCTGAAGCCAAGATATGATACTTTGCACTTCTGTCCACATTACTAGATATATTATGTGATTAATGGCTAGTAATATATCAGTGATTGGAAAGGTTTTGCAAATAACTCCAAATAATGTTGGCTCCTTCAACTCTTTGGGTGAACCAACAAATTCCAAAAATATGGTGGAAGACAAAAGGAACTGTAATGCCAAAACCAGGCAAGGAATCATCAGTTCATGTCAGCTACATGCCAATCTCCTTATTATGTCACTTATTTGAATGAATGATATTAAATTATCTAGCCCCCCAAATTGAATATCTTCTAATTCCAGAACAGACAGGCTTTAGACAGTGGGTGGATATTCCATAGAGTGGGAGCCGCAGTGGAAAAGGTCCTCACCTGTGTCTCTATCTGTTACAACCAGACTTTGGGGATGTGATTTAATGTTTCAACCCTGGTAATATGTGGCTGGAATTTTCCACCAAGCTATTCATACAGAAAGTTCAACATAGAAGTATATAAAAATGACACGTTCTGCTATATCCATGTAATCACGTGGTGGACACTTTTAACTGCAGATTATGTAGTGCAAGGATGGGGCCTGAAACTGCAATCCTAAAACCACTTCTCTTTGACCTGCAGGAGATGCTGGTCAGTGGCAAACACATACTGTACATCTCACATGGTGACGACTTTGGCCTTCGTTTATAATAACATGGCTTCACAGCTCCCATAATCTGGCAGCTGAAAAAGGATTTTTGGTCTACCATCTAATTATGACACAAAGGAGAACTGCTTCTCATCCTACCATTTACTACTACAGCTTCCTTAAGCACAAGCTAGAATCCAGGCTGTTGTGAGAGATAGCTCTAGTTTTAAAAGGAAGTGGCAAACCAGTTTTCATATTATGTTGCACTGCCCTCTAGAGTTAAACAACAGATTATTTATTCATTGTGTTCTGGTTGCTTTTTCATTTATAAAAGCAAAGTATGAGCTGCTGATCCTAACAATGTAGTTATTATGTAATGATGTGGTGTGGTTTTGAAACCTCATGCATCATAAACTAACAATATCAGCCATATTTTTAACACAGGTACATATATTTCAATTAGCACGGTTAGGTACTCAAGGCACATATCTCTTTGTGAGAAGCAAATTTTGAGTTTGAGGAGAGCCACAAAATACTGGCTAGCCCTACCAAGCAAAGAGAAGCAACACTGGGAGGGAACCTAACCAAGACAATGGTATTCCTCTCATTTACTTTAGAAATGTTACTTGCAAGTAAGACAACATGTATCTTACACGGTTGTTGTGAGGAGACCCACATACACGGCCTTGAGTTCACTGGAAGAACATTAGTGAAATGTAACAAATGAAGAAACAAATGAATAAATAACTGATGCAGATCTAGAAATAATAATGGCTGGGTGAATGATATGTGCCATCAAGTACAATCATATATATGGTGACCCTAACAGAGTTTTTTTCAAGATAAGTGAAATATTTAAGGCATGTATTCTCAATGGCTTTCACAGCCAGAATCTGATGGCTGTTGTGGGTTTTTCAGGCTGTTTAGCCAAGTTCTGGAAGTTTTTATTTCTGATGTTTCGCCAGTCTCTGTTGCCAGCATCTTCAGAGAGCAAATTGCTCAGAGAACTAGGAGTTTTCTCTCTGTTCTGGGGTATAGAATGAATTATACTGTGGATTTTTAAAGTGTGGGAAGGGGGGAACTTGCCCTTTTCAGGAGGTGTTAGTCATTGTGTTGTGATGTGGAGAGATTAAGAGTTTCACTGTAATAAGGGAGGGTTGATCTGTCTCTGTGGTTGATGGGTGTCCTTAACTGTTCTTTTCTGTATCTTTTGAAGGCAGTAGTTTTCAGTACTGAAACTCTTAATTCCTCCACATCACAACACAATGACTAATACCTATTATCCGGAATAGGACAAGTTCCCCCCTTTCCCACAACATAAAAACCCCACAATCTCACTCATTCTATACCCCAGAGCACAGACAGAACTCCTAGCTGCCCTGAGCTCCTTGCCCTCTGAAGATGCAGGCCACAGAGACTGGCAAAATGTCAGGAAGAAAACTTCCAGAACACGGCCAAACAGCCCCCCCCCCAAAAAAAAACCACAACAGCCATTTGAGGCATGGGTTTATCATTACCACCCCACCTCCTATGGGTTTCAGTGGCCAAGTGGGGATTTGAACCCAAGTCTCCTGGCTACTAGTCAATCATCCTGTCCACTACACAACACTGGCTCTTCTCGAACAAAGCATTGCAACTTAAATGGAAATATGACCAAGCCATGATTTCAAGGATTTTTAAACTAGAAATGCGCAAGATCTAGTCCAGGATCTGAAGCAGTTGTCTGTATCACTAAAGTGACCCTGATATGGTTTGGTGGACAGTATTTGTAACAGAACTGCCAAAGAAACTGTTAAGCAAAGAAAGCAATGAGCTGCACAATGTCCTTTGATTAATAGTGCTAGGATCTGCCTGTAGCAAGGCACCTAAAAAAGCAGGTATTGTGTTATTTGGATTTTTCCTATCTTCACCTTTAAGGCTTTCAGTACCATAAATCAAGTACTGTACTTCTACATACCCCTCTAGTCTCTGCTAAATGTTTCATTGGAAGGAGAGTTCTATATGGTCCAGAACACCAAGACAACTCCGGAAAGCCAGCCCACATCTATTTATTATTGGATCCTATAAGTTTCTGATTGGATCCCCTAAAATTTTGTATTCCTTGGTAAAAAGATTATTCTAATGCAAGTGAAAGTAAAAGGTAAATATAAAGTGAGCATATACTGTCATCACTAGAAATGACTTTATATATATGGCAAATAATATCCCTACATGAAAGCACATTACAAAGTGTACCTAGAGAATTCATGTGCACACATATAAAGCATATCTGTTCAACTCTGTGGGATAGTTGGTTTATTTCTCTTCCCCCTGTATCTTCCACATCACATTGTATTTGGCTACCATCCTGTTCATCTCTGATTAAAATGAAGGGGAAAGGTTAAAATCGAGATGATTTTTCAGAACATCTGTGAACCATGAAGAAATAGCAGAGAATGCCAGGACTATAATGTGGAAAGAAAAATGACCTGCTTGTTGAAATGGATGGAAACTCAGGAAAGTCTAACACCCCCCTCCCACCCCAGTCACTGGCAGAACTAGGTCATCTGGAAGTCAGTTAAGCTATGGACTGGAGTTGGCAAGACTAACATGAGCCTAATAAAATGGTTTTGGTAGGACTTTATTTTTATTAGCAGAAAAGCAAGCAACTTCACACTTATGTCACTATACTCTATGGCAGTGGTGTAGCGTGGGGAGGGGCAGTGGGGCAGTTGCCCTGGGTGCAAAATTCTTAGGGGTGCTTGGGCCACTCTGTCTGTTATGTTGCTGCAACTGTTCCTTGTTTTCCCCTTCCTTCTCCTGGAGGTCCAAATCTGAGCTGCCAGGGATGCTGCCCTCACACACACACACACCCTACACACACCAGGGCTGCCACCACTAGGGCAAACCTTGAGCATAGAATCATAGAATCATAGAGTTGGAAGAGACCTCAAGGGCCATCTAGTCCACCCCCCTGCCATGCAGGAACCCCATCACAATATTTTCGACAGATGGCCATCCAGCCTCTGCTTAAAAACCTCCAAAGAAGGAGACTCTACCACCCTTTGTGGCAGCATATTCCATTGCTGAACAGCTCTAACTGTCATGAAGTTCTTCCTAATGTTCAAATGGAATCTCTTTTCCTGTAGTTTGAAACCATTGCCCCGAGTCCTAGCCTCTGAAGCCATGGAAAACAAACCTGTTCCCTCTTCAATATGACATCCTTTCAAATATTTAAACATAGCTATCATATCCCCCCTCAGCCTTCTTTTAGAGAGGCTAAACATTCCCAGTTCCCTAAGCTGCTCCTCATAAGACATTTCCTCCAGACCCTCATCTATCCTGGTCGCCCTCCTCTGCACCTGCTCGAGGTTGTCAACATCTCCTTGGCTGCTTTATGGCACCACCGTTAGGGCTTCTTCCACAATACCCCTGCACCACACCTCACCCATGGGTTGCATGGGGGCACATCACCCACATCCCACAGAACCTGCATTGCTCCAGGTGCTGGAAACCCATGCTATGCCACTGCTTTATGCCCAACTTGTACCATGAAAGCTTTGATATTTGCTCCCCCAAATTCCCTGTTATTGTGAAAAGTAACTGATGTATTTATTAATTGCATGGTGGTGGCACATCTGACAAGAATAAAGGAAGACCACATTATACCCAGTGCAGAGTTCTCCTGGTGTGAGATTTTTAAAAAACAGCATTCTGGGGGGCAGAAGGAGTGGCATGGGAAATGGGTGTGTGTGTGCATTATCTAATAAAAGAAACTCCACTTTGTGCAGGCTGTCAAATTGGTATTGTAGTACCAGTGACAATGGGCCAGACAAAATAATCCACTGAGAACTGGAGTAATGTGCTATTAAAATCCTCAAATCCTTTTATGCAAAAAGAGACACCCATTTTAAAATAAGAATCAAGGAGGAGCATGTTGTGCCACAGGGCTGCATATAATCTATATGAAGTGTTACTTATTATTACTACCAGGAGTACTAACAGTAGTATTTATTATGATGTATTAGTTGCTGGTCTGCCCACGGTGATTTCCAAAGTGATGCACAATTAAATAGATTAAGACTTTATTTAAAAACAAATTACAAATTATTTTTAAAGTGAATTATGATGGAAAGGCCATATAACTGCAGGGATATATTTGAATAACAATTATAAAAGTTCAAGGGCGTCAACATGACCCCTAGAAAAGCCTACAGCACTTAAAGGGAAACACTCTAGTGAGCTATAAAAGAAAGGATATTCCCATTAGGAGGGAAACTTTATTTCTTTAGAAGGGTAATTTCTCAAGCCTGAAGAAAGGACCATCTTTGGCAAGAAAACAACACACCACTTCAGAAGCCCACTGCCCTTTTTTATTTTAGATTGTTATATATTTAGTATTGTTCTTACGATGTCCATATACACAGTACTGTAGGAAAGGATTTTAAATAAAATACTCCAGAGAGTTCAGTTGGGAAGGCCATAATTGTGTTTTAGGGATAAAGAGGACAAACTGACAGGCGTTAGTCAGAGGACTGAGCCATTCACCCAGTTCAAAATGTACAATAAATAAATATTGTAACAAAAATCCCTCAGGACTCTAATCTATCATGCTTCCATGTTTTAAAAAGAACAGCTGCTCTCAGCAGCACGACTGTAAGTCATCTGTCTGTTAAGTTCCAGCAAGCAATTGAAGTGAGGTATGTTTCAATTTCTGTAGAGCCACAACTCTTATTAAAAGTCTTCTGTGGTCTTTACTGAAGGCAAAAGAGCTCTCCATGAGCAAGGAGATCACATGATGCTGCGGAACAGAGAGCCATGCTATAAACACCACCATCTCATAGCATGTTCATCTGACAGGTATGCTCCATTCATGTATCCAATTTGTACTTGGTCATACTCCTGTAGCATCATTTCCATTATACTATGGACACAACAGTGACTGACTGGTATGACCCAGATGACTTGTTATAGCCCTGTTCAAACACCTTTTCAGGGCACCTTGCAAAAAAAGAAGAAGAAGAAGAAGAAAACCTCCACTACAAAATAATTAAACATAAATATAAATCCATAATAAACCAAAACCTGCAAAAACTTCATAAAATAGTCAGCAGGATTAAAGCAGTGCGTTAAAATGTCTTCATCTGAGACACCACTAACAGAATTACATACCTGCAGAGAGTATTTTACACCTGAGATGCCATGAGAAGGATCTCTCTGTGGCAGCTTCCCTCTTCACCTTGACAGGGGAATGTCTGCAGAAGTCCTGGCACATAAATTCTTATGCATGAGCAGTACATAAAGACATAGGCAGTCATTCAGGCTCCCAGCAACTAAGCTATGAAGAGTTTTAAGGTCAAAACCAGTAGTATGAATCCAACCTAGGATAGTGATGCAGTGAAATGAGCAGAAAATTGCACTTCTGTCAGGTATTAGTTAGTGAAATACAGTATATGTATTAGACAGGATCCGTATGTATTTGATATGTATTTAATTGATTTAAAAATGGAGTCTGTAAGAAGTGTAAAGTCATAATGACTCAGTGTATAGTTTTTTTACTAATGGAGTGCAGGTGTGAAGAATGGACATAATGAGTTTTGGCTAATGCAAGAGGTTGCAAGCAATAGCTATGATGGTAATGTAATTTGTGATTGGACAGACATGTGTATAAAGATGCTCTGTAAATTACTGTTCATTGGGCCTTCCGTGAGTAAAGGCACCCACTTTGTTTCTCTGTTATATATTTTGTCTATGTACTATTATGCTGTTATGCTGTTGAATTTTGTATCCATGAACTAATGTGTCCCCCCCATGCTTTGTTGAAATGTATTGAAGTTATGTGATGCTGTGATATACTTTGTACATTTGTAATATAGCTGATTGGTTTTAAGAAAAAAAAACTCTGTCTCTGGCTCTGACAATTTATTCATCAAGTATTGCTTCTGCTGGCTGCCTAAATAGCTCATATTCTAACAACTTCAGTCAGAATATAGGGAAGTTACAATAAGGATCAGATCTAAGAGGGCAAGGAAGATGACAGTCTGAGGTCCATGTGTGTTTGCATAAGACATCTCTTTGCTGCGCTTACAGTGATTTAACACTTTTGATGAAATAATTACCGATATAAGAGGTGTATATTCTAATCAACCTTTTCTGCAGTTTCTCTGCATCTTGACCGTCTGCATACTGCACAGTATTGTACTAGAACATTTCTGTGTGAAACAAAGTAGATAAGAGAATACTGTATATATGTCTTCTGTTGGCACCATGTAGACATTAATAGTTGATTAATTACTCGAGATATTTGTTGTAAATTTGCTTTCCGACTTTTTAAATCTTCAAATTCCTGGGAGTTCATTTTTGTGAAGATCTTACCTGGAAAATTAATACAACCCATGTGGCCAGGAAGGCTCAACAGAGACTCCATTTCCTCAGGCTTTTGCAGAAGAACAATGTGAAACAACAATTGATGACCTCCTTCTATCGGTCTACAATAGAAAGTGTCCTTACGTACTGCATTACAGTCTGGTATGCTGGTTTGACAGCCGCAGAGAGAAAGACTTTACAGAGGGTAGTGAACACAGCACAAAACAGGGCTGTCCCCTGAGTCCACTGGGTGATATCGACAGGGACCGCTGTCTCAGGAGAGCAAGGAAAATCCTCGGGTAGGAGATACAGAAGTATAGCAAGCTGTACCAACAGGCTAAAAAACAGTTTTTATCCATGGGCTGTTCGACTGTTAAACGGGACGGGACAACTCATGATAGACTCGTGGGGCTAGCGAGTTGTGCAGCAAGCACACAGTGTGATAGCGGATTGAATGGCTTTTTAGTGGGATGGTGTTGGGGGGAGGGGGGAAGCTCAGCCAATTTCATTGTACACTGGTTGTACAATGACAATAAAGGTTGTTTATTATTATTATTATTATTATTATTATTATTATTATTATTATTATT
>JAHTLZ010000016.1:15211438-15226811 GCA_023846285.1 Phrynocephalus versicolor | reverse complement strand
TTATTATTATTATTATTATTATTATTATTATTATTATTATTATTATTATTATTATTATCTGGGGGGTATGTGGGGAAAATAAGATTTTAGATCCAGAAAATCTAAGACACTCTGACATTTCCCACCAATATACCTTCAAAATTCCCTGTGCTCAGTCCCCACCACCTGCAGAGCTCTGTAGGCAATCAAGCACAGACAGTAGAGTGGCTCTCACTTCCTCCAGTGGCATGACTGACATCTCCAATACAAACCTGCCTTTCTGCAACTAGAGGATAGGATCCCCAAAGTCCAAAGGTTGCCTATTATTTAATCTTCCTAAATATGTGCCTTCTCAGTAAACTAGAGCAAGGTATGCTGCTGAATGGTATAGCACTTGCCTTGCATGCGGAATGTCCCAGCTTCCATCCTGACATCTCCAAGAAGTTCAGAAAAAACTTATTCCAGAATCTAGGAAAACAAAACCAGACCAAGGATAGAGTGAAGTCTTTTTAAAAGTTACTGGCTATGTCTTGCATAATTGGGCCCCTCCAAGAACATAATCCACACCTTGTTCATGAACAAAAAAATGTCACCAAGACACACAAACATAAATCAATATATTATTCCTAAGGTATGGGAAGATTCTCAGTCATCCAGGTGAGGTTATCTGGAAATTTAGTCATGGCAGCTCTTGAGAGATCAAAATGTTTCGCTACGCATCCAAGCAGCTTCATCAGTCTGAGGAAAGCTAGTGGTGAGGCCTCCAATTTATAGTTCACCTTGGTTTCACATCACCCTGGTCTGAATAGGCTCATTAAGTGAATGGTGGCCTGAATAGGCTCATTAGATGGACAATGCCCAAACAGACTCATTAGATGTACAATGGCCTGGGGTGTGTGAACGTACCACCTTTCATCATTCCCCAGACAAACCAGAAGTACTTCACAGGCCAAAGATAATGACCAATACGTAATGGGTGTTGGGAAGGGTTGCATAGGTGGTAGGTTCACACACACCAGGCCATTGTACATCAAACAAGCCTATTCAGGCCACTGTCCACCTAACGAGCCTATTCAGGCCACTGTCCACCTAATGAGCCTATTCAGACCAGGGAGATGTGAAATCAAGGTGAACTATAAGTTGGAAGTCTCACCACTAACTTTCCTCAGACTGACAAAGTTACATGGATGAGTAGTAAAACATTTCAATCTCACAAGAAAAGAAGTTCAGTTGCCATGACTTAGCTACCAAATTATTTATAAGGGTACTTTGGTAATTCATCACATGTTTTAAAAATACTCTATCCAATTAATTGATTGATTACAAATAAAAGATATAATCCAAATAACATAAAAGGAATGGTGGAAAAACCATTTACATTAATGGGTATTGTAGAAGAGCACCAGGTTTCCCTTGAATTAGCTTGGGAATTGCTTTTGCACGATTGCCATTAATTTCAGTCAGGGATAGGAAACATTGTTTTTGAGGGCTGCAGCTTTTATAGTCTCACCACCAGCAGGGAATGGTCATAAGAATATGAATTATGTCAAATTCTAGGAAATGGGATTTTTTTTTTAAAAGGCACTATTTCCAGTCTCTGATTTTAACTCAAGCTTTCACAGTAGTTATTTGTCAGGAACTTTGTTACAAAGCTTTACCTTGTACAAACCAATTAAGTCAGTTCTATCAAATGAGATCTGTATGATTATCTAAATGCCGGGGGGGGGGCATTTTGTTGATGGTAAGAGATGGTAAGAGATTTTTTTCTGATATTCCCATGTGACAGTAGTATAAATACTTTTTCCAGATTCAATTAATGTCCCATAAGTAGCTTCAACTAGAAACAATAGATATTTTGTGTTTAGTTCTTGCAGAAAAGCCACACATTCACACACCCAAAAGCTTCAAGCATCCTTAAGAAAAAGAAATAACTAAATGTCTTTGAATATTTAATTATCTATGCTGGAAATGAGAAACAGGTGTAATTAAATGAACACTTTTTAAATTAAGTGACCCCTCTTGACCAGCCATCTGTGAATAATTCAGATTTTTTCCCTTCCATTATTACTGTAAAATTAGAAATAGGGCATATAAATGGCTAGATCCTCTTTAACTATCTTTAAGCACCAGCAATATATATTTTCCCCCAGTTAAAAACCTTAATGATACCAAAAAATCTGTCAAGCATAACTCCCCCAATTCATTTGCCTGAAACCATCAATATTTTATCATGCACTTGCAGTTGGCTTTAATTTAACAGTCCAGGTTACTAATCAAACAAAACACCCAAGTCATTAAAAGTTAGCGTGCCATTTAGAAAGTGCATTTCACGTTTATTAAAATATCTTTCATGGAGCCATTAGAAGGCTAAAGTTTTAATTACAATCAGATATTTAGTTCTACTTCAGTTATGCTTTTGGCAGTCTCTTGCAACTGCCTTGATTAATCGTCCGGACAGGGCTCATCTATTACCTCCTGAAATTATTTTCCTCTTTAGTTCTTTATAATTCATCTCTTTTTGCCCCCCCCCATCTACTTTTCTCCAAACATGTAAATTACATTAAGGTGTGTACTGTACTTACCTGGAAAATAAAGTCACCAAGAAAGACACAATTTTATAAGCTATTCACCTGAACAATATTTAATACAATTCAAATTGAGCACAGAAATTGGAACATAGATTCATGTTCTCTTTGTTATCATTTTAATTTTCAAAACTTTTTCCGTAGATGAAAAACTAATAGAAGCTTCCACTAAATTCTTGTTATTTTTCACTTGTGTTTGTCTTATTTAAGCACTATGGCTCCGCCTCCACACTCCATATTTGGGCATAAGTCTTAACCCATTATTCCCCTTCGTGAACAGTCACAATAAAAGGGTGAATGCTACACCTAGTAATTGGCTTCCTTCTTCCTTTGCATAAAGATTTTTCCCCTCTTTATTTCTTTTCCACTGATACGAAAGGAAGCAACATTTAATAATGTCCACTTCAGGGATGCCATAGTTTCTGATCTGGGAGATGTTGACTTGTTAAGGAATAGAGTAATGCAGCAGTTGTAAACTTAACATAAATCAACTAGAATTATGAAAAAAGGCCATACAACACCTGAAAAAATACCTCCATAACAAATCACAATAATCTGAAAAGTTGCTAATGGAATAATAACAAGCATTATCATTATGCAGAGAACTAATGATGTTATTAATTAATGATGAAAATGATGGCTTTCAAATTTGTTTTTAAAATTAATGAAGCAAGGGATAATCAATCAATGTTTGAAAAATTATTTCTGATCATTGATAAGAGGAAATTGATGGTCTTCCAAGATTGACTCGTACTTGACTGCACTGTTTATTTATTTATTGGATTCTCACTGGGCCTTTCATGCAGAAAATGGCACCCAGTTCAGCTGCAGAGTGGTGGCAGAACAATACGATGTGTTGAGCTCCTTACTGGCATACTAGAGAAGCTTCCAGTTGCAAGCATTGAAGCCTATAGCATCCCACACTCTCCGAGAGGCCAACTAATGAGAAGTGTATATGTAAAAGCAGCTGCCATTCAGAACAACTGGAAGGTTGCAACCAAGTAAATGCTGGAGACATTCAGTAAAGTATAGACTTTTTTTTTCAGCACAACCTCAGTCCCACATGAACAGGGCAACGTTGCTAAGGCTAAGTTTGTCAAACATGCTAGAAAGAGGACCAGGCTGAGACATTATGCTGTCTTGAGGCACAAAATGTTGATTCTTCTCTCCCATTCTATGAGGCACAAAAAGATGATACCTCTGTCCCATTCTATGTACACAGTCTGACAGAGTTGTTGCTGTGTCGTTACAGTTGTGACTGACTCTTCGTGACCCCATTTCCATGGAGATTTTCTTGGCCGGAATATTGGAGTAGCTTCTCAGTGCCTACTCCAGGCACCTACAGCACCTGGTATTCCTGGGTGATCACCCATCCAAGTACTAGCCAGGCCTGACCCTGCTTAGCACCCAAAATTAGGCGACATCGGATGTGCTTAGGGCATCTAGGCACTGACTCCTTAAGGTGCAGTGAAGAATACTCCTTTGCTGTGAACATTAAAGGAAGACTGAGAGTTGAGTATTCCTTTAATGTTTGCAGGCAGCAAAGGAGTATTCTTCATTGCACCTTAAGGAGTAGATGAGTTTAGGGATCACAGGGCTGGCCACAGGAATGACAGCTCTCTACAACATATTTCTGCCACCTCCCAGCCTCAGCTACTTCACTTTGCCTAACAGTAGAGCTGGTCCAGTATGGAACAAGGTTCTCTGATGCATTTTAATTTTAGAGTTTTATTTGCAACCTCTTATACTCCCTGTGGTTTCTGTGCTGTGGGGTGGGGGTGGGATGGGGTGATTGTCTATGCAGCACTAACCAATCATTCCTTCCACCCTTTGAATTCAAAAAGAGCCCTAATGGATGTTTTCCCCTCTCTTTAGTCTGTGGGCGTTGGTTTGTCTGCAGTTAATATGCTCAGTTGGTTGCTACATGTGTGTGCGGTAAAGAAAGCAGCATGTACAAGTATGTAATTTCAAACATTTGTAAGAATTTCATTTTTGTTCTTTCTCCTACTAATGTCTTTGAGTTACTTATTGAGTGACATGAAGTACCCGGAAAGGGTTGGACTCTGGAGAATATGTAGCTACTCCCCTCTGCGGGTCCCTGTACTTCTTCTGCATAGCAAAAAGCAGTTTTACCAGAAATTCAGCACTCTGAAACATTTAATTCCTTGGTAACATGAACAAAAAAGAAAAGAACAAGAACAAATACAAACTAATTAACCTGGTAGAAGCTATATACATTGACCAGAGTCTGTAGAGATATACCTTGCCACTCTCCTCAAGTATCCCTAAAATAATTTTGGAGTCCTGGGATAAGTGAAGGGGATAATTAATTTTACAGATTAATTAGTTAGGAGCAGGAACCACCTGGCAGAAGCAAAAACATTTTCCACAACGAAGGGAAGTGACCAGGGATACAATGCAAGGGCCTACTATAGTATTTAGTAGTAATAAAGTAGTTGGAATCAAAAGTGAGCAATTGGGTGGCCAGAACTGCAGATTAAATGGGAAAAAAACAAATACTATTTTAAAAGCTGTAAAAAGATCTTTCAAGGAAAAATAGATGAGAAGCGTGGCCCGGGATATAGAAGAACATTCTGGCTTAAGAACGTAAGCCAATGGTCTGCAGTGAGCACAGCTGCTCTGTTTAGAATAGCTTTAGATAGAAACCAGTTCAGGCTACTGATCGCCAATGTTCTACAAGGACATAGCATTTGAAGAAAAAGTAAAAAGATCTTTCCAAACTAGATAACTGGGAAACTGACCAGTAAGTGAGATTCAATGTAAAGAATATTCATGAAAAGAACTGAACTGGGATTCCCAGTGCAATGGACAGAGGGACAGATTAGGACTCTGAAGAACAGGGTTTGCATCTCATTTTGGCCATGGAAACTCACTGGGAGGGTGTAACTGGTGAAACAACTCCTTAAATTATCTCAGATCCTTAAAAGCCCTTTTAGGGTCACTGTAGTAGGTCCTGAACACAACCACACACTGAACTGGGATGAAAAATAAAATACTGGGACTGAAGAGATAAGATACTGAGGACCTATAACCGCATTCAGTGACCAGATTACACCAAACATTGGGCTAAATGTTTGCCCCCTTGCTTGCGTGTTCCTAAAAATTATATATGGAGGGCCATAGGCCCTGCCTGAATGGAGTGAACTGGGGTGCAGTGTGGGGGAGGCAGACCCTGAAACACACAAAGATGCCCCCTACCTGATATGAGCAAAGCCTCTTCACCAGTGAAAAGATGATCCTGGACCCAATCCAATATACACTAGTTTGTATAAAATCACATTTATCCATTTTCTTAGTGCCAAACCTTGGTTTCATTATCACCAAGCAAAGCCAGCCCGGCTATATAGTGAAAGAAAAGTCTGCTAGAAGTAGCAGACTTTTTTAGCCATCAGAATTTGCTAGTACAATGATGGCAATGACAGATGGATCTGTCCTGGAGTGAAAACACAAGGGGGCTTGCAAAGAAGGCTCAGCAGAGACTATTTTTCTTGAGAACTTTAAGGAAAAACCATCTTCCACAAAAGCTGCTGCTGGCCTTCTATCATTGTGCAATTGAGAGTGTGCTTACTTACGGGTTATGTGTGTGGTATGGAAGTTGTACCCACCGGGATAAGACAGTGTTGCACAGAATCATAAGAATTGCAGAGAGTATTGTGGGCTGTTCACTCCCCATCCTAGAACAAATTTATACTACCAGGTGCCACTGTAAAGCATTAGATATTTTAAGAGATCCATCACATCCTGGTCATTGCCTCTTCGAGTTGCTGCCATCGGGACGGAGATATAGAGTACTGAGGGCAAGAACAAACCGTCTCTAAAATAGCTCCTTTTTTAGAGCAATATTGGCCTTAAACGGAAATCCTGGACTTTGAAGTCAGCTTATTTTAGATGTCATATTTTAGTCATTTTATATGTCATATTATGTGTTGTACCTGTTTTTAAATCTATGGGAAATGCTTTAAATGAGTTTTATATAGCAACCACAAAATTTCGTTGTTCCTGCAAGGGGGCAATGACAATAAAGATTCCTATTGCTATATTAGGTGAAAAAGATTATCCATCCTATCCATTGGGTTAATAAATATTTGCCAGTGGATATCATTATGCTATGCATGATGGTCATGTTTAATAACTGCACCCAAGAAAGTGATTTTAAATTAATCTTAGTTTATTGCATGATTTAATTTGTATGTGCTATAAGGATTTTATTATTGTACACCATCCAAAGGGACCATTGGTCAGATGGGTGGTCTAGAACTTTAATCAATAAATACATATGAATAAAATGCAGACTACATTTTCCTCTTCAAGTTATTTTTTTCTGTGTCTGACTCAAGTGACTGCCATGGAGACTAGGATATCTGTAAACTACCAGCATTGATAAGCTCATAACATCTTCCAAACTTTTTTCTTTTCCTCCTTCACAATAATCTATTTCAAAACAAGAAACTACTACTTGAGCATCAGTTTTTTAAGATGCATCTTGGTTGTAAGAAATCTAGTTTTAAACATGTACTGTTCCCCCAACACCCATATTATGAATGTTCATGATATGGGTTGACAAAAATATAAGTATACTTTTATCAAAAAGAAAAGATTCCGCGTAAGGTGTGCTTTGATGATATAACTTAAAACATAGTGTCATCTAGTGTTCACCAAGGGAATAATGTTCCATAAAAACACTGCAAATATCTTCTATCCACTCTGGAGTACAGTGGACCCTTGTATAACAAACGGTTTGTATAACATAAAATTTGTATAACATAAAAATTCCGGAGATAGGGGAAATTTGCTTAACATAATCCCCTATGGAGCGAATCTGTGCAACATAAAAATTGGATCACTCTGTTTTCAATGCATTCCTATGGGAAATTTGTATAAAGGAAAATTTGCTTAACATAATTTTATTTGGAACAAATTAATTCCTTTATACAAGGTACCACTGTATTTCCAATCACCATGTGTTGGTGTGTGTATCTGGACAGTTAAGAAAGCTGAACATTAGTGGGGAGGATGACTCATTTGAAATGTAATGAGCTGTACAGACACCCTAGAGTCTGCCAGAAACACAAACTGTTACAAAGTGCTTGGGTAAGGTTTTAAATGTTTCAAAGATTAGCAGAATTATCCAGTGTCGTAGAAAGATAATTGCTACGTACAGATTTGAAGCTGGGAGACAGAAGTAAACTACAGCATAAAAGCTTGTATAACAACAAAAATACACAAATGCACACAACATAAATATTACAGAGTAGTGGGGAAACTACTCATCTCACCAAAAAGCAGTCCCAAAGTAAAATGGGTTACAATCCTGCCTTTTATACACACGGCACACATCATATAAACCAATCACATGAGTACACAGAGGCAAACAATATTAAGCAGTTATCCATGGCACCTGGATATAATTACAGTATTCCGACCTTTTCATGTGATTACACTATTCACCTGTGTCTTGACAAGTGACTATGCATTTATACACAGAAACCATTTTGAATCTGATAAATATTATATTACATACCTTTTGTTAAAAGTTACATGACTTGACACAATCATGTGGAGCCTAGACCCAGGGGTGGATTACCCATTAAACACTAAGCATGTGCTTAAGGGAATCAAGGGAAGAGGGGCACCACAGAAATTTTCCATAGCTGGATTTACCATGGGCCATGGGCCACATGGTGCAATACTGTACTGCAAATGGTGCAGCTGAACCAGGATCCGCAAAAAGGAGGCCCCACATTAAATGACAAAAATTACATACAGATACTGTATATACAATAATGTCCACATGGCCACAGATGTGCACAACACTAACTCTTTGGCTTAGAAACTGAGATGAGCGCCGCCCCTAAAGTCGGACATGACTAGCACGCATGTGCGGTGGGAACCTTGACTTTTAACTTGATATACAATAATAACAAGAGCACTCAGAGAGTGTAGACCTCCACGAAGGGTTATGAAATTGGAGGGGGGGCATCCCCCCTCCCCAAATAATTGAAAGCAGGGAAAACTTCTCCACTGAGAATGGGACTGTGTAGGGGTGCTAGTAGCTCGCTCAGCGTCCAACATGCCAACAGGCAACAACACATGTGCTAACATTGTAACTTTGTGTCAGGCTCTGGCCTACATGGCCCTGGTAACTGCAGGATCAGGGCCAGCCTGACCCAGAAATTGTCTGGTGCTTAGAGGTTTAGGCCCTGGCCTGAGCAGCAACTACTAGGCCACTCATGAGGCCCACCCTGAAGCCTGGAGGGAAGGCCTATTTAAGGAGTGGTTCTCCCTCCCAGACTTTGACTCAGCAATACAAGTGTCTGAAATAATTGCTGAAAATGAAAGTTTAGTGGACCATGGTGATGGTGGTGAAATTATTCTGTCTGCCAAAGATGAAGTAAATCACAGTGTAGCAAAGTATTCAGGGCTGTGACTTGATTTCTCTGCTGATGATGTGGCTTATTGAATTGCTTGAGGACCCAGTGTCTGTCAACGCCACAATGGGCCATTTGACAAGTCTTACTGGCATTTCAGTAGTGGCAAACCAGTAAGGTATTGTTTGCAGAAACTTTTTGTTGGGTCAAAAGCCAATGGTGTGAAATACAAAACAGAGTGGTTACTGTATTCACCATCAACAGGATCAGTTTATTATTTTGTATGCAAACTGTTTCCTCCCAAACATTTCTATAATTTTCTTATAGGGTTCAGTGACTGGCGAAATACTATTATAATTGATAATCATGGAAAAAGTACTACTCACTGAGACTCTATGCTAACATACTTAACTCACAGACAAGGTGCGAGGCTGGGGCAACAGTTGAAGAAACAAATTCAGGAAGAGTGTGATTACTGGGAACATGTCTTGAGGCATGTGATAGCTGTTATTTGTACGTTAGCTGAATGTGGCTTGACTTTTTGAGGAACAGAAGAAAGGTTTGGATCATTGCAAAATGGGATTTTTTAGGACTGCTTGAACTCATAAGCCAGTTTGATCCATTTTTAGCAGGATACATTTCCAAATATGGAAATTCTGACAAAAGAAATTCTTATCTGTCCAAAATCACCTCTGAATAACTCATTCATCTAATGGCACAAAAGGTCCGTGCTCTCATTGTTGACAAACAAAAATCTTGTTATTTTAGTTTGTCAGTTGATTCAACACCAGATCTGTCATGTATTGATCAGTTAAAATGTTGTACCATATTTTTCACTCTATATAATGCACTTCCCCCCTCAAAAGTAAGAGAAATGTCTGTGCATCTTATACAGTGAATAAAGTAGTCCCTTCTACATACATCTCACAGATTTTCATTTAGAGAGAAGTTACCTGCATGGAGCCTCTCCTGTCCCCTGCTACAGCTGGGATTCCGCAGTTCTAATCACCTCATTTGCAAAGAGCCTTCCTCTAGGGAACCTCTCCCCACCCCTCCCCTTCTGCAGTCAAGGTTCCCCAGTCAAAAATCACCTCATTTGCAAAGAGGTCTCTTCTACGGAGCCTCTGCCCTCCCCTTATGAAGCCTGGATTCCCCAGTCCTGTTGTAGTCTGATCAATGGGAGGAAGTCCAGAGTCCGCATTCCATGAGAGTGAAAGCACTCCTGATAGGCCACTCTGCGGAATCCACATGCTTGCAGACCCTGCTATCCCCCCAAGCCAGCTTGAATAAATTGGATAAACTTCGTTCACCTATTACTTGCTATTTAGCTAAAGCATTATTTACTTTTCATTACTCAGCTTGTGTACCCTGCCCTGCTCATCTCTGTTATTTATTCTCGGTTACTGGGATAATTCTGTTTGCCTTCCGTTTCCCTTTACCTATTCTCGTCTCCCCTCCATCTATTCTTCTCTACTTCTCATTAACTCACCTTTCTCATTAACTCACCCCCCCATCTGCAAGCAGCAAGGACATGGGTTATGGTAATCAATAACTGGGCAAGGCATGCTCTGTTCACGAGGCAACCCCCCATAAAGCAGCCAACCAACCAGCATACGTAACGTATAACCAATCACTGATTCTGTGCGTACTGTGGAATGTAAATGATATGTAATAAAACGTGCCGAATGGCAAGGGGCAACATCATCGTGCCACTGGTCAGACAAATGGACTCGAGTCTACGTTCTTTCATCCGGATCCCCCACACAGTCCCAACCACTTTGTTTGCAAGCCTCACCTTTTGCAGCTTGGATTCCACAGTTCCAATCACCTTGTTTGCAAGCCTACCCTTTTGCAGCCAGGGTTCCCAGTCTCAGTCACCTCGTTTGCATGTCTCCCCCTTTGCAGCCTGGATTCCCCAGTCCTAATCACCTTGTTTGCAAGGCTCTCCTTTTGCAGCCTGGATTCCCCAGTCCCAATCACATTGTTTGCAAGCCTCCCCTTTTGCAACCAGAGTTCCTCAGTCCCATTCACTTCCTTTGCAAAGAAGCTTCCTCTAGGGATTATAAAAGTGCCCTTTCCGTATACCCCCTTGATGGAACCCCTCCAGTCCTCTGAAAATCCTACACAGAGAATTAAGAAGTCCTAAATTGTGCCTGACTTTCAGAAACCATCCCTAGATATGTGTGTGTGTGTGTGTGTGTGTGTGTGTGTGCTCAGAAAATCAGAGAAGAGATCTTCTAATAATGAAATTATATCATCCAAGGAAACAAAGTCCCGGATATAACTTGATATGACATAACATAATATAAGAACAGCCTTGCTGGAACATGCCACAGCCCATCTAGTCCAGCATTCTGTCTCACACAGTAGCTCACCATTTGCTTCAGGGCATTCCCAAGCAGATATCTTCACCTGCTTATGATTCCCTGCAAGTAGCATTGAGAGATAACGTGCCTATCTCTCCCACCCAGAGGTTATCCTTAGGCATCCATCATGATAGCCATTGATACCCTTGTTCTCCATGAAGTTGTCCAATCCTTTCTTAAAGCTGTCAAGGCTGACAGCTGTCACCACTTCTTCTCACAGGGAGTTCCACAGACCAGAGATCCTCTGGGTGAAAAAACACTTTCTCTTATTTGTTTGAGATATAGCACCCAAAGGTTTCATGGAGTGCCCCCTAGTTCTAGTGTTGTGCGAGAGGGTAAACTGCTTTTCCTTATCTACTTTGTCCACACCATGTATGATTTTATAAACTTCAATCAGGTCACCTCCTAGGCACTGTTGTTCAAGAGTGAAGAGGCCCAGCCATTGCAGCCTCAGATGGTAAGTAAGGTGTTCCAGTCTCCTAATCATTCTGGTTGCCCTCCTCTGCACTTTTTCCATTTCCATAATATCATTCTGAAGGTATGGTGACCAGAATTGTACACAATAATCCAGATGGCGTCTCACCATAAATTTATAAAGACGCAAAATGACACTTGCTAACGTATTTTCTATACCCTTCCTAATGATCCCTAGCACTGAGTTTGTTTTTTCACTGCTGCGGCACACTGGGTTTAAAATTTCATTGAGCTGTCCATCAGGACACCAAGATCCCTTTCTGGTTTGTTGCAGAGAGTACTGACCCCATCATTTTATAAACGTAACAGGGTTTTTTTTTTTGCCCCAATGTGCATCACTCTGCACTTACTAATGTTGAAGCTCATTTGCCACTAGTTTGCCCACTCCCCCAGTATCAAGAGATCCCTCTGGAGCTCCTCACAATCTCTCTCAGTTTTTACTACCCTGTATAATTTAGTGCTGTTCGCAAATGTGGCTACCTTGCTATTTACTTCTACTTCTAGATCATTTATGAAGAGATTGAAAAGCAGGGTTCCCAGTACTAGACCTTGAGAGACCCCACTCTACCTCCCTCCACTTGGAGAAGTGTCCATTTAGTGCTACTCTCCGTTTCCTGTCACGTAGCCAGTTGCTGATCCAGGACAAGAGCTGTCCCTTGATTCCATGAATGGCAAGTTTATTCAAGAGCCTTTGATGTGGGACCTTGTCAAAAGCCTTCTGAAAGTTCAGATAAACAATGTCAACTGGATCTCCCTTATCCATATACAATGCTATGTCAACAGAATGATTATCTGAATAGGTTTATTCAGTTCCACTCACCATAGCCTGACTTTGTTGGTGGGTTATTTTTTTTAAAAAAAAATTCAGTGAAGGGATGGTGTGCAGGACAAGGCAAGGGAATAAAATCAGTACCACAAGGGAAAACTACAGGATATAATAGTTAGCAGCTGTTTTGATGTATTGGAAAGAACCATGGGCTTCAGCAGATGGTATTATTTGTTTTCCAGTATAGCTCTTAGTAAACAGCCACAGTAGTGCTTCCATGCCCAAATGATAAATGTTTGTTCTGATTAATGAGGAATCACATTCTATACCAGTTGTTGCTTTGGAAATCTTTGTCGACCAGTTTTTTTCTTGGAAATGTTCATTTTTAAGACTACAGTTATGTATCTATATAATTTTTGTGAAGAGTCTTGTTCTCGTTGAAGCTGTAGAGGATTATTTGTCATTAGTTTGTGTATGGTCCACAAATAAAATGTGTTAGTCCTTCAGGTGTGACAGGACTCATTTTTGTTACTGCTGCAATAGACTACAGACAAACATGGTTATCCCTCAGATATTTCATTTGTGGCCAAATGAATCAACTGGAGAATAGTTTGGTGCTCTTGGACTCATCCTTGAGCTTGGATGCCCAGGTCACGGCTGTGGCCAGGAGCACATTTGCACCATTAAGGCTAGTACACAAGTTAAGCCCATTTCTTGAGAAACCAGCTCTGGCCACGGTGACACATGCCCTAGTGATGTCCCGGCTAGACTACTGTAATGCACTCTATGTGGGGCTACTGATGAAAAGCCTCACAAAATTTCAACAGGTCCAAAATGCAGCAGCCAGACTGCTAACTGGGGCGGGATACGGAGATCACATTACACCTCTATTAAAGCAGCTCCATTGCCTGCCAATCCGCTATCAGGCTCATTTTAAGGTGCTGACCTTGACCCACAAAGCACTGTACAGCCTGGATCCTAGCAACCACAAAAATAGAATCTCACAGTATGAACCGACAGGCGTTAAGGTCACCAGGAGAGGCCCTTCCTGACAGGTACGTCTCATGGGAACCCATCAAAGGGCCTTTCGGCTGCTGCACCCAGACTGTGGAACTCCCTCCCACTAGAGGCCAGGACTTTCCGGAAACAGGCAGAGACCTTTCTCTTCAGGGAAGCTTTCCCTGAATGAAGGACTACCTATTATGTGTCTTTTATATGACTTGATAGGATCACATAGACTTTGTGCTTATAACTACCCACCTACACGGACAGGATGGCTGAATGATGCCTCTGGTCCTATAAGCCTTGTTCCGAAGCCTCCCTCAGATATTTTTGCCTGCCCACTATTATAGCAACATGCTGTGGATGAGGAGGTCACCTGGAAAAGCCTGAGGAAACATGCTGCAGAAGGGGCAACATTCAACCTTTGATCTAGGAATGCATATTGTTTTTTTAGCAGACAAGTGGGGAGTGGGGTGGAGAGGAGACAAAAATATGGCTGCTTGAAGCAACAGCCATGAAGCATTGAGGTGCAAAATGATGTGGACTCAGGATGAAGAAAATTTCTTATGACAGAACAAAATTGCTTGCAGACCTGACTGGGGCAGGAGGCTGTGGGGACAAATACTGAGGCGCACCCTGCTCTTGATAAAAATAATACTCAGGAAAATGGCAACATCCAGACCATGCACTTTAATTTTATGTACATTTAATACCTTTGCAGCCTTCTCAATGGGCACAAAAAAGAAACACAGGCAGAGCCCTATACAAACTTTGGTCAAGCTGAGCTTCCTAGAAGGCATGTCAAAAAGAAGGCAGCCATGGCCTTCTTTGGAAGGAGAGTTAATTTCCTTTGATAACACCACAAGATCCCCTCGAGTAAAACAGCACAAACTCAAGACTACCGCAAGCATCCTCAGTAGAGATGGGCACGAAACAAATGTTTTTGTTTCATTTTTCATTTCGTTCCCTAACAAAATGAAAAACGAAATGACACATCAAAGAAAAACAAAACGAAATGAAACGGAAATTTTTATTTTGTTCTGTTTTGTTTTTCATTTTCCCATAGGAATGCATTGAAGCAATGCATTCCTATGGGAAACCGATCGGGTGCGGGGAAACCATGGGCTTTTTACACTTCCTGCCCCCACCCAAAGCCCCGCGCACTAGCTGCTCAGCGTTTAGGCGGAGGAAAAAAGTTTTAAAAGACTGTGGTTTCCCCTACCCGATCGGGCGCACCCAATGGGGGGGGGGGAACACAGGCTTTAAAAACTTTTTTCCGCCTCAGCGCTGATCAGCTGACAGGCGGGGCTTGGGGGGAAGTTTTAAAATCCCAGGGTTTTTTAAACTGCCCCCAATTTTTCCCCCACAGAAGCCCCAATCAGCTGTGGTGTAGGGCTTGGGGGAGGGAACATTTTAAAAGCTCTGGGCACCCAATCGGGTGGGGAAAACCGTGGGCTTTTAAGACTTTTTTCCCCGCCTGAGTGCCAATCAGCAGGCATGCGGGGGCTTTGGGTTGGAAAAAAAGGGTCAAAAGACTGTGGTTTCCCCTCCCCCAATCAGTTTCCCATAGGAATGCATTGCTTGAAGCAATGCATTCTTATGAGAAAATAAAAAGCAATGCATTCTTATGAGAAAATAAAAAACGAAATGGAACGAAATGAGCCTGTTGTGAGAATCCAAGCAGAGCTACTGCTGAGAGAGAAAAAGATAAAGAAGACAGCACTGGTAAGATTCTGAGTTGGAGCAGTTCAGCTAGGACTGTTTGACCTCTGTTTTACCTCTGCCTCTGCTAACTTTAACTGCTCATTTAAA
>JAHTLZ010000016.1:15194719-15211428 GCA_023846285.1 Phrynocephalus versicolor | reverse complement strand
ACTTTAACTGCTCATTTAAATACAAAGAGCCATTAATCAGCCAAACATAGCCAAACATAAAAGGAGGAACATTGGTACTAGATTATTATTTCTAGATTAGTAGCTAGTAACACTCTAAAATCTTCAAGGCCCAGAATACTGCACTCATTAAAATGGAGTCTGAGGGAGCAGCTGTAGTTACCTGTAACACTTGTTCCATGTTTGTCATCTTGACAAAACGCACAGAGAACTACACTTGCTGCAAGTGCAAGCTGGCTGCACTATTAGAAGAGAAGGTCCAGGAGCTAGAGGCCCGCATATCGAACCAGCAACATATTAAGGAGCTTGAGCGGTTCTTGAACAAAGTGGAACAGACTATCCAGATCCAAGAAGAAACAGGGCACACTTCTGAGGATGAAATCACTTCCCCAACCCAGGAGGTAGATGTGTGGAGGAATGTGACTCAAAGGAGTAGAAGGCCAAGGGATCACTCAGAGAGTCTCATACTGCACAATCAATTTGAGGCTCTTTCCCTCATCACACCTCATGAGGCACACACCGAGGAACAACTGGTTCCACCTGAGGATCTCTCCCTCATCACAATTGATGAGATACAGGATCAGGCACATGTAGAAGAACAGGCTGCAGGAGAGAAGCTCCTTCTGCTAGGGGATTCTATAATTAGAAATATGGAAGGATGGATTTGTGATGAGCATGATAACCGTATGGTCACTTGCCTGCCAGGTGCAAAGGTTGCAGATATCACGAGAAATCTAGATAGCTTGTTAGAGAGAACCGGGAAGGAGCCAGTGGTCATGGTACATGTTGGTACCAATGATGTCAGGAAGGCCAAGCGGTCAGTCTTGGAAGCCAAGTTCACGTTGTTAGGAAGAAGATTGAAGTCCAGGACTTCCAAGGTAGCATTTTCAGAAGTCCTACCTGTTCCTCGTGCAGGACCCGCCAGGCAGGCAGAGCTCAGAAGCCTCAATGCATGGATGAGGCGATGGTGTCAAGAGGAGGGCTTTAGATTTGTCAGGAACTGGAGAACATTTTGGGACAAGCCAAACCTGTTCAGGAGGGACGGGTTGCACTTGAATCATGATGGGACCAGATTGCTGGCACTCAACCTCAAAAAGGCTGCAGAGCAGCTTTTAAACTGATAACTGGGGGAAAGCCGACAGGAGCTGAGTGGCATCCGGTTCGGAACACCTCATCCACAGGGAATGAGGTTGGAAAGGGTAGAGAATCACATAGAGATGACATAGCAGGTATTAGTACTGGGAGAATAATGGAATGTGATAGTTTGTCTACTGAAAATAATAGCTGTTGGGGGAAAAGAACAGAGCAGCAGCTGTTGTTGCAGAACCCACTGTACAGGTGCTTCTACGCCAATGCTCGAAGCCTCCGACCAAAAATGGGAGAACTTGAACATTTGGCAGCTAGGGATAACATTGATATAATAGCCATAACAGAAACCTGGTGGAATGTAGAGAACCAGTGGGATACAGCAATCCCAGGCTATAAACTCTATAGAAGGGATAGAGAGGGGCGGGTTGGAGGGGGAGTGGCCATCTATGTTAAAGAAGGGGTAAATTCCAGCAGTATGGAGATTGACGGAGGGTCTGACTCCACCCTAGAATCACTGTGGGTTAAACTACCAGGTCCAAGGAGTGATGTGATAGTTGGGGTATGCTATCGCCCACCAGATAAAAAACTTGAGGGGGACCTTGAAATGAGGAGACAAATCATGGAGGTGTCTCAGAAGGATAGGATAGTAATCATGGGGGACTTCAATTATCCCCACATTGACTGGGCCAATGCGAGCTCCGGGCAAGAAAGAGAAACTGGGTTTCTTGACTTGCTGAATGACTGTGCCTTAGAGCAACTTGTCATGGAGCCCACCCGAGAACAGGCAACTCTGGATCTAATACTGTGTGATACTCAGGACCTGGTCAGGGATGTGAATGTCACTGAGCCTCTGGGGAACAGTGACCATGCTGCAATCTCCTTTGCCATGCATGTTGGAGGAAGAGTGTCAAGCAAATCAGCCATAAAACCCTTGATTTTCGAAGGGCAAACTTCCCTCAGATGAGGAAACTAGTTAGAAAGAAATTGAAGGGGAAGGTTGGAAGAATCCCATCTCTTCAGAGTGCATGGAACCTGTTTAGAACAATGGTAACAGAGGCCCAGCACAAGTGCATACCACAAAGAAAGAAGAGCTCATTTAAGTCCAAGAGGGCACCAGCATGGTTAACGAGTGGAGTTAGAGAGGCTCTAAAGCACAAGGAGAGGTCTTTCTGTAAATGGAAATCCTCCCCAAATGAGGAAAATAAAAAGGACCACAAACTCTGGCAAAAGAAATGTAAGAAGATGATAAGAGAGGCAAAGAAAGATTTTGAGGAACGCATGGCTAGCAATATAAAGGGTAATAATAAAAGCTTCTTTAGATATGTTAGAAGTAGAAAACCTGCCAGAGAACCAGTTGGCCCTCTGGATGGTGAGGGAGGAAAAGGGGAGATTAAGGAGGACTTGGACATTGCAGACAAATTAAATGAGTTCGTTGCATCTGTCTTCACGACAGAAGACCTTGAGCAGATTCCGCTGCCTGAACGGCCCCTCTTGACTAAAGAATTAAATCAAATACAGGTTAAAAGAGAGGATGTTTTAGGACTAATTGATAAATTTAAGATTAACAAGTTACCGGGCCCAGATGGCATCCACCCAAGGGTTATTAGGGAACTGAGAAATGAAATTGCAGATCTCTTAACGGTAATATGCAACTTGTCTCTTAAAACGGCCACAGTGCCGGGGGACTGGAGGATAGCAGATGTCACACCAATTTTTAAAAAAGGAAGGAGAGGGGACCTGGGAAACTATAGGCCAGTTACCCTTACATCTGTCCCAGGGAAGATGGTGGAAAGTCTCATCCAAGAGAAAATCTTAAAACACATAGAAGAACAAACCTTGCTGAGAGAAAATCAGCATGGCTTCTGCAAGGGTAAGTCTTGTCTGACAAATCTTTTAGAATTTTTTGAAAAGGTCAACAGGCATGTAGATTCGGGTGAACCGGTGGATATAGTCTATCTGGATTTTCAAAAGGCTTTTGACACAGTCCCTCACCAAAGGCTGCTGAGAAAATTGCACAGTCAGGGGATAAGAGGGCAGGTCCTCTTATGGACTGAAAACTGGTTGAGATCCAGGAAACAAGGTTGTATTTTAGCTCCATTTCTTTTTAATTTTTATATTAATGACATAGTTTCTTGTATGGCTCTGCCGGAATACCATATGCCAAAAATATTAGACAGATCAGTAAACTTGCTTCTCTATGCGGACGATATGATTTTAATGTCTACAACACCAGTTGGGTTGCGTAGACAATTAAGAAAATTTAGTAATTATTGCCAACAAAATGACTTAGTTCATTAATAATAGCAAATCAAAAGTTGTGGTATTTGGCAATAAAAGGAAACAATATAAGTGGTTTTTAGAGGGCAAGGAAATGGAACAGACTGGGATATATAATTACCTTGGCATAGTTTTTTCCTCAACAGGTTCCTGGTCTCACCAGATAAAGAAGAATGAAACAAAAGCTTTAGTAGCAGTTAACTCCCTGAACAAGCTACTTAATTATAAATATCCTGGATCCCTCCAACCAGCTATAAAAATATTTAAAGGCAAAGTACTGCCCATGCTATGCTACGGCGCAGAAATATGGAGTCTTGGAAGCAGTAAGAAAGTTGAAAAGGTGCAAAACAAATTTATAAAGGGAATTCTAGGGGTAACAAGAAGTACACCGGCCCATGCGGTCAGAGCAGAACTAGGCTTGGTAACTGTATATGATTTATGTCTTGTTAGAGTATTTAATTATTGGATCAAGCTATGCCAGATGTCTGATGATAGGTTGCCTAAAATGTGTTTATCTGAACAAATGACTAATCCTGTAACTAAATCTTGGTTTAAGAATTTTTCACAAATGCTTACTAATCATGGGTTAAGTGTTGAGGCTCTTCGCCTAAGTAAAGCTAACTGTAAAGTTGCATTCAAACAAAGAGTGTATGATATTCGAGCCCAATCAGATCTGGCTGCCCTGGCCTCAGTGCGATCCCTAAAGTGGTTATCGACATCCAAGACAATTTTCCAGGCAGAAAAATATCTCTTCTTCCCTATGAAAAGACAGTATCGTACTGCATTCACTCACCTTCGTTTCGAGCTAATGGACTCAGCAATGTTACAAGGCAGATATCAAGGTATACCAGTACAAGACAGATTGTGTATTTGTGGGGAGGCTAAAGTGGAAGACTTGGCACACTATGTATTGCACTGCCAACTGTATACTAATATTAGAAATTTCTACTTAAGCCCCTATCCTAGATGCTGGGGGAATTGGGATGATAAAAAGAAACTTGCCTATTTGTTATGTGGGAGAAATAATCATTTAACACATAAAGTTGGAATTTTTGCAGTAAAAGCAGCAATGCTGAGGAAACAGGTGGTTAATAAAGGTGTGATCTAGTTGGATCAAAATATATACTAAATGTGAGTATATCCCTTGTAGCTCTTGAGCAAGAACTATGTGATATTATTGTTTTAATGCATTGTATTTGTATATTTATTAGTATTTGGATGTGCATGGTTTTTGTTGTTTTAATCTTGTGGCTTTGAAACGGTCTAATCGACTTATTCAATAAAGAATCTTAAAAGTCAGGGGATAAGAGGACAGGTCTTATCCTCTTATGGACAGTTCTCAATCCTCTTATGGATTGAGAACTGGTTGAGATCCAGGAAACAGAGAGTAGGTGTCAATGGGAAATTTTCACAATGGAGAGCGGTGAAAAGCAGTGTGCCCCAGGGATCTGTCCTGCGACCGGTGCTTTTCAATCTGTTCATAAATGACCTGGAGACAGGGATAAGCAGTGAGGTGGCCAAGTTTGCAGATGACACAAAACTTTTCCGTGTGGTAAAAACCAGAGAAGACTGTGAAGAGCTCTAGAAGGATCTCTCCAAACTGGGGGAATGGGCTATGAAATGGCAAATGCGTTTTAATGTAGCCAAATGTAAAGTAATGCATATTGGGGCAAAAAATCATAACTTTATCTATCAACTCATGGGCTCTGAGTTATCCGTGACAGATCAGGAAAGAGATCTTGGTGTGTTGGTGGACAGCTCCATGAAGGTGTCTCCCCAATGTGTGGCAGCGGTGAAGAAGGCCAATTCCATGCTAGGGATTATCAAAAAGGGGATTGAAAATAAAACAGCCAACATTATAATGCCATTATACAAAACAATAGTAAGGCCGCACCTGGAGTATTGTGTACAATTCTGGTCACCGCATCTCAAGAAAGACATAGTGGAACTGGAAAAGGTGCAGAAGAGAGTGACTAAAATGATTACTGGGCTGGGGCACCTCCCTTATGAGGAAAGGCTAAAACATTTGGGGCTCTTTAGTCTGGAAAAAAGGCACCTGAGGGGGGATATGATTGAGACGTACAAAATAATGCAAGGCATGAGTAAAGTGGATAGAGGGAATCTCTTCTCCCTCTCACAAAATACCAGAACTAGGGGACATACACTCAAATTGAGGGCTGGGAGAGGAAGAACAGACAAAAGAAAATATTTTTTCACCCAGCGCGTTGTTAGTCTATGGAACTCCCTGCCACAGGATGTGGTGATGGCATCTGGCCTGGATGCCTTCAAAAGGGGATTGGACAGATTCCTGGAGGAAAAGTCCATCACAGGTTACTTACAAACCATGATGGAGATGTGTAATTCCCCAGGCTTAAAACCAGGGTACTTCAAGGGCCAGATGCAGGGGAGTGATGTCAGGAGACAGATATCTAGTCTCATGCGCTCCCAAACGCATCTGGTGGGGCCACTGTGAGATACAGGAAGCTGGACTAGATGGGCCTTTGGCCTGATCCAGCATGGCTCTTCTTATGTTCTTATGTTCTTATGAAAATTTCCATTTCATTTCATTGCTTTTTTCTTTGATGGGTCACCTTGTTTTTCATTTCATAACGGAATGAAACAAAAAAATTAAATAAAAAAATCATTTCATACCCATCTCAACCCACCATGCCAAAACCACGGCAAATACTCTATTGCACTAAGTGGTCATTCAGTTTCTTATTCCAACAATGGAAACTTCTTTGCTTTTGTGTGTCAGTCAGTTGATATGTATTTGAATAGGTCATATGACCATACAAAGATTGTTGGCTTTGATGTTGTAATAAGTGCCAGGCAATCAAATTTTAAAAATTATAAAATTTTAATAAAAATGTATTATAAAAAATAGAATAAAAATTAGAATAAAATTATAAAAACAATCCAAAATGACCTTGACAGTTTAGGGTGCTGCATCTAGGTAAAAAGAATGAATTACACAGATATAGGATGGGAGATACCTGGCTGGAAAAGAGTACCTGTGAAAGGGATCTGGAGTCTTGGTGGACCACAAATTGAACATGAGTCAGCAGTGTGACGCAGCAGCCAAGAAAGCCAATGTGATTCTTGGTTACATCAACAGAAGCATAGTGTCTAGATCAAGGGAAGTGATAGTACCACTCTATTCTGCTTTGGTCAGACCCCACCTGGAGTACTGTGTCCAGTTTTGCGCACCTCAATTTAAAAAGGATGTTGAGAACCTTGAGCAGGTCCAGAGAAGGGCGACCAAGATGGCTGAAAGTCTGGAAGAAATGTCTTATGAGGAGCAGCTTAGAGAGCTGGGAATTTTCAGCCTTTCAAAAAGAAGGCTGAGAGAGGATATGATAGCTATGTTGAAATATTTGAAAGGATTTTGACTTCATCATTTTTGACACCATCTCTTCTTAATGTTCTCATGGGTTTGGGGAGGTTATGAAGTTATATTTTTGCATAATCCCCAGTGCACTAATTTTGCCACTCTATCATTTTGTAATCTGTTTCTGCAGTCTTTGGACGTTCACAGATGTGACATAGTTTTGCCTTTTTCTTTGGAGAGTTGACATTTGCTGTTGCCATTAATTTCTGGAATCTTAGCTTTTGTCACATTGATTTTGAGTGCTTGTTCTTGTGCAGCAAAACCAGGCCTTTTGCTGAAAACTTTCTTTCCAATTTCTTTCTTAATGACCCCAGTTTTAGCCATGGTTGTGCTATGTGATTGTTATGCTTTCCATCAATATTTCTCAGGTGGGGTCCATTTGGTTTATTTTTCCAACTGTTTAATTTCTTTTCGAATTGTTGTTTCTTATATTTGTTTCTCTTGTTTTCTGAGTATTCTTCTTTTTGGCCTCCAAATTTCTCTCTACTTCTACGAATGTAATCATTTAGGCTTATTTTTTCCTCCTACACTACCTACTATATTTGCAATCTTTGGCTTTTTGTGGTAAATATAATCTGGCCATGTCACTTTTAGAGTGTAGTGTGTGATGCATGTTCATTAGTTTCCATGATTTTCAATCCTTCTAAATTATTTTGGTTCCAATCTATTATTCCAACTTGATACCTTATTATTGAAACTGCCATTTGTTTATAGCTTTGATTGTATTTCCACCATTCAATTTTGAATTTAAGACTTTCTGCAGTCTTTTGATGTATTCTCTTCCAGTCAATTCTTTAACTTTTCTGTGCAGGGTGTTATCTCCTTCTAGTATTCCAATATATTTATAATTTTCATCACTTGATAGTGCTGTTATGGTATCACAGTTTTTAACTCTATTCCATCTAGCTTTTGAATCTTGCCATGTTGTATAGACAGAGCTGCACATTTGTTAATTCCAAATTATATTTGTATATCTTCACTAAATATTCATACAGCGTTTATCAATGATTCTATCTCTATGGAACATCATCACCACCACCATCATCAAGTGGATCTAATAAGAATTGGCTTGTCCACATTTCAGTGATTGCTCCCTTATTAAAATTCAAAATAAAACCAAAGACACAAGATGAAATAAAGGCTTGCAAACTGAATTTATTTTCAAATTGTTGTTTCTTATATTGAGCCTTTGTTTCTGTCATTTTCAAAATATTCTTCATTTTTACCATGCTAAGAAATCTTTATCTATTTCTACAAATACTGTATAATCATTTAGGATTTGTTTTCATCCTCTACTGCCTGTTGGTAGGGCAGCAGCTGGCAGAAAGACAGTTCAACTGTTTTCTCCTCTAACATTTTATAATATCTATATTCAGATTGATAAATAGACTGTTTGTTTCTTCTGATGATTTCCAGCTTCATTTTTTCTCCCAGCTAAAGAAAAGTAGGCTCAGGCAGCTTCTCCACAAGAGCCAAGGGCACCTGCATAGATAGAAATCAACTTTAGAGGTTTCAATGACCAAGCATAGGGACCTTTCTAGTACATTCTCCACAAAAGTGATTTCCTGAACTAACCACTGTATATTTTCTATTATTATTGAGTTTTGTGTTTCCAGTTTAGTTATTTCTTGTCAATAACCCTAATCTCACAATCACTGCACTGTTATTATACATACCAACTGCTCTTATCATATGGGTTTCAGTTTAAGAATTCAGCATAATTTAATGGTAGTCACTAGGGATTAATTTCCTGATTCTTGGACTAAAAATTATGTAATTCTCTATTCTGTGAGTTCTGTATGAAAGACACTTATTCCCTGGGATAAAAGCCTCAACTAGAAAGCAAAGTGGTCTGCTTATATACCACCCCATACCACTTCATGTAGTCTCTGGGCGGTTTACAGTTTTTTAATTACAGTATGCAGGCTACACATTGCCGCCCCCCCCCCAGCAAGCTGGGTACTCATTTTACCAACCTTGGAAGGATGGAAGGCTGAGTCAACCAGGAACCTGCTACCTGGGACTGAACCCCAGGTCGTGAGCACAGTTTTACCTGCAATACAGGCATTTAACCACTGCACCACAAGGCTGTGGTGGTGAACTAGTCCTAGCTCTGCAAATCTTCCTGCTCAGAAAGAAAGCTCCTGGCTAGTATTTGTGCAAATGATGACTCCTGCCAAATAAATAATTTTTCCCACCCCCGTGTTGTTACACCAAGAAGAAATACCTACAGTAGGCCTGCCCAAAGTCCGGCCTGGGGGCCAAATCCGTCCTGTCAGGCCATTCTGAGTGGCCCGCGACTGGCTGGCCCACGCCTCCTTCCCCCTCCTTCACCCACACATTCCCCTGCTCCCTGTGCTTCCTTTGGTCCCCACCTCCCTCCCTTCCTTGTTCCCCACCTTCCTTCCTTCCTCTCTTGGTTTCCAGCTCCCTCCCTCCCTCCCTTGGTCCCCGCCTTCCTTCCTGCAGGTGGGGTTGCAAGGGGTCAGTGGGTGGGGCTTGCGGTGGGGTGGCAGGGTCGGGGAGCAACCGGCCCCTGACACCTTCTCAGCCACCAAATCTGGCCCTCCTTACAAAAAGTTTGGGCACCCCTGACCTACAGTCAATATCTCCTCTTAAAACACTGATGAGCTCTTTTTACTCTAACACTGTTGTTTGGTGATGCATAGTGGACTAGCTTTATTTACAGATTTTTCTCCATTGCAACACCTCTTTGCATGTCTACTCAGAAAGTCAGTCCATACTTGGGAGTCTCCATGATTGCCATGACTGCCATGATTGCCACTTGTTTATGACCTCTCCAGTGATGGAAGTGATCCTGAATGCCCTTGGTTGAAGACTCGGGTAACATCTACATTCTCTTGGGGCAGGATCAAAAACATTTCATGGCTGCAACAGGGAGGCAAAGGGAGACTACCCCATCCCAAAGGAGGAGCAGGGAGCACTCCTCACTGCTCAGACCACAAGCCACCACTGCGGATAGAATGCCAACACTGTAATGAGATGAGTGTATCCATATGTGTGCTTGTGTGGGTGTGGTTAAGCAGCACTTGTGTGAATGAAAGAGGAGCTCTGCAGGTATAAAAAGAAAGACTGCCTTTGTGTGTATGTTTGTGAATGAGGACATGTTTGTAAAGGAGCCTTATGGTACAGTGGTTAAACTGGTGTACTGCAACTATAACATTGCTCATGATCTGGGGTTTAACCCCAGGTAGCCGACTCAAGGTTCACTCAGCCTTCCAGCCTTCCGAGGTTGGTAAAATGAATACCCAGCTTGCGGGTGGTGTGTGTGTGTGTTAATATGTACCATGCACAAATAAATTGTAAACCGCCCAGCGAGTGCTTTAGATGCTATGCAGTGGTATATACACAAAAACACTTTGCTTTTGCTTTAGTAACTGATGCATCTGGACATGAGGCATGTGTGCAAACTTTTCAGAATGAGAAGCAAATCCACAAATACACAGTTTTTCTTTTTTTAATGTGCAGCATAGAGGGAAGAGATAATTTCTTAAATTGTATTGTTAGCTGATGTTTGCCAAACAAAGTTTATAATCCTGGTGGGATAAAACACGTATTAATGTTTCCATAGATTCCTACTTCGGCAGAGAGTCTGTAAACTGGTTAGCTTCTGGTGCTTCATTAGCCATGCTAGAAGTGTAGACACAAGAACTATCCATGTGAAGAGCTTTCACATACCTGATCATTTACCATTTGATTAGACTAGATGCTGAGAAACACTTTGCAGGAACAACTCTTAATTACCTGACATGAGGGCAGGGGACACAGACAGACCAAATGACTGTGGTTGTTCCCGATGAATTGGATTCTAGCAATGAGTCAACGATAGAATTGCCTCTTACTGAACGATTAGAAGAATGTGGCGAGGACATTTCTCAAATCCAGGCAACCTGTGGGTAAAAGATATACTTGATGAAGAGAAAGCGGGTGATGGGCTACCAGCTAGCAGTCTGACAAATTGGATCATTTAATCCTACCAAATACCTCCTGTCTGAGGACTCTTATATTTGGGCTTTTGAGCTGCAGGGGATTTGGCTGAAGTATTTGATTAAACTAAAGGGAATCCAAGATTGTGTATGAGTCTCAAAGCAGATATTATTTTTAAAGGTCAGAAAGGTTTCTGAGGTCTTGCAGAGGAATCGAAGCCAGAAGAAGCTGGAGGAGGAGATGACAATAGCTCATCCTGACTGAGCTTTTTCCCCCCAGCTTTCCTTGCGCTCATGATACTGATATTGGCTTCCAGTGTAGATATAAGTGGAAACATTTGATGTTGTTTCATGAGAGTAACGGTGCAATCGTGTATGCATCTACTCAGAAGTAATGACCAGCCTAAGAGGTATTACAAGATGCACTGTTTTCTTATAGAGTAGACACTTCTGCCACACTGTTTTATCTGGAAAAACAAGCCTTTCCAGTTTATGATAAGTATTACAAAAACCAACCCAACTTGTTTATGACAATCGCTTGGTAAATACCTTACAGATAGGAAGTCCTCTGTGTCTCCACCCAAATTAATATTGCCCTGGAGAAACTGATTTTCTGCATGGCATAGCATGCACACAGGTGTACAAAACATTTGTGTCCTTTTATAAATTATTAATGGAATATTTTCAGATCCAAGATTCTGCCTCCTGTTTGGGAAATATTTCACTAAACATAAATTTCATCACAGAAATTTGCTTTATACCAAATGGGATCACTGGTCCAATGAGTTCAGAAGCACCAGCATCAGGTCTTCTCCGTACTCAGTGGCATCCTGTGCTGTGGTATTATAGCTCCTGGTACCCCAATCATTACGGGGATCAGAGGAAATGAGCAATGTTAAACCAACACAACTGGAAGCCACCAGGTTGAGTTCCTGGCACAGCAGTTCAGAAGACAATGTGTAGCTATTGTATCCTTTTCTCTTTAATGGTTATTTTTGTGGTTTAAAAGACAGCGAACATGGTAGAAAAGCAGGGGAAGGTTATGGGTGAGAAACATTGACATCTTAGACTCTCTGTAAAATTCCATGACTGCAGGAAGTGGACTGTAGAAGAAAAGCTTCATCTGGAGACAATGACAGGCAGCAGGTCAAGTCAAGGAGATTTTCTCTGATATACCTGAAGACATCAGGGACATAACTTGGGAGAAAGTCTGTGCACTGCCAAAGCTTCTGCTCTCACATTGAGCTATATCCCTTTTTTCAGAACTCTTGCCAGTTCTTTTGAATGCCAAAAGCTCTTTGCGCTGTCTGAAATAGTTCTGCCCAGGGCCTTTTGTATGCTTCTCCCCAGAGCTCTTCCAATTCCCCTCTCTGCACTCCTAGTACAAAGGACTCCTGCTGTTTTTAAGCAAACTGCCAATTTTATGTAAAGTCCTGCTTGCGGATATGACCTTCCAAAGTATTGCCATTGACACGAGTTACAGACTAGTGCACTGTGGTTTGATTGCTCAGTTAAAGCAAAGCATCGGATGCAACTAGATGGGGACATTATGCCGGGTTTATTCAAAATGATCTGAAGTTTCCTATGGCAATGGCTTTTGCCATTCACAAATAATATTTAATGATCCTGGAACATGATAGGGGACAGGAGTCCACACTGTATCGGAAATCACTACAACCCTTACTGGGATCATGCATCAGCCACCCTCCTCTTTCATTAACCCGGCCTTCATCCCTGCCTCTTTTTAAAACAGATTTTGGGTAAATGACATGAGGTTTGCAGTGCACTCACTTGGGTGGGGGATGTTCTTGCTGCATTGTCACACCAATCAGCATAGTAAAATATGCCACTACAGTGGAAGCCTCCCCTTCGAGTGGCTCTTGTGTTTCCTTCAAACAATTTATGATTATGCTTTTCTGCTTTAGATCTGTATCAGATAAGCACTGCCATTTCACAGGCTGTTGTATCAATTCCGCGCTATGTTCACTTGCCAGTTTTCTTCTTAAAAACATGGCTCCCACCAGCTCACCTACTTTGGTTTCAAGTCAATGTTATGGCTGAAGCTGCACCTTTAAACAGGGGGGACATTCTAATCACAGAACTACACGCCCTTCACTCAAAGCCTGCTGCAACCTTCCTTTAACTTAAATTCCACTCCAGGTAAACACAAGGAATAAAGTTCATTCTCTGCTTCGTTAAAGTGGGAAAAACATCTATTTCCCAAGGATTAAGCCCATGAAATGAATGAAGAATTCCTTCGTCCAGGATACATTACCTGGGCCAGACTAGAAAAAGTTTTGCTAGTGTGGATGGGTTGTGCCTCAGAGCCACTGTTTGTAAATTTTGCTACCAAGGACTTTCATTTCAGCTCCTCCGCACTACTAGGGATATACTATACAAAGAGTCAAGGACTAGCGGATTATTCTGTATTGTTCACTTTAGGAAAATCTTAAGGTACAATAAACATGTGGCATCAATGGATAAGAGCTGTAAAAAAGAAAGGTAGAAGTGGGAAGCCTACTCTCTATCATTAATTTCTGTGGACTGGATAATAGAAGTGCAGAGAGGAATGAATAGTTACCATATCACTTTGGACACGCCTGATTTTTTTTCTGATTTTGAAAGCTAAACATGATCTGGCCTGGTCAGTGCTTGGATTGGAAGACTTGTCAAGGAATAAGGGATAAAGGGAGGGTTTTTAATTTTCAAAAATGGTTGCTGCTGTGTCTGAGCCTGTCTGTCTAATGCAGATTTCGGTGTTGCTACACACCTTCATCCCCACCTCTTTTTTTTCCCACTGGTGATTCACTGAAGTTCACTGGTAAGCATGGTGCCCTACAAATGTCCTTGGATCCCAGTTCCTGCTAGCACATTTCATAATTGGTTGTGGGAATTGTCATCTAAATAAAACATCTGGAGGGTACTGGGCTACCTATCTTGGTCATAAATCAATATTTAATAAACAATTCTAAACTTTTCCAACTTCTCAACATTTCCATTCAAAAAAAAAATCACCAAGTGTGCTATTTCTCCCTTCTCTGTCAAGGAGGGGATTTGGAACTCATCTGTTTGATGTCTCAACTTAATCAAGATGTTTAAAACATGACTGGTGCAGCAGGGAGAAGATAGGTTATAAAACCAGTTCTGATTAGAATAGCTAACATTCAGAGGAAACTTTGAAGCTTCGTTATATGAGAAATTGGAGATTGCATTGAAGGGTGATAGGGTCTTGTAGGACATGGAGCCCTTTGAAGTTTTCCTTTCAATGAAACTTTGCATTCTCCACTCTTTGCCCTGTATTACTAGAGAGCATTAGAAGTAACGGCACAGATGCAAGAGAACTTTTCTCCCCAAACTTTTTTAAAGCTGCCTTCCTGTACACTATCATAATTTTTTTCAAGATTTGTCCTGACTATCATTCAAGTTATTTAAGTTATTAACATGTGTGTGTGTGTGTGTGTTGTGTCATTACAGTCATGATGACCGACCCTTCATGACTCCACGTCCATGGAGTTTTCTTGGCAGGAATACTGGGGTGGTTTGCCAGTTCCTACTCCAGGCGCTTACAGCACCTGGTATTCCCTAGTGGTCTCCCATCTAAGTACTAACCAGGGCTGACCCTGCTTATTCTCCGAAATCAGGCAAGATCATATGTACTTTTTTTTTTTACCCAGCATGTTGTTAGTCTGTGGAACTCCTTACCACAGGATGTAGTGATGCCATCTGGCCTGGATGCCTTTAAAGGGGATTAGACAGATTCTTGGAGGAAAAGGCCATCACAGGTTACAAACCATGATGGAGATGTGTAATCTCCAGGCTTAAAACCGGGGTACTTCAAGGGCCAGATACAAGGGAGTGGTATCAGGAAACAGATATCTAGTCTTGTGCACTCCCAGATGCCTTTGGTGGGGCCACTGTGAGATACAGGAAGCTGGACTAGATGGGCCTTTGGCCTGATCCAGCATGGCTCTTCTTATGTTATGTTCTTGTGGCATCTAGGCAGCCCTTAAGTTATTAACATACTGATGATTTATAGCAATTAGATTACAAATTTAATATAATGCCATAATGGCTGAAATCCCGTGGGGGAATTACACTGCATAAGACTGATGGCATCATCAGCTATGGTGGCTTGCCATAAACATGTCTAATTCCCCCTGAATGGCCAAATGCTTCTTGAGATACTTTTCTTCATGGGGAAGCTGACGGGGGCTGCAGGATAAGGGAGGGTCTTTAATCTGTGCTATCATCTGCCCAGTCGTCATTTGTGTAGCCTTCAAGGTTTGGGTATTTCCTAGTTGGCAGTCTTACTTTCACGTCCATGGTCCCCTTGAAGTACCAAACAACCTTTTTGACGTCTGTTCAGTCGCTCTGTGCTGGCAAGTTAATTGTTCTGGTCAGTATTTCTACAGCAGCAAATATATCAGATCTGGTAATGGTTGTCAGATAGAGAAGCTCTCCCACAGCTGTTCTGTACTGGCTATTGTTTGGTAGAGGTTCAATTTCCTCTCTGCTTTTAAGTAAGTCTGTTTGCATGGGTGTTGCAACACAGTGAACATTTTGGAGCCCTAGAGCAGTGGTGGTGAACCTTCGGCACTCCAGATGTTTTGGACCACAGCTCCCATAATTCCAAGCTTAGATTGCCAATACTACTACTACTACTACTACTACTACTAAAAGCAAAAGTGTTCTACTACTACTACTACTACTACTACTACTACTACTACTACTACTACTACTAATAATAATAATAATAATAATAATAATTAATAATAATAATAATAATAATAATAATAATAATAATAATAATAATAATAATAATAATAATAATAACAACAACAACAACTTTATTTTTATGCCGCCTTTCTCCCCAAAGGGGAGAGAAAATGACAAAGAACTGTGGGGGTTGTGGTCCAAAACATCTGGAGTGCCAAAGGTACACCATCACTGCCCTAGAATGTCTTAAGAGTCTACTATCCTTTATTTCTCCTTCAACAAATATGAACCATCTCTTTTAGAATGACCAAACAATATGATGCATCTCCCAATTCTTCTGTCTCTGCCTCCTTGCTAAGTCTGTGTACAATCTCTTTGTATTCCTGCTCTCTCTATGTGGCGACAATAAGACTATCAACATAAGCTAAAATAAGGGTTAAGTGTCCATTTCTGTTTCTTGTATGCAGTCATTGATCTGCATCAGCATATTTGTTGAAGTTGCATCTTCTTCAGCTTCTCATTCTAGGCTTTGGTCACTTGTTTCATCCCAGATAAGCCTTTCATTAGTTTGCAGACAAAATCAGGATGTGTTTTGGTCAATCGAACGTGGTAGTTTTTCCATTTATAGCTTATCTGCAATCTCTCCGTTTAGAAATGCGATCATGACGCCTAAATGCTTGCATCTTTCTGGAGGCTGCCACATTCAGAAGCATTTTTATAGTAGGGTGCTTGACAATAGGAGAACAAGTTTCATTAAATTATTTTCCATATTTTACAGTAAAACTTTGGCAATTAACCTTGCCACACCTGCACCCTTTTTCTCTTTGAACACCCACTTGTATACTGAGGTATTACTGTACATGAAGCTAAATATACTTTATGAAGCTCAATGAATCCATCTCACTTTTGATAGTCAAGAGTCATTTGCTATCAGTACTACCAAATTTCCTTTTGTCCCCAGAGGTGTTGAGTAGACATGGGCACGACTTGGCGAAATCCTGGTCTCCGTTTCCATTCTTCGTTCTTGTTACGGAACAAGGAACGAGAACGACAATTACTCCGCTCTAGCTCGAACCTGACCCGATAAAGATAAATTGGGTCTGATTTGTCATTGTCGTTCATGGCATCGCGGCGATCACGCGATGCCAAGCAGCACAGAAAAAAAGTTTTAAAAATTAAAAAAAAAACTGAATTCCCAGCCATAAAAGCAGGCGAAAGTATGCCTGCCTCAGTGAGGGCACCTACCGAGGGGTGGTTTCTGGGGGGGGGGG
>JAHTLZ010000016.1:15183949-15194709 GCA_023846285.1 Phrynocephalus versicolor | reverse complement strand
TCCTGTCCCAGGCTGCTCTGGTACCAGGCTGGAGGGGGGGCATCCTCGTCATCTCCATTTGCCATGCGGTGTGGGGGGGGGATCCAAAATGGTGACCACAATATTTATTTTTTAAAACGTGGTCCAAAAACCCACCAAAGCACCACAGAAACATTTGAAAATTAGGTATTTTAAATGCCTGATTTTTTAATAGTAGCAGCAGTGGGTTTTTCTTGCAACAAAACGTCTCCATTGATTTTATTTTATTTTTTTTTTTTACACCTGCGCACGCGCAATGATGGGCTGGCGATGGGATGGGACCATGCAAATTTTTGGAGCCATTCCACCAATCGCTTGGCCAGGTTTGGCTGAGACTTCTGGATGTGCCAGAGAGGGCATAAAAAGCCCACCAACCCTAACCCTAACCCTAACCCTAACCCATATGCCAGTACACTGTCTTCTTAGTGGGTCAGAGGCACCCAGAGGTGCAGCCCACTAACCCACCCTAACCTTAACTGTTACCCTAAGCCTAGCCCTTACCCTAACCCCAACCCTAAGCCAGCTTCATACGCAAGTACACTTCCCTTCTTAGTGGGTCAGAATGGTGCATCGAAAGGTGCCTCCAACTCCAGACCCACTCCCTCCCGTGTAACCTGTATGCCAGTACGCCAGTATGCTTTCCTTCTTAGTGAGTCAGAGTCAGTGCCGAGAGAGGTGCCTCTGACACACTAACCCCCAACCCTGGCTAATATGGCTAATGGCTATAATGTTCTTAGTGAGACAGCGAAGTGCCGACAAGGTTTCCTGTCACACTAACAACCCAACATAATTGGCAGCGGCTACGCGTTACGCTTCCCTTCCCTTCTGGGTCAACTCAGAGGGAGGCACCCAGAGAGGTGCCTCCCAGAGCCCACCCCTCCCCCTAAACTGTACAAACGACAGACAACAAACGGAACAACAAATTTTTGAAAATTTTCGCGTAGAACGGAAACGACCCGAAATGGGCCATTCCCGACAAACGACAACTCGAAGTGTAATTTTTTTCTGGTCGTGCCCATCTCTAGTGTTGAGGATTAAACCAGGGACAATTCATATAGAAAGCATGTGTGTGGTATTATTAACTCTCTCTCCAAAAGCAGTCATAGGCTGTGTGTTCTCTTATATGCATGCCTAACTAAAACTAAGGAAATATGACATATATATGAAGAAGAGTTTCAGGTTAAATGTGAGAAAAAGACAATTCAGTCTTTATTTTGAATTGGGATTAGATTTGCGTAAAACTAAATACTAAAATAAAATACTGCCACATGCCTCCAACTACCAAATTCATGCTTATGAACTCTGATCAAGTTAAATATTAACTCACTTCAGCTGCACTGGGTTGTTGATTGAGCTGTAAGTTTAATAAATCAGGCCAGTATTTCTGTTGGGAAAAACTGCACATACAAGCCAATTGTCTGAGAGATCTGCCCCTCCCCAAGCAGGCTCCTCCCTCTCCCTCATTATATTCTGCTCTTTATCGTCTATGAATCTGCTCTATATTCTGACGCTGATTAACTTTTTTATTTAGTTTAGTCCAACTTCTGCTTGAATCAAACATTTCCAAAATAAGTCAAAACCTAACAATAAACTTAAGGAAGTTGAGAAATCATAATATAATGTATCCTTTGTAAAGAGTTTCAAAGCCCAGTCTCCTCATCAGGAAAACTGCTGAAATCTGCAGAGAGATTTTCCTGACTAAAATGGAGGTGTGCTACAATAGCCCCATAGCAACTGTATATGCTTACTTTAGGAAAAGTAAACCATGGAATTCATTGCCACAAAGAAAAACAATGGGATAAATAATTTAGTAATTTCCAAATTGATCTTAGCAAATCAGCTAAATCTGTGTCAGTAAAACAACAAATTGTGTCAGTAAATGCCAGCTAATCATCTCTTTACCACCATGTTGTGAATGGCTGAGAGCTCAACAATGGCTCAGTCATTTTCAGCTTTGGCAAGAGGGCTCTTACAGGTAAAATAGCTGAGAATTTTGAAGTCAAGCAACCCTAGTTGCATCATGAATTTTAAAAAAATTATTTATGTATTTATTTCCATCTAAAAAGGAGGTGTATATTCACAATATTTATATTTGCATACAGTGCTTGATAGGTTAATATTTTCTAGCCATCTATCTAACAATACAGAATTATATTTCCTCTTCTGCTATCCTATTTCTTATATGTAACCATTTATAGAAAGCATTCCAGGATTCAAAAAAACTTACAGTCCTCTTTCTCTTTTAGTCTGTAGCTTAGTCTGTCCATTTCTGCGCAGTCAAGTATTTTATTTATTATCATTTCTTCTGATATATATAAGTCAGTTTTCCAAAATTGGGCCCAAATAAGTCTAGCCGCTGTTATTATGTGTACAACTAAGTAGTTGATTTGTATTGGCATTAATTTTGAAGTCATACCCAATAAAATAATTGTGGCCTAAATTCTATGTTCTGTTTTGTAATTTGGTTCAACCATGTATGGATCTTTATCCAGAAACTTCTAGCCCTATCGCATGTCCACCACAAATGGTAATACGACCCTACGTGTTTTTTGCATTTCCAACATTTGTCCAATGTGTTGCAGTATATTCTAGATAGTTTGTCCGGTGTACCATGCCATCAATAAAACATTTTTAAAAGGTTTTCTTTGTATGCTGCAGATGTTGTAAGCGTATAATTTTTTTGTCCACAACTTTTGCCATTGTGCCAGTTCGATCGTATATCTAAAATTCTTGGCCCGTTGTATCATTGTTTCTTTTACTTCCTCGTCCTGCATTTCATAATCTAATTTCTAATAAATATTTATATATTTGCCTTATTTGCTTCTCTAACGTAAAGAGTAAAAGTTTATCAATCTGTAAGTATTTATCTTCAAATCCAACTGTTTTACAATCCTGATTAGACATGGGTGTGATTCAGTGAAATTTTCGTTTTCGTTTCCGTTACGTAACGGAAACGGTAACGATAATTAAGCCGTCAAAACTCGAACTCGAACCGAAAAAAGAAAAATTTGGTCGGGTTTTTTGTTTTCGTTTGTGGCATCGTGGCGATTGCGCAATGCGAAGCACAGAAACAGTTTTTAATTTTTTTTAAAAAAAAACCCCGACTCCTGGCCAAAAAAGCAGGCAAAAATATGCCTGCCTGAGGCTTTGCCACCTACCAGAGGGGTGGTTTCTGGGGGGTCCCCGGCCTTTCATGCCTCTTCTCCTGTCCTGGGCTGCTTGCACCAGGCTGGGGGGGGGTCATCCTCGTCATCTTGCCATGCCATGCGGTGGGGGGGATCCAAAATGGTGACGGCAATTTTTCTTTTGAAATCGGAGTCAAAAAACACACCAAATCACCACAGAAACATGTGAAATTTATTTATTTTAAATGCCTGAATTTTAATAGTAGCAGCAGTGGGGTTTTTTATAGCAATAAAACGTATTGATTTTTTTAATATATTTTTTATTTTAGACCTGCCCATTTGGGCTGGGCATGGGATGGGACCATGCAGTTTTTTTGAACCATTCCACCAATGGCATGGCCAGGTTTTGACTGACACTTCTGGATGTGCCAGAGGGCATAAAAAGCCGAGGCACCTTCCAGAAGTCGCAGTCAGGTCTTGGATGTGGAGGGTGGAGGGCTGTGTGGCTGGCTGCTCTGGCTATTCGAATTGAGATTGGAGGAAAGCTGGAGGCTTTAGATTTAAGTTAGGCAGGCAGGGAGGGAATTGAATTTAGAAAATAATTTCTTTGATTCCCTGCAGCTTTGTCTGTTGAAGGGAATAGCAGTTTATTCTTTATTTCTTCTCTGGCAGTTTGTGAGGATTTTTTTCTGATATTGGATAAAGGGGGAGGTTCGATTGGGAGTGCGAGGTGTGGATTTATTTTAAAAATAATATATTATATACTACCATTTATTTTCTATTTTCCCAACTTCAATTTGCTTGCACACACACACATTTGGGGTGCAAGCCAAGAACAGAACCTCTATCCTAAGTGATATCCTAACTGCCCACTCGCCCGCCCGCCCGCGCCGACACCCACCTGCAGCCTGCGCTGACGCCCACCCACTCACCCTCCCGCACCTCCCCCCTGCTGCTGTCACCACCCGCCCATGCCCCCCGCCACCGCCGCCTGCCCGCATCTCCCCACACCGCCCGCCCCCGACCCGACCGCCCCCTAGGGCGCAAAAACACCTAGCGCCGGCCCTGATTGCGGGACGCCCCTATGCTCTGGGAAGTCAAATCGCACTAAATCGCGGTGGAAATGGCAAAAGAAATGACAAATTTTTGAAAAATTTCACGACAAACGGAAACAACCCGAAATGGACCCATTCCAACAAACGAAAACTTGAAACGTCATTTTTTCTGGTCGTCCCCATGTCTAATCCTGATTATATATTGTTTTCATTTGTAATAGGGGCCACCAAGAATAAGACAATCCCTGGTCCTTCAGTTGTGTTTCAGTCTTTAAAACTCCTCTTTCATTCAGCAATAGGTCATTGGGAGTTGCTTTTTCTATGTCCATCACATTGGGGCATAGCATCATGATTTTATGAACTTTATTAAACCAACTCTTCAGCTTACTTTTATTTGGCACTTTCATAGCTGGAAAAAGCTACTCACACACACCACATACATGTATTCCAGGGTTCTTTGTACTTCTGCCATCCCTAGAAAAGGGAATTGAACTAGTGTGGCTGTTGATCCAAATTTCTTCCAGTCTGTCTTCCAGTTTCAAGTTTGTGCTCCTGCTGGTCCACTGGTTGAGTCATATGTACTGGGCAAACAGTCTGAAGCAAGATACACATATTGCCTGCCAAGCTAATGCTTCCCAATGAGTGACCTAGAAGAAATGTAACCTTTAATGTAAATGAAAGCAAGCTTAAGTGTCTGAAATCCTGACCTTCTGGTGTGTGAAGAAAAGAGGTAAGTGGCACTGGAGCAGGAAAGAGATAATGCTTGTGCTTCACTCCCCCCCCAAAAAAAAGTTAAGTGCTACAAAACAAGTTTCACATGCTGAGTCTGATGAGGGGAAAAATCATGGTTACAGCTGAAAGTAGGAGCAAGAAAGCAAAAAAAAAAAAATCTAAGTTCTTCTTGTTCACATGTGTACAGTTCAGGATTAATCATTATGCAAAATAAGTACATGTCAAAGGCCTGAACAAAGGGGGCACTGCAGTTTTTTTCAGTGCTGGATTTACTGTGGACCATGTGCAAATGGTGCATCCTCCTTAACAAATCACGTCCCTCTTTCCTTCCATCCCTCAACAGCCTCAGGAGGAAGAAAAAATCCCTACACAAACTAATTTAGTATAAACCAGTAAAAAACTAATAAGTATGAAGATTTACCTGGGGAGAAATCTCATGTTTTCAAAGTACAAAGTAATAAATAGGTACTGTTAAAAATACTCCAAGGGTTTTTTAAGTGCTTGTTTGAGCTTTTAAGTTTACAGATTCTCATAAAATCTGTCAAAAATTAATCAAAGGGTAAAAGTGCAAGATTTGGCTGGAAATTTATTTGTGGGTTGTTTTTTGGCACACGCTTTACAATTAAACTACTGTATTTTTATGCATATAACATGCATCTTACATTTTTTAAAGCTGTTGGACACTCTAAACCAGTGGTTCTCAGCCTGTGGGTCCCCAGATGTTCCTGGACTGCAACTCCCAGAAACCCCTTCCAGCAGGTGGAGGCTTCTGGGAATTGCAATCCAGGAGCATCTGGGGACCCAGAGGTTGAGAACCACTGCTCTAGACATTATATCCATGGGGGAGCGTGCCATAATCTTTTCAGAGTTTTAGAGTTCCTAAAGGTCTTAATCCAGCCCTATATGTGTACGTCCAGACTCTACAAACTAAAAAGAGATAAAACTGGGTAGAACCTATCAGGCACAGTGGGGTAAAATTATGCGCACCAAGTGTGGGGAGTTATGAATAGGCACATCTCTCTTCTGCCCACCCAAGTTTCCTTATGCCAACAGAACCCTCTTTCCAAATGATCTCAAGGATCTACTGTAAGAACTGTTCTACCACTGAAGATCAGCCATCCGGTATTTTAAAGGGGACAGAGTAGGAAGAAACCTATATACAGTACTCCAGATCCAAGCACACTGTTATAAAGTCAAACCAATCTGATTTCCAATATAACCTCAGTTGGGAGATGCTTGAACACAGGATACTTTGTACTGGTTCAGCCAACCCTCAGCCATCTTTGCTATATGACTGAGCTCTAAGAAGTCATAGATATGGGACAGACACATTACTACTAAGATATGAGGTGCTTTCCCACATACTTGTGTTGACACACAGTATCCTGATGTAGTCATAATGTTCCTATCTGAATGAAAAGGCTGTTGTTGATCAAGTAGAAAATTATTACACAGAGGTCAAGCTGTACACTGTTAGTGCATCCCAGAATCATACAAATGGAAGTAGTTCGGAAGTAGTCATATAATCATCATATCACATCTAACTTGAGTCCAATTTTCCATCTACTTTTATGTTCCTTTTCGCTATAAAGTCACCCGCTTTAGTAATTGTGGCCCTGATCTAGCCAGTTTACTAAATTTCATAAAAAGTAACAGAACTTGAAACTATCATTTGCAAATACCTTTTTCTACTGATTCATCAGAACATAATCAGCAATATAAACAGAATTAGGATTATAGAATTTGCATAGGATAGTCTATACTAATTGGTACTTGGTTTTTAAATTTCCTACAGAAATTAGTATTTACCATAAATGGGTTACATACTTTAAAATTATTTTAAGTAACTCTCCAAGTATGAATTCTATGTCAGAAATTTATGTGTGATAATGGGTGAGAAACAGATACAGCAGCTTGCTTATATCAACTGACTGAATGATTACAGATTAAGTGATTAGGTGAACTAAGTGTTTCTTAACTTACCCATTGTTTTCTTGATGCTATTTGCATAGTCCACAAAATTATGCTGATTAATATTTTGTGCTTTTCTATAGCACTGCTTAAACTTCTAAAATTTAATATCTCCTAAAATTAAGATGACACATTAGGCATCAACTCTACTTTCAGCTTTTATTTTTTAGAAAAATAACCCTCAGCTAAAAATGTACATCTTACATTTCAGAATACAGATCTGAAAAAATGCTATAAAACCCTAAAACAAGCCTAAGAACTTCTGTCTTGTTGTAGTTTTTAAATCTAACCGACTTCAAACCTCATATTTTGATCACTTTGTGTAAGTAGCAAAAGGATTTTGAACAATAGTTGCAACAATGGGTCCATAATACAGACATGATTATGCTATAGACAACAGCCATAGCCAGGATCTTTCAACTCAGTCTATATTAAAATATGCTTTTGGCAAAAAAAAAAAACATATACAAGTACAGTTCAATTAGAAACATTATAATAGCAGCATTAATATGCTATCACAAAACTCCAGATGGCATGCATAAAATAAAGTACATTTATGTACAGATGGTTTGATGCCATATTTTCCCTTACAGAGTATCGCTCCAGACATATAGTACTGTTGTCACATTCTTCGCCCAAAGAAACAAAAAACCGTTTCCATTTTATTGCTGAAGCAAAACAGAGTGATGTACCAAATATTCTGTCGAACAGTCCAGAAAGCAATTGAAGCACCTGAGTTAGGTCTCAACAAAGTTTTGTAAGAAAGATATCATGAATATATCCACATCTCCATATGAATCTAAACACTTTTTTCTTACAAAATGTGCTACTACAAATAGACCCAGGTAGACATAACTATACAATAGCAAAAAGCTGTAAGCCTCATTTAATAAGATGGTTTTTGATTAAAAATAGAAGGCAAAATATACTCATTTACATTAAGAAAAGCTTTCACAGTGTAATACTGAGACTGTCACAAAGTTAAGAAAATACTGATATCAAAGGTACAAACAATCACAATGTTAATAGACAAAAAGTACTATCCAAGGGAATATCAAAGAAAGGAAACTCCACCAAAACTCAGGACACGCTGCATCTTTGTGTACACAACTGGCAGTCATCACAATCATGTCTTCTTTTGTCATATGGAGAAATCTTTAATTGTAGATGGCCACTTCTTAGCAGTCTGGTCCCTCAGCTTCTGACAAATCACTGCTTGTGACATTCTTCATCACTGAACGATTTCAAAATAGTGCAATATAGCCATAATGTGCTGAGGCATGAAAACATACCCAGTGTAAAGTGCCATTCCAAGAATAGACACTAACATAGAATCTAAATTATAACAGTAAAGGAAAATCACATATTGTGTTGAAGCTACAATTAACAAATATACCAAACCCCAATGTCAACCTGTAAAAAAAGTCTGACAGTGTAATCTAATGCATGTCTATGGAAATCTTACTTAAATTAATATGTCTCAATGAATTCTTTGCTTCAGTATTGAAAGATTCAATGAATTATTTGCCTCAGTATTCAATGAAGAAGACAGAGACCACATGCCCAAAACAGAGCCTATCTTAACAGGGAGGGAAGCTGAAGAATTAAGCCAGATAGAAATAACCAGGGAGGAGTTCCTTGCATGTCTTGTTAAACTAAATGCTAACAAATCACCAGGACCAGATGGCATCCATCCACAAGTTCTCAAAGAACTTAAAAGATGAAATTGCTGATGTCCTAGCCAAAATATATAATCTTTCCCTCAAATCAGGTGTTGTGCCTGATGACTGACTGGAAGGTAGTGAATGTAACACCAATCTTCAAAAAAGGATCCAGAGGTGATCCAGGAAATTACCGACAGGTCAGTTTAACATATGACCCAGGTAAAGTGATGGAAACCATCCTAAAAAATAAAATTAATAGGCACATAGAAGAGAAGGCAGATACGTGGATAAGGGAGATCCAGTTGACATTGTTTAGCTGGACTTACGGAAGGCTTTTGACAAGGTTCCACACCAAAGCCTCTTGAATAAACTTGCCAGTCATGGAATCAAGGGACAGCTCTTGTCCTGGATCAGCAACTGGCTAAGGGTCAGGAAACAGAGGGTAGCAAATGGAACACTTCTCCATGTGGAGGGAGGTAAAGACTGGGACCCCTGCTTTTCAAACTCTTCATCAATGATCTAGAAGTAAAAACTGAGAGAGATTATGAGGAGCTTCAGAGGGATCTCTTGACACTGGGTGAGTGAGCAAACCAGTGGCAAATGAGCTTCAACATTAACAAGTGCAGAGTGATGCATGTTGGGGCAAAAATCCCCAATTACATTTATAAACTGATGGGGTCTGAACTCTCTGCAACAAACCAGGAAAGGGACCTTGGTGTCCTGGTGGTCAATGAAGGTTTCAACCCAGTGTGCCTCAGTGAAAAAAGCAAACTCAATGCTGGGGATCATTAGGAAGGGTATAGAAAATAAGTCAACAAGTGTAATTTTGTCTTTTTATAAATCTATAGTGAGGCCCTATCTGGAGTATTGTGTATAGTTCTGGTCACCATACCTCCAGAAAGATATTATGGAAATGGAAAAAGTGCAACTAGAATGATTAGGTGACTGGAACACCTTCCTCACCATCTGAGGCTGCAATGGCTGGATCTCTTCACGCTTAAACAATGGTGCCTAAGAGGTGACTTTATTGAAGTTTATAAAATCATACACGTCGTGGACAAGTAGATAAGGAAAAGGTATCACACAACATTAGAACTAGGGGAAGTCCACAAAACCTTTGTGTGCTAGATCTCAAACAAAAAAGAAAGTAATTTTTCACCCAGAGGATCACTGGTCTATGGAACTCCCTGTCAGAAGAAGTGGTGATAGCTGTCAGCCTTGATTGCTTTAAGAAAGGATTAGACGAGATCATGGAGAACAGGGGTATCAATGGCTATCATTATGGATGCCTAAGGACAACCTCTAGGTTGGAGAGATAGGCAGGATATCTCTCAATGCCATTTGCGGGGAATCTTAAGCAGGTAAAGACATCTGCTTGGGAATACCCTGAACAAATGGTGAGCCACTGTGTGAGACAGAATGCTGGACTGGATGGGCTATGGCCTGTTCCAGGAAAGTTGTTCTTATGTTATTGTGTTCTTATGTCTTAATCCGAGGAGAGTTGCTACAGATGTGAACTAATTCAAATTATCAATCTGCAGAAACTCTGTATAACTATACAGACTTTTAAGAAAGTGGTTGTAAGACCAATTCTGACTTATGGAAACCCTTCCAGTATTTCCAAGCTGTAAGTATTCAGAAGATGTCTATAGCAGTCCCTTTTGGGTGATGCTCCGGGACGATGCAGCATGACCAAGATGGAACAAGGGGGAGGACACATAACCCTAGGACAGCTAGCCTAGTTAATATCACTGTTCCGTGTTAGAATTTAGCACTATTCTTGTCTGAGTTAAGCCAAAGAAATCCAGTGATCAGTAAACTAACTGGATTCATTTCACACCCCAATGGGCTTAGCTTTCAACTCAAATAATTAAGTCCACAAATACTCAGTTAGCTTGCCACTAAGCTTTCAAGGAAAACAAAGACCAGCTCATACACAGGAAAACACACACATTTCCTGAAGGCCACTTTCCTGTTTGCACAGATATCAGCTCTCTGACTGATTTATGTATACTTTATTTTATTATGTACCTTGTATTTTGGTTTATAAAATGTATTCCTTTGTTAATTGTCATGTTGTTACATGTTGTAAACCGCCCAGAGTAGCCCTGGGTCTAGATGGGTGGTATAACAGCCAAATAAATAAATAAATAAATAAATAAATAAATAAATAAATAAATAAATAAATAAATAAA
>JAHTLZ010000016.1:15043928-15169399 GCA_023846285.1 Phrynocephalus versicolor | reverse complement strand
CCCCCCGCCGCCCCCCTGCACGGCTCCGAGCCGCCCCCTGGGCCTCTCCGAGAAGTCTCGGGGCCGTGCGGGGGGGGGGGGGCAATCTCCATTGAAATGCATTGGCAATGGATTTCAATGGAGAAATTTTCCCCATTGGAAAGCATTGAGCCAATGTTTTCCAATGAGGAAAATTTTCTCCATTGAAATGCATTGGCAATGCATTTGAATGGAGACGGCCCCAGACAAGAAGTCTCGGGCAGCGGAGGCGGACGGCAGCGGGAGGTCAGATCCCCCTGCCGCCGCCGGCACGCTCCGCCCCAAGACTTCTGTGATCGCCCCCCAGCCCCCCCCTTCCGCATATCGCGGATTTTCATGGATCGCGGGTGGGGTGGGTCCCTAACCCCCGTGATCAGCGGTGGGTTACTGTACTCTAAAAATGGTGCAGTGCAGCATTCAGGTTGGAACAAGGGTGGAGGGAGAATTTCAAGGAAGCACATATATGATGAAATCCTGCTGCTTATCATAGTAAGTTGCAAGTAGAGTAAGTTCATTAAATCAGTGGGGAATTGATGAGTAAACTTCATGAGTCCCACTGACTCAATGGACCTTCTCTAGTTCCAACTTGCTACACCAAGGGGCTGATTGTAACCACATGCTAACTTAAGAAACTTGGCATCCCAAATATTCCTGAGCAAGCATCACTTCATACCCCTGGCCTATGTGATTTGCAAAAGCTGCCTTCTAGGCAGACTTTCCGTAAGTCAGATGTGCCTCTGTGGAATCTTATTTTCATCTTACAAGTATAGTTTCAAATTTAGCATTGTGACCAAAAGCTTAATCTGCTGAACAGTGATAGACATCAGTTAACTATATATAAGAACTAGATGTTACCTAAATCTACTGCAGAAAGATTTTTGAGGACTTATCACCCTGGCTAGGATCTGGTAATTAACACAATTCCAATGTTGAAAAACCATTGCCAATTTGTATCCTCAGCTGGAGAGGACTCTCACTACTATGGAAACAAATATAGATGATATCTATTTGCACTAGCTGTGTCTTAAGAAGTTGACTCTGATGTACAAAAACTCACACTAAAATAAACCTGTTTGTCTTTAAGTTGCTACAATTTATTTGTTTTCTTCTCTTTCCTCTCTACTTTTGCCAACATGAGGAACAGAATGATTTGCAAATCCCAAGTAAAAAAAACATAAAACAAAGATAGCTCAAATCAGCAATGTTCATTTACTTTTATATGCAGGCACAACAGTGGCAGAGAAAAACTAGAGAAGCCCAAGAAGTGCTTTAAACCTCTGGGCAGCAACTTGTTTTTATTAAAGGGCCACTCTGAGCACAGAACGAGAAAGAAAAGGACTTAACGTCATTTGCAAAGAGCCCACTGTTGCTTTCTACTCTTGCTACACATCTGTTTCTCTGCTGAAACTGACAATCCTTTGAGAAGCCGAATCTGGGAAAGTGAGCATCACTTTGTTTCTCTGTAACCTCTCTCTCTAATCTATCTATGTATCACCATTCATAGAGGGCAAGTGTAAGTCACAACGTACTTGTAAGAAACTTTATACACACACATAGGATAGAAACTGCACAGTCCAGCAAAATTTGTAAAGTGAAATTTCTCTCATGAAGGCAATTCATATTTTCAAATTCAATAACGTTTCTTACCAGTTGTGACTTCCACTTGCCCTCTATGAATGGCAATGGGGTATGTGTGATGCTCCATCCACCATTCCCAGAAGTCCATAGCCAAGAGCATGAAACGTAGAGAGTGGGTTTATGTAGTAGTACATGGTGGTCGTGTGATCGGTGACCACTTGTATCACTCTGCCTGAAAGGCGAGGAAGAAAGCCTCTGAAGGCTTTGGAGATTGCCAGGAGTTGCAGTTCATTTATGTAAAGGAGCTTCTCCTGATGAGACCAGACTTGGTGCATTTGAAGATCTAAGCAGAAGGCTCCCCAATCGTTAAGACTGGCATCTGATGTGACCTGAATCAGTGGTGTTAGAGGGTGGAAAAGGTTGCCCAAGGTCAGGTTAGCAGGGTTGGTCCACCACAAAAGCTGTTTTGGGGTTTCTTGTTTGACCTGAATAAGTTTTTTTTTTGGGGGGGGTGGGGGGTTAGCTGAAGTGAACAGAGAGAGGAACCATGCCTTTCGGGAGCACACCTTGAGACGAGCGTGGGAAATTACTGAGGTTGTCGACGCCATGAGGCAAGAAGCTGTTGGGTACAATGAGCAGTGACCCAGGGTAAAATCATTTGTAACTGAGGGAAGCACTTAATAGCCACCCCCCTCCCTACCCCCCGCCCTTGCAGGGGGAGCTTTCTCAAGCAGTTCCCTTAATTACAAATGATTTTTTTTCCTGGGAGATTGAAGAACTCAGCCCCCTGGACCCCAAACCTCTCCAAATTTGGAGGGCTTAAAGGAAAGAGTCCAAGGAAGATACCCACCAAATTTGGTGCCTCTAGGATGAATAGTTTCATTTTTACAGCCAATAATTGTGGTTTGTTTAATCACAAAACACGTTTTACCATTTTGTTTAGTAACAAAATGATTTGTTACATAAATAAATGACGAAACAGCGTATCATTTTTGTTTTGTGCCCATCTCTAATATATATGTATATATTGAAGAATAGAAACTGCACGGTCTGGCAAAATTTATAAGGTGAAATAGCTATCATGGAGGTAATTCATATTTTAAAACTCAATAATGTTTCTTACCAGTAAGTTGTGACTTCCACTTGCCCTCTATGTTTTTCATGGTAGAAGCTAGTTCAGCTTCCATTTCCTTCTGGAATTCATCATCACTAGAAGACTCACTTTCTCCTGTCAGACATTCTCGTATCAATTTACGCTTCTGATCAGGGGTCCCATTTAGGAGCACATCCACTTCATCTTCGGAGCTAAAAAAAAATGTTAGTGAAATACTGAAGCATTTTATTCAAAGCTGAGTCTTGCAATCCTATCACTAGCAAATCAGAAATATTGTGAAAGTTCTTTTTGATGGCAGCTTCCAAACTGAGGAACTTCCTGTCCAGAGAGGTCAGGTTGATTTTGTTTTCTCTTTTTGTTCAGGCAGGCCTCTGCCCTATAGGCTAGTCTACTATTGAAGGGAGTCCAGGACTCTAATTTGATGTAGTGGCTAGTGTTGGATTAGGACTTGAGACAGCAAGGTTTAAAGACCAATCAGCCACCTAATTCACTAAATTATCCTGGATTATCAACTTTCAGTTTGGTCTGCCTGACTTCAAGTTAAGAGGAAGATAACATAGGAAAGGAAGACAGCCATGTACACTGCCTTATGCTCACTGGAGGAAAGGCGAGATATAAACAGCAGTAAATAACTTGGAGTTGCCTTTTTGAATTATCTATATTTTATTTACATTTGGTTTCATGTTATGCTTCGGCTTTTAATCTATATTTTCGTAATGATGATTGTTCTTTTACACATTTTGGTGGAAAAGTGAAGAAAAACTGAATTACACACACACATCAAGAGGGAGAGAACAGTATGAAAAAGTTTTAATAGAAGATATTCAGTGCTTATTAGCTTTGTGGACACAGACATATTCCAACTGCTATATAATGGTAACACTGTGGTAAAGTACACAGCAGAAAGACACAGTGTGATGTAAAGACACTGAAGAAACCAGCATCAAAACTATGACAAGAACAGGAATGATATAAGGAAAGTGACTGTACTGAGAAAATACAACTTTATCTACATAGAAATTTTAAAAGGGGTGAAAGTATTGTGGGAAGAAATGAACACAGGTGTTACTCTACAAGAGTGAATATCCTGGATCAAATGTTATCACTCAATGGCATAACTCACTTTCACATTCATTATGGTGGTTTTTATGCTACTTCACCTAGATTCATTCCCGTAAGTAGTACTGTATGTTAAAAGACACTGATTCTCACAGAATTTTTAATGTAGCATTTCAGCAACAGAGTTCAATAGTAACTAGGTAAAAGTGACGTGTGTAAAAATAAGCCACTCTGGTAAATAACTTTTATGATACAAAGATTTAAAGTCGTTGAACTCATTCAATTGACTGCGACCAGCCAGATTTTCATTTTAGGGTTCAGAAAGCACAGAGGTTTTGGAAAGCAGATTTTATCACATTCGCAAAATATGGAAGTTGAAATCCCTATTTGTAAACAAGAGTTATGACGCAAGGGAGGCTGCTTCTAACCCCCTTTAAGCTACATCAACAGCTGTAGAAAACATTTGCAAGAGGAGTTTTTAAAAAGTCAGAAGGCGACTGAAAAATAAAATAAACATCTAAACCGTTCTCTCCCAACCCTCGATTCTAGAGATTTTATCAGCATTAAACTGTCGAAACAGGTCCCCTCTCCTCCCTCTCCGGCAAAACAGACTGGGAACGGAGGTAGCGATTCATTAAATCCCAGAAACCTGCTTTCTGCCGGATCCTCATCGCTGGGCTCCTCAATCACATAGGGATCGTCTTCCTCTCGCAGGCGACTCATGACGGCTTCTTCTAATCTAAACCAAGAGACAACCGCAAACCATCCGAGCAGCCGGAAGCGCCTCGTCTCTTCCGGTTTCCTTGAACGCCTGGGACTCGGTCCTTCCCGTTACTGCGTCCTTCTTCCTGCGCTTGCTAAAGGCCGATGCGATGCAGTTCCGGCTTTTAGGTGGATACGTTTCCCATGAAACGCGGAGGGTTTTAGCAGCAAACACACGTTTGTTTATTGGCCTCTGTGATCATGGTTATTATTACTATTCGACCTTCTAAAGCAGAGGAAATCCACTCGCCTCCCTCGGGTGGCGACCAGTAAGAAAGGGAGCTCACCTTTTCTGTGGTCGGATCGAAAAAGAGAAATTCAGCAGGCGCAGCCTTTTCTGTGTCGACTAGGAAAATGGATTTCCTTCAGCGATCCTTCTAAGCATCTGAAATTCATATACAGTGGTACCTTGTATAAAGGAATTAATTTGTTCCAAATGGAATTATGTTAAGCAAATTTTCCTATAAGAATGCATTGAAAATAATCTCATTTTTATGTTCTACAGATTCGCCCCATAGGTGATTCTGTTAAGCAAATTTCCCCTATCTCTGGAATTTTTTATGTTGTACAGATGTTATGTTACACAAACCCTTTATACAAGGGTCCACTGTATTTAGACGGACAGTAGTAGCTTCTCCCCTTTCGTTACTTCATCCTGCTAAGAACGGGAGGTATTCTCTTAACCGAGCAAAAGTCTTCGTGTGAGCGAGCTAAGTCTTCTGTCGTTCTAGTGGCCTCTCGCTATTCGGTCCACGTTTTCTGAACTCAGACGTACTGGCCGTAAAGCTGAGCAGCCCCATGATTTTGTAACGAGATAGATACCTCTCCTCCGGGTATAAGGCGGATTGCAGACTGTTTCTTGTCTGTGAAGATTCTCAGTCATCCCAGTGAGGTTATGTGGAAATTGAGTCGTGGCAACTGACGAATATGCGAAATGTTTCGATCTCTCAAGAAAAGAACTTGCCATGACTCAACTTACAGATTCATCTTTAGTTGTTCCATGAACTTGTCAATTGCTGTTTATAGGTCCCCTCCTCTCAACAGTACAGTTCAAGTGAATAATTTAGTTCCCATTAAGTCAGCAGGAATGATTCCCCTCTTCAAGAGCATTCAGTAGTTCATTCCACTGCTCCAGGACATGGAAGAAGTGCAGGGCCCATACCGAGCAGGGAGTTATATATACAATGACTGAAATCCAAATCACGTTGTTCCTATGTCATTCCTTTTAGGAACTCAATGCAGAAACATCTACATGCCAAGAGAAAATCCTCCACTCACCAGAGATAGTAATTGTTAGCTGGGTCTGAGGCAAAGCTTGGCAGTTAAATTTTTGGACTACACCTCCCAGAATTCCCCAGCCAGTTTGTATGCTGAGTAGTAGATTTGGGGAATTATGGTGCAGAAAAGTTAGTATTCAAGTTCTGCACTGCCAAGAAACTGATTCAATCAGTGGGGAAGTTGGGGGTTGTGGTCCAAAAAGTGTAACCTTTTCAAATTTAGGCCTAAAGTGCCTAAAATTTAAGCAAGGAAGCCTCCAGGCTATAGTCGTAATTCACCTCCTTCACTGAACCATAGACCTGCTACAATGCTTTTTTGTCTTTCATCCCCTGCAATACCATCCAGAATGTGTTTTGTCCAGTGTGCCTTCTCATGCCACTACTAGAAATAGGGAAGAGCAGCAGTTGATGTAACTGTTCTTCTTGCACAATATTTAAAAATGTGCAAGAGGTTTCGAAGTCCAGGCCTACTAAGTTGAATTTTTTATTATATGTTTATTCATTACATTTATATCTTGCCTTTCCACTAAAAAACCACACTCAAAACAGCTTACAAACTTCTTAAAAGAATAAAACAAAAAACCACAATTAGCAAAAGAAAAAAATTATTAAAATAAATAAATTATACTTGAAAACAACACAGCAGGGCAGGTTAAAACAATACTGTATATGCCAGTCTAAAATAATAATTTTACTCCCTAGTAGTCCAAGTAGAAATATATAAGCAGAACACTTTCCTTTTTGCTTTAGATCAGAACGCAGAAGACTGCATTCTAGTCTGGAAGCTATGCAGAAGGCCCTCTCCACACTTGTTAAAGAGGCTTCTGAAACTTGATATTTTAAAGTGAGCCTCTCCAGAACATCTTGCTATCTGGATAGGCTCATACTAAGACAGTCTCTTAGACAGCCAACTCCCATGTCACTTACGGCTTCAAAGTTAAGACCAACACCTTGAGTCTTTCAGCATCAGGGTTATAGGATCAGTTAGCACCAGGTGAAGATCCCAGACTCTGAAGAGTACACTGCAGAAATTTCACACACACACCTCTTCCCACAGCTGAAGTCCAAACCTTATAAATTGTACTTGTACAAAACAGGGACCATGTTGATGAAAACCTGTTTCAGAGAAATTCTGCAAAATTTACTTATGCATTTAGAGGAAAAAGCTTGAAAACACTCCCTCCGTTCATGGTTGCTTCTTCATCTCAAAGACATGGAAATGTTGAAACAATCATATGTCCAACAGTGGAATAGTTTCCCTCCTAAGGATGTGGGGAGAAAAGGTCCTACTGCATGGATGGGAGCCCATTTGCTCAATAACATTATGTTACATGACAATGTATTTGGATATTAATGAAGATGCAGGAATTAATGGAATATAACATTAGAACAATTATATATTCATGAAGTCTACAAATTCAAATAAAATGAAACAATGACTCTAGAACTTTAGGAAAAAGGTAACTGATTTCACAGTTTATTTTATAATAATTAGGATTAGTCTACAAGTTAAGGCAAACATACTAATGCATTTGCTTTCCTTTTGAAGTCCTATTATAAAGATTACATAAAGTTTGCTCCAAAATTTCTAGGAAATGTTTGTTATTTGAAAAAAGTTAAGATGCTTGATAAGATATTGTGGAATAAACAATACAATGCTTCATATAGCAACAATATTCAAACACCTAGTGGCAATAATTACTTTGAAACAATCTGTTTCAAATCAGAAATTACAAAGGTAGTAAAGTAAGAATGGCAGCAATATTTAATACTAGCCTTTAACAAAAACATAATTCTATTGGCTGCTTTCACAAAGAGAAGATTCAAAATGCTTGGTTTTCTGAACAATAAGAGCATACAGTGATTAAATTAACATGTGGCTATTTGTGTATAACAACAAATATGCTGTGGCTTCATATTATTTGGAATTACTCTTGTGGGGCTTATGCTTATTTAATAATAAAAAAGGAGCTTGTTTATGTGTCCATTTTCAACCATGTTGTCCAACAAGTTGTAAATGCCAGTTCAAAGTCATAAAGTACACTCCAGTGGAAGGCAGCCCTTATTAATGGGAAGAATGATCCAGATTTATGTGTCTCCATTTAACACTGCCAGACAACTCTGCAACAGCTGTAAGTTACCCTGTAATAGCAAAAGAAAAGAAAAAAGAAAAAAAAGAAACAAAAGTTAATAACATTGTTTACTCTTTTATAGTTCCAAATCTAGGGTATTCAATGACAATGCAAATTAATATAGGTTAGATTTGTTATTGTTATGTGCTGCCAAGTCAGAACCAACTTCTAGTGACCTTAAGAGGGTTTTCATGGCAAATGAGATATTTAAGTTTTATCAATTCCACTGCCCTAGTCAATTTCTGTGGCTGAGTACAGATTTGAATTAGGACTCTGGAGAACAGACTATCCCACCTTGGGAACTCCATAGGTTTAGTAGCTACATAACATTGTCATGCAAGCAGCTCACACTTTTTTTGTGAAGTATTTTTTAAAACAAAGTCTACAAATTTATTTTGTAAAGTTTTACAAAGAATACTGATATGTAGCACGTGTTCTGACCCTTCATGAAGCATTTCAACAACAGTCTACAATTGATAATAGTATGTTGGGCAAAGGTCAATTTTATTTCAGGAATGAAGCTTACAATCATTTCACACAACCTCAGTCTTCACATCACATGAAGTATGTCACAATAAAAGCTTCTCTATAATATGCTGCCCATTCTCCTGTCCAAAATCTAGTTTCTCAACCTCCTCAAACATTACAGGGCTTTCTTGACAAAGTACATCCTATATACAGCATGAAATATATACAGTAATACTTTGGTTTACAAGCATAATCCATTCTGGAAACATGCTTGTAAACCAAAACACTCTTATATCAAAGCAAATTTCCCTGTAAGAAACTCAGATGATTCATTCAAGAGACCACACACAGTACACACAAAATGCCAAAACTCACAAAACAAATTGGCTAGAAGTTCACATCCACACCATGGTTTAGGTAGTACCTGGCTGTGGAATCTGCTCTGCTTGGGACTAACAACTGAATTTTACTCTGTGTTTTTAATATGACAATACTAAAGGGCAATTTTGTAGCTATATACACACTTTACTAGCTGCCTTATTACTAGGAAATGTTTGAAAAATACGAATGTTGAAAACAAATGAAATAAAAATATAAAGAAAACAAAAAAGAAAACCCTAACCTGCAGTCTCCTTTGAAAACCTTCATGGCTGGTGCAAGGGAGACATACCTCCCTTCCTCTGTTTTGGATGATTGCCTGAGACAAAACATTCCAGACAATCACCCACAATCCAGCAGAGAGAGAGAGAGAGAGAGAGACCATTGGCTCACTTGTGATCATGTGATCTGCTCTGGTGCTTGTATTGCAAGACATTACTCGTTGATCAAGGCAGAATTTAGAAGAAATGTTTGCTTGTCTTGCAAAACACTCATAGACCAAGGTGCTCCTAAACCAAGGTATTACTATACTATAATTAAAAATATTGCAGTTAATTCTCACTATTTTCAATTTGGTTTGTTCCTCTTTATTATTTTATTTATTTATTTTAGAGAATTTAACCCCACCTTTCTCTTTGGAAAAGGACCCAGGGTGGCTTTGGAATAGTTTACCTTCAAGCTCCAACTGGAAGCCTACCTTCTTCCTTGCTTAGGGTGGTGCTCTCTTGCATGCCTCTACAAAGCCACACTAACAACCAGTAATGATCTAACTTCAACAACATGATTCAATACAAGATAGATGTATTTAATCTCATTAAATTGCTGTGCAAACAATTTAATAATGGAACTTTCTGTATCTATTATCTCTACATTTATTCATAAAATAAGCACCATTAAAACAATTCACATTTAAATTGGAGAAACAGTCCAATGGCAGAGCAGACACTCTGCAAGTAGAAGATGTTAGGTCTAATCCGTGGCATTTCCAGCTTGGGCTACAATATTAGCACCTGAAATGCTGGAAAGCACTGCCAATTACTGTTGGCAATAGAGAGCTCAAAGGACTAATGGGCTGCCTTAATATGTAGGGATTTCGTATTTCTTGATTACGCAATTGAGACATAGTTATTGTATTATTTCAGTGTGAGATTATCTATACCTTATTATTTAAAAAAACTATCAGTGATTATGATTTATTTCCACTTCGAGAGGGGCAGACCATCTCTTATGTTAAATCAAGGAGAGGCACAATGCGCACACGCTTGCACTGTAACTCCCCTCCTCCCCTCCCCATTGGCTATGCTGGCTAGAGTTGCAAGGAATCAGAATCCAACAACATCTGAAGGGACACATGACTTCCCTCCCAGAATTAAGTGGTTCAGCTGCAAGGAAAGGATTACCACCTTAGCATGTTTCAGTTCCAATTCTGCCAGTTCTACTAGATTCTTCCGGAATGCAGCAACTCTTCTGGTTTTAAAGTCTATTAGTTCTGTGGAGAAGGAAAAAGATTGACATTCCATTTATACAATCAAGAAGCTGATAAAAACAATTCTACCTATATCCCATTGTAAAAAGTACACTGTCAATCTAAATCCATGGTATGTTTTAACAACTATGCAGTCTACAAATTACATTCTTTTTTGACCTTGAGATGTCAAACTGAACAGGGTTAAAAGATCGTGCCATTTATTTCTGTAGTTAGTCGAGACTTCTCTGTCTGTGAGACAGAACAAAGAAAGGAGAGTGAGCCGTCTCCTCCATCAGGTGTGCAGGATTTGGGAAGAGCGATGGAGGCATTGAATGTGTGACAGGGGTGCAGCGGGAGAGAGATAAAGCGGGACACGATTGGGGGTGCATGCACCATAGAAGGCTTTCTTCTTAACGGAAGGAGGGGGGCTGGAGAGAAGAGTGGGAGTATAAAAAGGAGGTGTCGTGCAGGAGCAGGGAGTTTGGTGTACAGGAAAAGCTGCAGGATTCGGTGGAGTGAAACGTGTTCATGGTCCCAAAGGACCAAGTACCATGGAAGGAGGAATCTTCAAGCAGCTTGAGACTGACTGGGACAAAGGACCAAAAAGCAGAACGGGCTTGTCGCCCGTGTTGTAGGACATTATGCTTGGACAGAGGGACACCGACGCGAAAGCCGACCAATCGTGAACACCTTGGAATTCATCCCTTTTGAGGGGAGTGAAACCTTGCTGAACTAAATTACTTGATAATTCACAGCTGTTATTGTTCAGAACATACCAGTTTTAAGTTGTAAAAGTTTATTCGTTCAAGAACAGCCAGTGCTTGTGGGTCAGAACCGGCTGGGTAAAGTTCGAACCTGATCACACTGTCTCAGTGCCTTCCAGATATTTTAAACTACACTCCCAACAATAGCAATGTCCATGCTATAATCAAAAATATCCAGCGCACACCAGGATGTAGAAACACCAGATTTCTGGATCAGCTTGCAAAGCTTTTCATATGACAAGGAGTTTTTGTTTTGTTTTGTTACTTCTTATGGCATTCAAGCTCTTCAACAGATTTAAATACTTTGAGGTTAGACACTCCACATTTTGTTTTTAACTTTATTAGATTGCCTTTTACAATCACAACTGATCACCATCCTTCCGTGTGAACAGAGAGTCGAAGTTCACCTTTCAGAAGAATAAGAATATCAGTCTGATTTCAGTACCACTCTGAGTGCTTTGATATTGCTGATTGTGCCAACACTATAACTTATCACCTATGGCTTCACACATTTACAGAATCATTAACAGAAGCATTTTCCTTTAGCTGTTTGTCAATGCATGGCTGTAAAGGGGATACTTTTAATATAACCAACATTTGCTCTAATTCAAATATATACCTGAAAGAGTAAAATAAGTTGCTTACCAAAATGCAAGATAAATCTACCAAATGTTAAAAGAGTTCAAATACCTTGTTTTGCTGATTCAGATATTTTTTCAAATTTCTGACAGCAAATCTGCTGAGTAGTTTCAGCTTGCAACACATCTTTGTTCTTCGCTCTGGCTTTGTCTAGTGCTTTGTTAGCATTTTCATAATCCACTAATGACCTTGATCTCCTATAGAGAAGGTCCTAAAATAATAAGAATTACAAGTCAATTCATTAACTCAGAAACTGAATGCTTTCAAAGATGTTCAGCGTTATTCAGAATCAGATTTTTGTGTGTGTGTTCCTGTTCAGGGACAGCATTGCTGTTAATAATCCCAAAGCTGCTTTCCCTGTGAAACAGCTTCTTCCTAACAGGAGATAGATGGGCTCGACTGTTTAGGAAGAACAAGCAGTGAAAATAAGCAACACTTGTATCCCTTTTGGGGGAACAGGCAAGATAGGAAGGGAGGAAGAAAGGAAGCATTTATTTATTTGACTGATTATTTGGTTGTTCCTTGTTACCATCTTATGGGGTTCTTTCGGAGTCGGTACCCTCAAATGACCTCTGTGTTAAATGCAGTGTTCAAGGGCAAAAGCTGTTCTGACAGACTAGCCCAGGCATGTCCAAAGTCAGGCCCGGGGGCCAAATGTGGCTTGTTTTCAAATTCTGAGCGGCCCACGGCCTCTTCTGCCCACCGGCTCAGCCTATCACTCATTCCCACCAGCTGGCCCCTCCCCATACTGGACGGAGACATCAGCTTGCAGTTTTATGGTTTGCCTGCCCTCCCTGCCTCTGTCCATCCTCCCAGCCACCTGCCTAGCCTACTGTTGCTGCAGCATCCTCCCTGCCTCCTTGCATGTTATATACAGACTTGTCCAAAGTCCGGCCCAGGGGCCAAATATGGCTGATTGGTCAGCCCCCCACACATTTTCACCTCACCAAATCTGGCCCTCCTTGCCAAAAGTTTGGACACCACTGGACTAGCCCTGCTGTTCCTTCTTTTTAAAAGTAATAGTGGGGATATATCATCGCTTCTGTTTGTGGAAGGAACTTTTTCTTCTGATGACAGAACTACCGTATATACTCGGTAGTTTTAAAAAGGGAGTGGCAGAAGTACAAGGCAAATCAGCTATTACCTATACACAAAGACTGTCATGATCAAATAGTTAAGACTCAATCCCTGGAATCCTCTGGGGAAATCTGGGCAGCAACTAGTCAGAGAAGAGTCTGACACTGAGACAGCACAGGGTCAGGAGTGGACAACTTCTGATCCACAACAGCTTTACTTAGGGTCTGATCCAGCTGTCCAAACTGGACAGCACTTAACTGGATTTGAACTAACCACGGTAAGTGCCAATATTGGAAACGTAAGTAGGCACTGGCCGATAATTCTAATTGTGACTGTGGGCATGTCCAGCAAACTTTACATCACATGGCAATGGAATGCCCCCCTTAGAAGGTTCCCTGGCTCCTTGACAGAATTACACCATCTTGAGGGCCCTGTTGTTCCTTGGTTAAATGATTTAGATATCTGGCCTTAGACTTAGACACTCTAATAACTAGTCACACATACTATATTTTTCCGTCTATAAAACACTCCCATGTATAAGACAATCCCAACTTTTCCAACCCCAAATTGCAGTTTCACAACCGCACAGTTTTCTCCTTGGCTTTCTTCTGTGTACAAGACGACCCTCAATTTTTAGTCTACTAATTTTAGAGGACAATATGGTCTTATTCACAGAAAAATACTGTAATTTATATCACTAGTCATCCATTATTCATACTGTGCATTTTTAAAATAACATAGAATTTGTTCTTTTGATGTTTTACCTTTTATACTTATTTTATTTTTGTCTTTGCAAAATCTTGCACAATAATGCTGTATTCTATTATGCCATACGAAATAAATAAATGCAAAGAAATATAAATTGCAAGGGGTGAACATCTTTCAGATTGTGTATCCCCTTTCCAGAGGATCAATTCAATATTAGACCTACTAGAGTACATCAAGAAAAAACAAAGGTCCTCAATTTATTTGATTAGAGATGGGCACGAACCATTTTGTCTCATAAAGGCAGCAGCACAAGCGCTGTTCCTCCCCTTCCCTGCCTCCTTAGCCTATCTAGCCACTAATATGGCCCAGTCTGCCAGCTTCCAGCAGCTTCTCAACTGATTACTCCACTCCTGGCTGCACCTAAGTCTTCTTTTCCCCAACTCTTTTCTCTAAATGGGTGATCAGCCAAGAGGGTGGAGCAGAAAAGTCTGAGCTATTGCCAGGACAATCAGTTGAGAAGCTCCCTGAAGCTAGCAAACTGGGCCAAGATAGTGGCTGTTTGAAGCCAAGATGGTGGGGAAGAGAAGCAGCAAGACCACCTGTCCTACTGTATTTGTGAACCTACATAAACCGGTTTGTGTCCATCTCTAGTTAATATTAACAAGTTCCATTCATTTTAATGGGTCTGTCCTAGAATGCGGGAAGCCTGGATGTAGCCTTTCATTGCCAGCAAAAGATAGGAAGTAATTTTACTTGTTTTTATTTATTTGCTAATATTTTATTTTATATCCCCTTACATTTATAGGTCTCCTTTTAATCTTAAGGAAATTCCAACGCCAACAATCTTTTACTTTATCACTACAATATTTTATTTGTAATTATCTGATAATAGAAATATTTTAACAGAAGTAGACATGTACATCCAGTTAGATAATTAATTTATGATATTCTTCAGAATATCTCTTATTAAAACTTATAGAATAAAAAAAAAACAGATTCACCTTTGCCGCTTGTGATTCTCTTAGATAGTATTTTAGAAGATCTGAAAGCTTAAGATCCTCATCAGCAGACACCCGGGCCTCTATTTTCTAGGTCAGAAAAAAAAGTCAGCCTTTCAGAAACAGCATTTGGCATAAAACAATCAGGAAATCATCTCATGTGCTCCAGTCATCATGTGCACCCATCTTTCTTAAATGTCATGTGTTAAAAGCAGACTTTTAGAAAGGGTCACAGGTTACACTTTAAATATCTGCTATATACAAGAACAAGATATGCCAAACTTCAAGTATGCTTTGAAAAGCATGGCAGGAAACTAAAGACATTTCCATATGAGCACAAAAGAAAATATATGCAGTTGATTTTAAAGAACAAGATACCTTGCAAGATGAATGCCCGTAAGATGAATTCTACGTAAGAAGGATGACATTTCCAGGTATAGGCATTTTTCAGGAGACTATGGTTTGTCTACCGGATGCCTTGCGGAAAATCCATCTTACGGGGCAGGCATTTGAATTTTGTGCACCCACAACCTGAGGGGGTTATGAGCACACGAAATTCAAAAGCCTGATCTTCCAGCCTGGCTTTCCTGACCGTGTAGCACCCGTGTAGCATTCATCTTAAGAACAAATTGACCCCTGGAACCAATTAAATTTGTCTTAGGAGGCACCACTGTCTGTCAAACAACTAAAGCCCACTTTCTCACTGAATCACAGAGCCTGTGCTGCAATGAACTGTAAAGCAAATGTGGTACAAGGAGAAAATACTGCAACAATACAAGAATGAGATCAGCAAGGGCGATAGGATATTTGACACTATCCATGGTATAAGCACAAAATTATCGGTCTAGAATCAAATTAAAGGATTTTCAATGGAAGGTGACACAGTTCCACTGTAGACAACATGATTTGGCTGCATATTGCTTCACATTCATCAGAGATAAAATCCAAAGATTTATAAGAATGGCTGGATCCTGATTAACTATGTTGAAGCTGAGCCTCACTGGGACAAGTAAGTTATGACTTAAGTTCCATAAGACTAAGTACAGGGATAATACTATGTCATGAGCTTGTAAATTTGACCTTTCTCTTTTACCATCTTTTCAACATTTCCATTTAGAAATATAAATTCATTTTTCTTTATATGTGAGCCACTGATAAACACACTGCACACATATCAAGTGTTGCCAGTTGGTTCATTGTTGGTCCAGACAGAGCCTTGTTCTTGAGGAAAATGTAGTGTTTATATATATATATTTGAATCCGGAATCACTGGTAAGCTAAGGTGTCAAACATGCACCATAAATGCATGAACTGCAGATATACATAAGACACTAGCATGGGACCAGTGCATAGACTTTAAAGCCTGGTAAACAGTGCCCATGAATTAGCAAGAAAACCAGACAAACACTTATTTTTCACAAAACATACCCTTGTTTTGTCAAATAATTCTGATACTTTCAGGAAAAATCTGTGGAAAGAAATGAGATTTAATGGATGGCTTTTAGTTCACACTTGTGTTCTAGGAAAAATAATTATAGAATAAAGATCAGTCTAGTCAGAAAGTTATTTGATTAAAGATTTACTTATTTAGTACATTTTTGTTTCTGAATAAAATCCAAATTATGTTTATTGTTCTCTTTCTCCTGCAATTTCAAAATTTTAAGAGGAAGGTTCAGCTGATGGGAGATTAGCTTTACGAACATTATGATTGAAAGAGGATGTTAACTTGCTCTCTCCAGTCTTACTCCAAATATTAGGCAATGACAACTCTCCAGTATATGTTAAAAGGCAGAATATTAATAGAAGGCTGCTTACTCTTTTCTACCTTTTATAGCGTATTGAGATCCTGGTTCTTACTTAGTATTTTCTTGCCTTTTTGTTATATCTTGAAGTCCCTGGATAGCTAGGTTTTCTCCCACATACTCAATTCCTTTAACTACCAGTACTTTGCCTACTCTACTTGGCCAGATCCTCAGCTGATTCCACACATCTCTATTTGCATTTCATTACATAGCTCCTTGCACCACTTTCACACAAATACCATATTTTTTGCTCTATAAGACGCACTCCCCCCCTTAAAAGTAAGGGGAAATGTCTGTGTGTCTTACAGAGCAAATACAGTAGTCCCCGCTACATATACAGTGGACCCTTGTATAACAAACAGCTTGTATAACATAAAATCTGTACAACATAAAAAATTCCGGAGATAGGGGAAATTTGCTTAACATAATCGCCTATGGGGAAAATCCATACAACATAAAAATGGGAGTACTCCATTTTCAATGCATTCCTATGGGAATTTGTATAAAGGAAAATTTGCTTAACATAATTTTATTTGGAATGAATTAATTCCTTTATACAAGGTACCAATGTATATATATCACACATTTTCATTTAGAGAGAAATTAACTGCACGAAGCCTCTCCCATCTCCTGCTGCAGCCTGGATCCCACTGTTCTAATCATCTCATTTGCAAAGAGGCTTCCACGGAGCTTCTCCTGTCCCCTACTGCAGCCTGGATTCCGCAGTTCTAATCACCACGGAGCCTCTGCCCTCCCCTGCTGCAGCCTGGATTCCACAGGCCCAATCACCTCATTTGCAAAAAGGCTTCCACGGAACCTCTCCCGTCCCCTGCTGCAGCTGGGATCCCCCAGTCCCAGTCACCTCGTTTGCAATCCTCCCCTTTTACAGCTTGGATTCCACAGTTCCAATCACCTTGTTCGCAAAGACATTTCCACGGAGCCTCTCCCCTTCCCTGCTGCAGCTGGGATTCCACAGTCTCAATCACCTCCTTTGCAAAGAGGCTTTCTCCAGGGAGCCTCTCCCCATCCTTTCCATTCTGCAGCAAGTATTCCCCACCAATTTGCAAGGAGGTCAACTCCACGGAGCCTCTTCCCTCCCCTTTTGCAGCCAGGATTCCCCCACCATGAAACCTTAGGCTAAACGCTTTTCTTGTTTTCCTGCTCTAAAAACTAGGTGCATCTTATGGAGGGAAAATATGGTAATACCCATGTTGTACAGCAGGACTGCACAACATGTCAAGCACGGGCGACCAGTAGCCTGTGGGGCTGTTGGAAGTAGCCCACCAGGTCTCCACCAGCCTTCCAATCCCCCACCAGCGGTGGCGTGTTTGGGGCAGACCTAGACCGACCTACTGTGTGTGCTCAGCCTCCGCCAGCCTGGCTGAGTGGCTTCAGGGCTGCGGCAGCAGCCGCAGCAATAGCAACAGAGGAAAAGGAGAGGGAGGGGGAGGGGGAGGGGAGGGCCAGGCTGGGCACACTTGGCCCGCAGTAGCAACCACAGCAATGGAGGAGGAGGAGGAGGAAGGGGAGGGGGGGAGAAAGAGGGTCAGGCCACTCGCCGGGCACACTCAGCCCTCTCCGGCCTGGTCAAGCAGCCTGGTGTCTGCAGCAACAACCACAGTGACAGAGGAGGGGGAGGAGGGGGAGGAGGGGGCAGCTGGGCCCCAGGAGCACTTGGCCCTTTCTGGCCTGGTAATGGCGGCTGCATGCGTGCTCCTATAAGTAGACCATGGGGGCCCTTGGGGAGAAAAAGGTAGACCGTGAGCTGCTCAAAGTTGTACAGGAAAGCCATGTGCACTGAGGTCAACACATTCTAAGAACAAGTAAACAAACCATTAGGAAGTTATGAAGACGAAAACACATTTCTAGAACTGCATCCAGAAAAGTAGTAGATTAAGATTTTAATCTGAAATAGTACTTGATGTGGACAATGTAACAGGCAAAAACCTCTTCTTTTATAAGCTAATGCACCCACAAGTTGTTTTCATTTTTCAGGTTCTTTATACTGATGTGCAAATATAATCAAACAGAAAAGCATTAAACGGATTTATGAAAGAACAGGTCATACTGTAGGCTCCAAAGAATTATAACTTAGACCAATTAGTAGTGTGTCTAATTTCATTTTTTTACATGTATCTTATTTCATCTCATCTTATCGGGGTCTTCTTAGTATGCATTCATCAGAAATATAATCCCAAGTAAAGTAGATAATTTTCTCCAATGAGCAGACAGCTCATTGGGTCGGAGTCTTTGCCTAGGGAGCTTGAATCCTCACAGCCAATGTCTCCCAGAGCAGACATGGCTGTTGGGGATATCTATCTGCCCTGCCGGGTGTATAGTCTTGGGTCAGCAGCATAAGTGCCACTCGAAAGAGGAACAGTAAGCCACTTCTGATTACCTAGAAAGGCCTTAAGAGGTTCACATAAATCAGAAGCAACCTGAAGGCGTATCATTATTAAAATCAATAATTTTGATACTGACAGAAAAATACTTGATGTTCTGTTGGATCTTCTGAAGGACAGCACAACACAAAGAGGTATGGGAATGAAGAGAAGGATGTTGAGAATTGCCACCTTTTCCTTCATATTAATGGATGTAACTCGAGAAAAGGAAACGCTTGAATAAAAAGCCTAATCTTTAGCCATTTGTTAAAGTCCAGTGGGAGATGTTCATATGATAGCACTACAGCAAATTAAAGAAGCAGGAAAAGATGGCAGCTGGAGATAAAAGCAATCTGCAATTGAGGCAATCATAGGTTTTTCAAGCAGGAAGGAATGGAGACAGCATACTATACATTAATTTTCAAGCAAACTGTAATTGCAGCACAAGTACAAAGGTGACTTATATTCCTAATTGCTATCTAACTTTCAGAGTATGTTGCGCATATAGTATAATAATCTCTAATTCCCTTTATTGCAAATTATCAAGAAACGGCTAGTTGTAAATGATTATAAAGTTTTCAAGTCAAAAGATTCCAAGCTGCACATGATTTCTAGGGCAAAATAACCAGTATAAAATGGATATTACTGCATTAGTTTTCATATAGTGTTATATGTTTTCTTTCTTTTCTTTTCTTTTTGAAGTATTGTACACATAAACTCCATTGCAAATTCCTTTCAATTAAGACAGTGGTTCTCAACCTTCCTAATGCTGCGACCCTTTAATACAGTTCCTCATATTGTGGTGACCCCTTGGCCTACTTGGAAGAGGCCACAAGCCCCCTTTGGCAGGCCACTCCCACAGGCGCATAGAGAACTTCCCTCTACTGGCACCCTCAGCCATTGGCTGACATCTCCTCCAACCTATCAAGCTGTAACACACTCTTTCCCACCTCCTCCTCCAGACCCAAGCTGCTTGTGCCTTTCTATTCACTGGCTCATGGCAACCCCGTGTAATTCGACCCCCAAAGGGGTCCCGACCTCCAGGTTGGGAACCACTGAATTAAGTTAAGTCGAGGTTCTGTATCAATATAGAAAATAAAAAATACAGAAACGCTGTTACAAGCGTTCATAGTTCAGGTAGGTGGTAGACCTGAATTGTTAATCTTGTATTTGTATTTTAGTAGATTTGGGACATGAAAATGTTTTGCTGTTATGATTTAGTGAGCATGAAAAAATACATAAGGAGGTTGGAGGCTTAAAATTCTGGACTTTGAGATCAAAAGGCAACACAGAATTCTGTTCTGATGCAAGTTTGCATAAAGTCGCATATATCAGTAATTTGGTTTGCAACATAAACAGCTCTTGGTTGTGACTGCAGTTGTGTATTACTGAAGAAGATGTTTTGTTTGCACTCTAAATAAATGGGGACTGTGGGGCAGGAGAGGTGGGAGAAGCTCCATTGAGGAGAGTGCTTCCCACACCTGCTGCGAAAGAGAGGGAAGAACGGCTGGCGAAGCAGAAACAGAGGGAGGGAGACAGGTTTGATAAAATAAGAGAGCAAGAGGAAAAGGAGATGTTGTGGCAGAGGTTTAGGGAGTCCATAAAAATAACAGAAGAAGAGACAGCCCGACGGGCACAGGAGAAGCAGGAGGCGGGAAAGAAGGCAGAGGCGGGTAAGCCCGAGCAAGCCCTTGGAGTGGAGGAGAAGGAAAAGGCGGGAGGATCCAGCCAACCCACGGCCATGGAAGTGGGGTTTGGAGAAGTTAAAAGGGTAAAACTGAGAGTCCTACCCCCAGGTTGGGAATGGGTGTGGATGGAGGATCCCTACACCAATGATGGGAGCAGATGATGATGCCCCATGCTGAGGTGGAGAGTTATCGCCGAAGGGTACACAAGAAGGGGTGCTTGTACTGGGGAGAGCGAGAGGCTCAGGAATATAACCGCAAGTTGAAACAAATCAGAAAAGACTTGGAGTTTGAGAGATGGCTGGAAAAGATCAAGGAGGAGGATCGGTGTACCGGGAAACACACCACAGGGAGGGGGTTAGCCTTACGGGACGACTTCCCGGGGAAGAACTGGCGAGCGAGGAGAACTGGACGCAGAACTACCTCAGAGGCTGGGGTACAGGCGGAGATGCCGACCCGGGACTCGGAACCTCTGGGAGCGTGTGATGGAAACCCCCTCCCTCCGGAGCAGGGGGGGGGAATTGAGCTTTGCGGACTCTACCCCATCCAGAGACTCTAAAATAATCCGTTTGCAGTTGCTGTTGATAATGTTGGAACTGTTGTTAAAGAGACCTGGATGAAGTGAATAAATCTTCTGTTCATTCTAAAAGAGAAGCATCTTATTTGGGTTCTGCAGGGTGGGTAGAGTGGTCAAACCCAGAACCCTCAAAGGGACAATCACATTCTATTTGCTGGAGAGAAAGTGGAGATAATGAATAGACTTACATTTTAAGCTGCCACTTACATTCCCAGTTTATCTGTCTAGTTCCATTTTTCATTTATCATGTCTACATGGTTGTTTTGGGAAAGTCTAAGTTCCAATACAAGCTTGAACTGAAGTATAAAACTAATTGGAGCCCCTTTAACATGCAAAAAGATATTCTCACTTTTAGGGATAAGGTAACAAGGATGACTGTCAACAAGGATAAAATACAGCAACCGCTATTGCACACAAATGTGGAACCAGACTGAAATCTTGGAGACAGCATTTCCATAAACATATAGTTAGGGCTAGCTACACTGTAAAAGTTTCAAATGCTAGTATAAAGAGCTCAGAAGATGAAGGAGCACCACAAAATGTAGCCCAGATCCTTTAGTTCTTCACTTTTAGTTTTAGAGAGATGGTCTTCTGTCATAAGCATAACACACCAACCTTATAATATAAAACTATTTAAAACTGCACCAGTTGGCTTTAATCTTTTCCTTAGAAGATAATACATCCACCTAGAGCATTCTGCATCAATCTTCTACTGCATTAAATAAAATGTCATAAAATGGTATTAAGGTAACAATTCCTGAGTGAGTAAAATATCACTGATACTATGCATACGTAGTATTCACAATGTATAATAATGTCTAAATTTTATAACTTTCTGAAAATTCTTACTTGCATATATCTGTAGAGTCCTGTGTTCCCAGTGTATATAATGAAGAACCAATTCTATTGCAATCATCAGCAACATCTGGAAAAAAGGGGGTCAAACCTTTCAGCCTCCATTTGCTCTTATGCTGCCGATGCATTAAAAAAACAGAACTCCCAAACTCATGTATTCTATTTATTCATTCAACTTATACCGCCCATCTGGTTACCAAGGCCGCTTTTGGTAGTTCACAACACAAAAACAAATAACTCTTAAAAACATTAAACATAAAATGATTCAAAAATCCAAATTAAATATACAGCAGCATCCCATATCCACAGATTCAATTATCCGTGGTTGATGAGCAACGATGCAGCAGCCCGGGCAGTGAACTGGTGATAGCTGCAGAGACCACATGGCCCAAGGGCGCCCACCCAGGACAACAGCGGCAGAGGCCAAGTGGGAATTCCCTGAACCCTTTCACCCAAATCATTAATAAAATTGTTTAAGTGCACTGGGTCCGCATGCCAGTTTGAAAAGCACTCTCTTAATACGATTTTGTTCTATCCAGCCCAGACCTAGTTACTTCATCAAAGGCTTTGCTGAAGTCAAGATATATTACGTCTGCAGCATCCCCACCATCTAGCAGGGAGATTACCAGCTTTAAAAAATGAGATAAAATAAGTTTGATGAGATTTGTTCTCAGGCACAAAAACAATCACTGCATATACTATGCAGGTCACTACCACAGAAGTCTCTTTCCCCCATGATCTGTTACCTTTTAACTTTCTTCAGTTTTTCTATGAGTATCCCTTCTTGTTTGCTCTGTAGGACGCTTGGGAAGTTCACTAATATATAACTCTCTGCCTTTGCCTCCTTTGTCTCCCTCTTCTTTTGTCTCTTCCTGCATAGACCCCTTCCATACTACTACTTCCTCATCAAATACCTGGTCATGTGCTCCCTGGGGTCCCTCTCAGTTGTATTCCTCTGCTGTGTTCTTTTAGCAGTACCAAACAGAAAGCACTTCCAATTGCTTCTTTAGAAGTCCTGTATTACAGTTTATTTTACAAAGGCCGGAGGACTGCAAATCATCATCATACAAGAGGCGGACATTTACTGCATTAAATTTCTTTCAGTAATCCAGATTAATCAGATTATCAAATATACATGTGTCATGTTCATTCCAGAAAAGTGCATCATCTGAGGTTTTGGAAATTGCACCATTTAAAAACAAAGATTTCTTCTTTCTTTATAATTTTCAAGTTTGCAGTAAAAAGTGTGAGAATGACAGATGTAAGAGACTTCTGCCCATATCTTTTATCGCTAGTCTTATTTCTCATATATTTCATTCCACATCAAGGTATATTTGCCTTTATTCTAATACTTTTTATTCTAATGCTCCAAATTCACTGAACACTAGAAAAATATAATCCACATCTAACCTCCAAATTATTAAGCAAGCCTATGCAAGCCATTGTAGCATTTATGCCAAACTCCAGAACAGGACTTCTTTAAAAAGGACCAACACAGCTTCTGCTTAAACCAAAACCAAACTTACTTTTGTGGGATCTTGTCATTTTATCAGACTTGATAGAGGAATCCTTGACACGGTTGTGATATTCCACAAGGAATGTTCTTTCATGTTCAAAAAAGTCATCTACATCCTGCATGGCAGCAAAGAGTTGTAAAAAGAAAACATTTCCCAGAAATCCAGTTAACCATTGATATATACCCCTATTGCAGGCAAATTGCAGTTACCTCCAATGAATGAACGAGAAAGGTCCAGGCACGAGGGTAGATTTGATTTAAATCAACATGATTTTTTTAAAAAATCATATATTTTTATTCATCCTGCCAGGACTGAAAAAAAAAAAAGCAAAGAGGGCTTCTTTGCAGCTACATACATTGTGCCATGGGCCATAAATGAATGAGAGGTACAACAAAAGTTGCTGCATCCCAGGCCTTCAAAGTACTGTACTAGGGAGGAGACTGAAAAATCCTGGTACAAAAGACTGAATGAAGACCAATGATCTAAAATATTTTATGCCACTCTTTAGTTTACCTGAAACTGCTCTCTCAGCAAATATATTAAAAATCATTACTGCCAAACACATTATCTATCTCAAGCAATAAAAATGAATGGTAATAAATACAAATGACATTTTAGAAATCAGCAGACATGCTGACAATTGTGGGTGACCCAGAAAGTCAAGGAAACCACCTAGGAGAGTGGTGGCTAACCTTCGGCTCTCCAGGTGTTTTGGACCACAACTCCCACAGTCCTTTGTCACTGGCAATACAGGCTTGGAGTTGCAGGACTTGTGGTCCAACACATCTGGAGAGCCAAAGGTTCGCCATCAATGAAAAGTAGGCAACAAGTGTGTCAACATGCTAGATGGAACACAACAGGAACAGCAGCAACAGTCAAAAAAGTTGTAAAACGTTTAGTGAAATTAGTAATTTTTTTATTTGCTTCAAACTTTGATGTAAGAACATCAGAGTGCAGAAGCCACTAGACATGAAACACACTCATCTGGAGCGGCCACTCCCCCTTGCCATGGCATGTCACTGGAATTCAGTGGTGCTGTGGAGACACTTCCAAAAGAGAGATTCTCCTTTAAGACAAGGAGCCAGCATTCCAAGTTGGGAAGGCTTGCATGCAAACCACATGGGGATGGTCCAGTGGGTGTTTCCATGCAGCCCACATGCCTCCAGATGGCCATGCAAGATTGAAGGGTTAGAAGAGAAGGCCATATGAAGAAACCTGGGAAGTGGGGACATGTACCTAAGCTTGGCCTCCTGCAACTCTCTAGAAAACAAATCCAGAAGCAAGCATCAGCCTGAAATTTCTACAACCAGAAGACAAATTAGATGTGCATTCCCTCAGGAATCCTACAGAGATCCAGCAGTGACAGAGTATACTTCTCTCTAACAATTTCTGGTTTCCCACACCAGCCTTCATATTTGATTGTGCTGTAATTCCCATCAAGGGGCTACAGTTTGCAGCTTCCCTACGTATGGGTATATTTTGGAAAGTATTCTACATGGAATACCCAAAAATCCGTGCAAACTATTGCTGATAACCTGCTATGCTCTCACCAATAAAAATGCAGAAGATGAATAAATGAGGTAGAAAATACATTATTTGGAATGATTAAAAATCACCTTTACTCCTGAAACAATGACACCATCTGCAGACTTAACCATATTTTTAAAGAAGTCTTCAAGTTTTTCTTTCTTATTTTTTCCACGGACACTCAACTGAAATACAGAAACACACAGTTTCACATTAATTTATTTCATCATAAACCTTTAATTATATTTTATCAACCAAATGTCAGAAACCATAACCAACCACATCAGTTACATTCCTAATTATTTGTTTATTGTAAGAAGAATTCTTACAGGTTGAAGGCAGCAAGAAAAGAAGTAAACCAAATACAAGATAGAATGACTCCCTAAAGGAAGCTTATGCTGAAATTTATTTACCTCTTTGTTCCCTATTTATTCTACTTTACTTTACTTTTTTTTCATTTATTAAATTTGCACACTGCCCCATTAGCTTATGGCGCTACAGTGGACCCTTGTATAACAAACAGCTTGTATAACATAAAATTTGTACAACATAAAAAATTCCGGAGATAGGGGAAATTTGCTTAACATAATAGCCTATGGGGAGAATCCATATAACATAAAAATGGGATTACTCCGTTTTCAATACATTCCTATGGGAATTTGTATAAAGGAAAATTTGCTTAATATAATTTCATTTGGAACGAATTAATTCCTTTGTACAAGGTACCACTGTGTTTCAGGCAGTGTTAATGTAAAAACCTGAACAGAAAAAGGCAAAAACATAATGGCATAATCAATCATAATGACAACACAACAACAAGCAAAAGCAGATAAAGCATTAAGCTCAGGTGGCACAGTGCTATTTTGTAGTGATTGTTTTCAGTTCTTCACAGTCCCTCTGGGCTGATTTAAATCCTTCTTCCAAAGCTTGCAAATTTCTGCTTTACTTCTCATCTCAACACTGGACTATTTATGAATGACTTAAACAGCAATCACCAAGGTGTATCTGAGAAGGATACCACTCCTTACTACTCAGCACCAGAGGAACTGTCCATTTTCTCCGACATCTTGCCTCCTGCTCTTTAACGGGTTTCTGATTCATTAGAGTACATTTTTCTCTTATTTCTAAAGTTAGTATTTGATAAGGGACTTGGTCAAGAGCTTTTTAAAATAACTGTTGTGTTGTACAGGTTGCATCCAACAGTGCTCTTCCTCCAGCAAACAGAAAACGCTGGAAGATCCAATCAAGCCACCAACCCTTCCACGGCAGGCAATATCAGTTTCATAACATCATTGCAGACAAGGTTGTGAGAAAGAAAAGAGGATCTCTTTGTATATTAGCAAAAATACGCTTGGATAAAAGTGAATTAACCAAAACGTCTACACATCGCCCAACTTACCATCTTCAAAACTAGGTTTGATGACACCAGATGCCTGCAAACAGCATGGATCTTCTGTTACTGTACTTGTTCTTCTATATGTCTAGATGCTACCTTTACCAATGTTTTCCTCTAACACACTGGTTTCCCCATGCAGAAATAATTATATTTCTAATGAAAAGAAGACTGGGTTGTTTTAGCAGCTCATAACTAAATCCTGAGTTTGATGCAAAAAAGAGTCATATTTCAGGAATAAAACACTACATATAGTATTTTATGATCTTCAGAATCTGTTTTGCTTTGTGGTTATGCATAGGCTCAATGTCATTTCAGAACTTACATCTTGGTTATATTCCAAAAACACATGGAAATTTAAATCCTTTCGCAAAATGGGATGAGCTGCTACACGACACAAGAAGACTTCATGCATGGCTACTGTCTTCTTGAAGATAGCCAAATACTCACTAGAGAGAAAGAGAAACAAAGCTATGTACTTATCTCTACATAAAGAGCAATACATTTTGACTCAAAGAACACAGAGGAGGAATGACTTATTGGAGTTCAAGACAGAGTATTGTGTTGAATACCATGACTTTGCTCCTGTTTTTTACTATTTAAAATATATCACAACACAGCAACACACCTGGAAGAATTCCCCTTTCAGAGTTTAGATCCTATCCTTAACAACTCTGTATTCCTGATTCACAACCCCCACAAAAATCTCTAAAATATCTCTTGCTTGCTTGTTTCATTCTTGGCAAGGCCATAGACCTCTCTTATTATGTATTTCATGAACATGCCTTTCCTTCAACTTCCTGTCTCCAATACCCATTGTCTGCTGAATTTCCTGCTTTTTAATCTACTGCCTATTTTGTTCTATTTTCTTTAGCAAATGCATTTCTTTCTCCAACCACTACACAATATATGTCCCTTCCTCTTAGATAGCGGTTCTCAACCTTCCTAATGCCGCGACCCTTTAATGCAGTTCCTCATGTTGTGGTGACCCCTTGCCCTGCTTGGAAGAGGCCAAAAGCCCCCTTTAGCAGGCCACAGCCGCAGGTGCCATAGAGAACTTCCCTCTACAGGCACCGTCAGCCAATCGCAGCCTCCGGTGCCATTGACTGGCATCCCTCCTATCAAGCTGTAACCCACTATTTCCCCCCTCCCCCCTCCAGACCCAAGCCGTTTGTGTCTTTTTCTTCACTGGCTTATAAGGTGACCCCTGTGAAATGGTTGTTCGACTCCCAAAGGGGTCCCGACCCCCAGGTTGGGAACCACTGTCTTAAATCATTCAAATTGTTCAAAACCTGACTACCTGTTCACTATTTCAGCTCAAATTGGCCTTAAATTTTCTGCTGCCAGGACCTCCTCAACTGAGTGGCTTCAATTTCATGTACTGTATTTTTCCATCTATAAGATGCTCCCATGTATAAGACAATCTCAACTTTTCCAACCCAAAATTACACCTTCACAAACACACGATTCTCTCCTTGGTGTACTTCCGTATATACGACAACCTTCAATTTTTAGTCTATCAATTTGAGCCAAAGTACCGTCTTGTACACAGAAAAATACTGTAACTAAGGCTGACCACTTCCTCTTTCCTAAAAAAAGGGGGGGGGGGGAGAGATGAACACTAAAATCTGCAGGTGCCCGGGGAATTTCATATTCTTTGCTACTGGAAAAGCTCAGACAGCATTCAGGGATGCCACACCAACACACTAAAATATTATTTGGATAAAGCCATTAAGCAGTGGAACAGCTTGGCTCCTGATGTTGTAGGTGCCCCATTGCTGGAGGTTTTCAAGAACAGACTGGATAGCCATCTGTCCGGGATGGTATGAGGTCTCCTACTTTGGGCGGGGGGTTGGACTAGAAAACCTCCAAGGTCCCTTCCAACCCTACGATGATTCTATGATTAAACTTACTCTACATTATGTTGACAAGTAAATGGGAGGGAGAGAAATTAAATATTGTAGCACTTAAATTGCCACATGAAATAGATTGTGCAGAAATCAAGTCGACAGTGAGATGTGTTCTCTTCAGAACTAAATCATGGTTCTGAACGAAGCCAGGAACTAAGTGGTCACTGCCCCTCTCCTTCGCCCGGGTCAATGTGCCAAGCCGTTGTGAGGCAGATACCCAGGTGAAGGGGTAGGGATGGCAGCGGCTTGTGTGCTCATTCATAGCCCATTTACTCTCCAGGCATGCTGCTTTTGGGATGTCCAGAGCACTGAGCCTGGAGAGTAAATGGGTTGCGAATGAGCCCACAAGGCGCTGCCATCCCCCCCCTTTGCCTGGCTCTGTGCAGGAGGCTCACCACCCGTTGGACCCTCACCTGAAGGAGGATCCGATCTTGTACAGCTGTCAACATCAGCTGTGCGGCACTGGGGAGGGGGCAACGCTTCACTCCTGCCCTCTGGTTGCAGAAGCAAGGCCAGGTGGAAGAAGTAAAGCACTGCCGCTCACCTCTGCCACTCAGCTGATGTTGACAGCTCGGTGAGATTTCCCAGCAAAGCAGGGGAAGTTTTGTTGTGTCAGGACAGGCTTCCCATAGGAATAGACTGAAAGCCTACTGGTTTGGAACAGACTTTTAAACAAATAAACTAAATACCCTTACTTTCAACTTCTTTCTAGAAAAGCAAGAGATCTGTCAACAGGTTATCCGACTGAGAAATTATACTTCAAAGGCTCTGCTAAGAAACTTAATTTACTTCGTTGTATCTATCACTATTCCTGATGGATTCAAAAATAAACACTGCATCAAGTTCTCTCAGAAAAGCATGGCATTCAAAATGACTGGATACAATCCATTATTTTAACCAAATACTACAAGTTCCTGGTTTCAGTATTCCTCTTTTCAAATTTCCCAACATTTTGACAATTCTGTGTACTTTTTTTCTTGTAGTAATTTAGGTAACGCTTGTTACAAGGTAATATGTGACAGCTCACATAGATTTATATAGCAGAAACTACTAGGAAATATAACTAGGGAATATCAGAGAACTCAAAGCAAGCAAGTCTATACATACGCCTCTAGCTCTTGCTTCATCTTGGTAAATTCCTCTTTAGTCATCGATCCTTCTCCTTCGCCAAGCTTTTGCAATTTCTCTCTTGAAGCATCAAAATCCGGCCTGGGTGGTGCTGGTGGAATCTGGAGCACAAATAAATCAGAATGTAATTTTGACTTGTCATCCCTTTCAACTAGGATACAGTAAAGTACTTGAGAACACAGAATCTCTCTTCTTTATGCTAGTCAGCTACCCAGGAATAAATGTTATCTCAAAAAAGATTCAGTCGTGCATACTGCTCCAATGAATTATTTTATGGTGCAATATGATACCGTTGTTCCTATACTGTAACTAAATTTTACTTATTTATATATTTACTTTTGAATATTTTACTCCAACATTTACATCTCAAAACAACCACACAATTTTAACACTTTTCAGTTTAATGAAAAGAAATTTGAAACACAGTATATAGTATTTTTTGCTCCATAAGACGCACTGGACCATAAGATGCACCAAGTTTTTAGAGCTACAGTAGTCCCCCGCCACAACGCGGTTCATATATTACAGAGCTGTTCAACTACTTTTTCCGGCCCAAAGTGCCTGAGGGCTACTACTCTAAAACCTCTACTTACAAATTTTATCCATTCCGAGCACATGCTCATAAGTAAAAACTTTTGTAAGTAGAGCAGCGGTTTCCCATAGGAGTGCATTGAAAACCAATTAATCCATTCTGGAGGGAACAGATTTCAATGCGCCATGGCCCTTGAAGTGCCCTGCTTGGCTGAGACAGTGGGCTGGCAGACCCAGAACTTTGCTGGGGCAGTGGTGGTCATTGGAGTGGGGGAGGGAGGGGTGGATAACTTATCCCCTCACTTTTTTAATTGATGGCCAGCGGGCTACTTTTGAACCCTTCGCGGGCTACCAGTAGCCCACGGTCTACCTGTTGGGCAGGCCTGATATATTACAGTCTCAGTATATCACATTTTTAAATTGAGAAACCGGCTTCCAAAGAGAGTTTTTTAACCTCCTCCTGGCACCTCAGCAAACAGACCTGGGTCTCCTCCTGCCGACTTGCGCTTGCAAAGAGAGGTTTTTAATCCCCCCTGACACCTCAGCAAAGAGACCTTGAGCTCCTGGCAGCAAGATTTGCTGAGATGTCAGGAGGGAGTTAAAATCCTCTCTTTGGAAGCACATCTGGCAGGAGCAGCCCAAGGTCAGTTTGCTGAGGAGTCTGCATTTTGCTTCCAAAGAGAGGCTTTTATCCCTCTCCTGACACCTCAGCAAACAGAGCTGGGGCTGCTCCTGCCAGCTGCGCTTGCAAAGAGAGGTTTTTAACCAACCCCTAACACCTCAGCAAACTGACCTTGGGCTGCTCCTGCCGCTGTTGTTTACAAAGAGAAGTTTTTAACCCCCTCCTGACACCTCAGCAAACAGACCTTGATTTCCTGGCAGCAAGGTTTGCTGAGGTGTCACGAGGGGGTTATGTTTTCTTTGGAAACACAGCTGGCAAGAGCAGCTCAAGGTCAGTTTGCTGAGGCATCTGCATTTCACGGATTTTCCATTATCACAGGTGGATCAGGCACCTAACTCCCATAATAAACGGGGGAGTACTGTATGTATGTTTTGGAAAAATATTCACACATACATATTATGATCCTGGCACATCTCCAGCCCCAGTTTACTCTCTGCCGTGCTGCTCCTGGGAGGCCTGGAGCGGCATGGCTGGAGAGTGAAATGCAAAGACAAGCTGCCGCCCCTGCCCAGGTCCCCATGCTGAGACATTCTGACACAGACACCTGTGCAAAGGAAAGACAGTAGTTTGTCTTCACATTTTACTCTCCAGACATGCTGCTCTTGGGAGGCTGGCTGGGAAGGCTCCAGCCCTGAAGGAGGCCTCAGTCCCAGCTGCAGCCCCAGCGGAGGCTTCCTGACACAGCTGTTTTTTTAAAAAATCCCTTGCATGATTATTTCATTGAATAGAAGAGAGAGAGTAAACGGCCCTACTAGAGACCACAGAGATGGGAAATGGGCTAGAGAGTAACCACCCACCATGATTACCATACACTCTTCAAGATGGGGATGGGCTGAATGTGAATCCACGGGACAGAGCTCTCTCATTCGCTCTATAAGACGCACTGACATTTCTTACTGTTGAGGGGGGATGTGCGACTTACAGAGCGAAAAATACTGTAATTATTCCGGCCAGAGCAAAATAATAAAGAGGTTCAAATAACTCCAAGAAATGTCCTTTGGGTTTTAAGCTATAATCACTAGAATAGAACAGAAAAAGACTAATAATGCTTTAAAATATAAGCCATGTCTAGGTAATTTGTAATAACCAACATTTTTCTTCATGTAAAGGTAATAGGTAGGAGACCCGATAATGGATTACACTACAGTAATGCCTTGGTTTAAGATTACCTTGGTTTAAGATTTTTTTGCAAGACAAGCAAACATTTCTTCTAAATTTTGCCTTGATCAACAAGCAATGTCTAGCAATATAAGCACTGGGGCAGGTCACATGATCACAAGCGAGCCAATGGTGGCTCTTTCTCTCTCCCCCTGCTGGACTATGGGTGATTGTCTGGAATGTACTGTCTCAGGCAAGCCTCAAAAGCAGAGGGAGAAGAGAAGAATGAAGGACTCCCTTGCACCAGCCAGGAACATTTTCAAAGGAGACTACAGGTTAGGGTTTTATTTTTATTTTTATTTTATTATTATTTTCAACATCGTTTCTTATTTTTCAAACCATTTCTAGTCATGGGGCAGCTAGGCAAGTGTGTATATGGCTACAAATGGGACTTTATTATAATCACATTAAAAACACAGAGAAACTGCACTTTTTGTTAATAAAATCTAGTTGTTCCCAAGCAGAGCAGATTTGCAGCCAGGTACCTAAAACATGGTGTGGACATGGACTTCTAGCCAACTTCTTTTGTGAGTTTTGGCATTTTCTGTGCACTGTATGTGGTCTATGGGACCCCAAAATGAATCATCCAAATTTCTATTATTTCTTATGAGGAAATTTGCTTTGATATAAGAGTGTTTTGATTTACAGTCATCCCTCAATATATACAAGTCAGAAATGTCACAGACTAGGAGCACGGGCATTTAGCACCTCTACTAGTCACACTTTTGTCTTACAGTTAAAAAAATAAATGAATGAATAAGAACTTACAATATATCCTGCATAGTCCTCATTCTCAACAAAGGAATCATGGAGCCAGATGAACTCTTCATGTTGCCGGACAACTGAAAATTCATTTTGTTTAAAATTTGGTAAAGAACTCTAAAAACAGAACACAGGATGAAAATATAAATACATTATATTGATTTTTTTTCACCTAGTTTGACTACCAAAAACTACGAGTGACACACAATATTGATGCAACCAAAATGCCTATCGTTTCATTACTAATCGAGAAACATATCAAGAAATCTCTTTAATACTTCAGTTGTTAGTAATATAAAGTACTAAATTACACTTTACAAAAACAAACAGCCCCCCCCAATACTTTTAGATGAAGGACAACAGGAAAAAGGAAGCATAGCAATGCACACCTGGGGAGGGGGTGGGTGGGATACTGTTGATATGGGCTGCCAAACAATCTTTCATGTTCATAGAAATCAAATTCTTTCCTTACACTATTTAATTTTTTAAAAATATACACTGCCCCACGTCTTTATATTTCAGTCTTATTAAAACAAGTAAACCACCATCCAAAGCTTGCAACTTTGTATGATTACCCATTGTTCCCAGCTGTTAACAGATTGTGCTATAACTAAAAATTTAAGCAATCAGTGCAGATAAAGTACTGTATCTTGGACACCAAGCTGGATTTACCTTTGTATGGACAGTAAATTTCACTTTGTCTCTCTCACTAAGGGCATCTGAAATGTCCACTTGCAAGGCAGCATCCGTTTGCAGATCAACAGTAACTGCGCTGAGCTAAAGAAAAACTTCGTTCTGTTACAAACCATGAGATTATCAACTCAAATACCAATTTTGCATATATGCTATAAATTAACAATACTTCAGCAATAAACACAATTATAATTTTCACAAACCACCAAAGACCAAACAAAACACAACAAAAGCATGGGCATTCTGTAGAGTTTCGTTGTCCAACCCACCCCCGCCACTGAAAAGCACAGAACACTATTTTAATAACCAACATATACATAGCATGCTCTCTGGCTCCATCTAGTAGCCAGTTCTGGTAATGACATCATGGAAATCTATTTCTATAGCACTTTATACAGTACATAGTATGTTCTGTAGTGGCCAGTTCTGATAACCACTTTTGTTTTCTTGTCCATTTGCATTTTTAGGCCACCAGTGAGAAACTGAACCACCATTTCCTTTCTCTATCATTTGCTATACATGCAGTTGAAGAATGGTGTGGATTTTTGGATTGCTTTTAGCATCTCTTGCTAAATTCACCTCTGCCCTTGCCTTATTAACCTGTGATTCTTAGCTACCATTCCGCACTCTTCCTTTGTTTTCATCTAACAATAGGCCTTAAGGAGAACGGCAAAATGTACTTCATTCCTCTACTTGCTTTTAATCAGATTGGTGGTGGCTGGTTTAAGCAAGTTGGCAAGAATAGAAACTACCTGACTGTGCTTAATTTCAACTACAGAGCTGCTGATTTTGAAGACATTTCTGTACACAGTACTGCAGATAGGGTCTGACCAGAGCAGAATAGAGTGGTACTATCACCTCCCTTGCTCTAAAAACTATGCTTCTGTTGATGCAACCAAGAATTGCATTAGCTTTCTTGGCTGCTGCATCACACTGCTGACTCATGTTCAATTTGTGGTCCACCCAGACTCCCAGATCCCTTCCACAGGTAGTATTATCCAGCTAGGTGTCTCCCATCCTGTATCTATGCAATTCATTTTTTGTGCCTAGATGCAGGACTCTACATTTCTCTCTGTTGAAACTCATTCTATTTGCTTTGGCCCAGCACACTAATCTGTCAAGGTCATTCTGGATTTTTATCCCATCTTCTAGAGAATTAGCCACCCCTCCCAATTTGGTAGAAACAGCTATTTTAGGTATGATCTTAACCAATAGGGAGGACCTTGTAAATGGGGTTGAAGTGGTGGGATATTTAGGTAGAAGTGACCATGCTCTTTTGGAATCTGTTATACAGTGGGAAGGGGAAGCTAAGTATAGCCAGACAAGCATCCTAGACTTTAAGAAAGCCAATTTTTGTAAACTTAGGGAAATATTGGCTGTAATTTCATTCACCAAGACACTGAAAGAGAAGGGAGTCCAAGATGGATGGGAATTCCTTAAAAGTGAGATATTAAAGACACAATCTAAAATGTTCCAAGAAAAAGAGGAAATGGGAGATGTCTAAGGAAACCACAATGGTTGACTAAAGAACTTTCAAGTGAGCTAAATATAAAAATCTATGCTGGCTGGTTCTACTCTCAGAGGGCACAGTAGGGAACTGAACTCCCAACCTCAGACTCTTCAGCCAGATATCTAACTGAAATATCCAGGAGGCTTTTAACCTATAATAAGAAAATATTCAGGTTATCTCCCCATGTATGCTCCTACATCTCATCTGTAACATACATAATTCTCTCCCCCCCCCCCAGCCATCCCACTTTCCTGCTTTACCTTACACCTTGGCACAAGACATTTTCTACCAAAAAGACTTCACAGGTTGATAGACTGAGGTTTGATGACTAATCATAATGGGCTGACAAAATCAATTCATTTTCATCAAATAAGAGTGAAATGGCTACGTTTGGTAGGCAGCATGTAAATATTAATATCTGTGAAATAATTGGATTAATTCTACAGTTACACAAAATTTGTCTTGTGTAGTAGAATGTCATGGCTCAATTTAACTGAACATTTACGTTGCTTATATCCATATTTAATATTTACCTATTCAGAAAAAATAGTATTCCTAAGTTTGAAAAATCTATTTACATGAAGAAATCCTATTTTAATAATATATTTATCCACGTTCTTCTGGGGATGGGTTAGTGACAAAAAGAATCATCCTGCTGGCAAGCATCAGAAAAATACATTTCCTGTATTTAATTTTTCTAAATACTACCTCTACTTAGCAACAGTGCAGGATGTAACTTGAACATGCATTATCTAGCCACCAAATTAGGGCTTTAACTTCCCTTTCCTTTCAAAAGAAATGCACACTCATTATTCCCAATAAAAGTGAAAAATTCTATACTCTGCACTAGCTTCATTTTTAAAAGATGACATAAATAGCTTTGCATCACATGTAAAGGGACTGTCTTTTTAATCCAGGTATTTCTATAAGTAGAAAGATTTACTTTTAAAAAATACTTTTTATTCCTATTTCAAAAAGACTCTTTATGCATAAATCAGACTTGACATTTTACAGTGTGTGGGCTTTGCTTTCAGTAAAGTAGCTGTACTCCAGTCTTAAAGCCTTTTCTACCTTCCTGCTCTCATTAAGCATTTGATCATTTTGTAGTATCATAATACATATTTTAATAGAAGCTATTTTTTAGGAGCAATTCTCCAACATCGCAATGATGCTGAGGCATCAACACAATAGAATGTTGATTCTTCCTCTTAAAGCCCTGCAACTGCTTTCCAAAAATCTAAAGAAATTTTAGATTTCATTAGGACAGGTTTTAGGGGTACATGGGGGGGGGGAATGTAATGACTAGCGAGAATCTTCTGTACCACTGCTGCTGAGCGTATTGTTCTGCCAACATGTCCAGAGCTAAATTCTGCCCGAGAGTAAGTGTTAATCTGGTGGCAAGCATTTACCTGGCACTAACAGCCACAGCAACTGGAATTCCGAAACAAAAGTCTTTGATTCCCTCCAGTACAGTGGAATGATGGAAGAATGCAAGCCTTCCCCAAAAAGAAAGCCTAAGCTTGGACCCATTAAGAAGGTCCGCCCATGCAGGCTACTGGACCCTGCTGGGTTTCAGGATGTCATGCGTGGGATTCCCGATGAACTGACTGGCACGCCTGTTGATGCTCTGGTGGAGAACTGGTATACTATCTCCTCTAGGGCTACTGACACACTCGCTCCTGAACACCCCCTTCACTGCCGGGTCCGTGCATCCACCTGGTTTAATCAGGAGCTATGGACCTTGAAGCGGAATAGAAGGAGGCTAGAGTGTGCTTGGAGGCGGCCCCCAATGGAATTGAATCTAACAGCTGTCAACATCCTCTATCTACTCAGCAAAAATTAAGGCCATTAGATCTTACTTCACTAACCAGATAAGTGACGCTCAAAAACATCAGGCTGAACTTTTTTGCACAGTACACAATCTATCCAGGGTTGGTCACAGTGACAGGCCTCCCTCTTGTCTAACCCATGACCAATTTGCAGCATTTTTTCAATCAAAAGTAGAGGCCATCCGCCAGGACCTAGACTGCCAGTTGACATCAGTAGACCAAACAGAGACGTCAAGTGCATCGCCTTGCCCAGTTACCTTTTCCACATTTCAACCAGTGATGTCTTTTGAAGTGGACAGGGCGTGCCGCCTCCTCCTCCTCCTCCTCCTCCCTGGATCTTTGCCTGACCTGGCTCATCAATGCAGCCAGGCCTGTGACTACCAAATGGGCTACTGCAATAATTAATGGGTGTTTCCAAGAGGGTAGGGCTCCCCCTGCCCTCAAGGAGACACTCATTAGGCCCATTTGGAAGAAAATAAATGAAGTGGTGAATCAAAATGACAAGTGTAGGCCAATTGCTAATATTCCATATATGTGCAAAGTAGTGCAGAGGGTGGCATCTGACCAGCTCCAGGGGCTTCTGGATGAGACTGACGCTCTTGCTCCATGCCAGTCGGGGTTCTGTGCCACAGTACAGAATCAGCATTGGTCACCCTGCATGATGACCTTCTGAGGGCAGCTGACAAGGGTAAATCATCTTTGTTGGTCCTCCTAGATCTTTCAGTGGCCTTTGATACTGTCGACCATGGTATCCTCCTGGAGAGACTCTCTAAGATGGGGATTGGAGGGACTGCTGTGCGGCGTTTCCCCTCCTTCTCGGAAGACTGGTCCCAGAGAGAGCAGCTGGAGGAGATGACCTCCACCTCTTGGTCCCTCAACTGTGGGGTGCCACAGGGGTCAGTCATTTCCCCAATGCTTTTTAACATCTATATGAGCCTGCTGGGAGAGGTCAGCAGGAGGTATGGAGTTTCGTGCAATAAGTACGCTGATGACACCCAGCTCTGTATGTCCTTTTTTCCTCCTTTTGGCCATTCTGTCCCTTGAGCAATCTCTGGATGCTGTTCTGGAATGGATGAGAGTGAACAGACTGAGGTTGAACCCAAGCAAGACGGAAGTCCTTCAGGTGGGAGCTCCTGCTGTTGGGGATTGGGAAGCTCCCTAATTTTTTTTGAAGGGGGTTACTCTCCCTGTACAGGTGGAGCTGCGCAGTCTGGGAGTCCTTCTGGACCTGGCGTGCTCCATGGAAGACCAGGTGGCCTCGGTTGTCCGGTCTGCCCATTTTCAGCTGCAGTGGAATGCCCAGCTGAGCACCTTCCTTGATCCGGGGCCTCTCACTATGTTGGTCCATGCACTTGCAGTCTCAAGATTAGACTACTGTAGTCTCTCTACATAGGGCTGCCTTTGAAGTTAATGTGGAGGCTCCAGCTAGTGCAGAATACAGCAGCCAGACTGATTACGAGTATAAAAAGAAACCAACATATTACCCCAACTCTGGCCGCACTGCACTGGCTGCCAATCCATTTCTGCATTGACTTCAAGGTTCTTATGTTGACATACAAAGCCCTAAATAGTGTGGGGCCTCATCTGTCAGAACGGCTCCTGCCACAGAGTACTGCCTGTAACACTCACCCCTCTCAGGCAAGCCACCTGAAGGTGCCGACCCCAAAGGAGCTCAGGAAACTGCTACTAGGAACTGAGCTTTCTCAGTGGTTGCATCTCGGCTGTGAAACCAGCTGTTCTCAGAGACTGGTTTGGCCCCTACCCTGCAAGTTTTTAAAAACAGCTAAAAACCTGGATGTATAGACACGCTTTCCCTGACTACTGTTTGTCATCTCACCCATCTCACTGATCTGGTTTATATTTTAATCCGCCTCTGTTTGTTTTTGTATTTATTTGATTCAGTATTATTGCTTTCTTGTCAGATTTAATTATGTTTGTTAGTTTTTATTTCAGTCAATATATATATTGTTTAATTTTATTATTCATTGTATTGTCCATGTCTTAACTTTTGTAAACCGGCCAGAATAACCGTTGGCAAGATGGTGTGATATAAAAATCAAATAAATAAATAAATAAGTAAATAAATAAATAAATAAAATAAGCATGTATAGCAGGAAACTAGCAAATGGGTGTAGAGGGACTTCTTTCAGGATAGAGATTAGGCTAAACATCACTTCAACCATATGAGGAGTAACGTACTGTATCTGAAAAGAAGACACTGAGCAGAGCTTTGGCTGCAGTACAGCATGACCCCCACATCCGCTGATTCACCAACTGCAGATTCAGTTATCCACGGTTGGTGATCAGCGGGTGCAGGTGAGGTCCAAGCCCCGCAGCGAGGTGGGAAAATAAAAATAAAATAAAATTTACCAATGTCAAGTCCTCCTCGCCACTGCTGCCGCACGCCCTCCAGAAGGAAGAATAGGAATTTAGAGGACCTGCCTGGCCAACTGGCTTTTGCATTGTCTCCTCAGGTCCTGGGCAGCAACTGGAAGTTTTGAACTTCCCGCTCAAAGTTCCAATCTGCAACCCAGGACCTGAGCAGGAAGAACAAAGGCCGGTTGGTCAGGCAGGTCCTCCAAATCCCTACTCTGCCCCTCTGGAGGGTGGCTGGCATGCAGTGACAGCAGTGAGGAGAGAAATTGGGGGAGAAAAGTTACTCATTGCTGCTGCCGGCACCACAAAACAGCCGCTGAGCCTAGTAGCAAAGAGGCTGACTGGCCAGCAACAGTGGCGATAAAGCCTTGGCATCAGTACATTTCACCACCACCACCACCACTGCTGGTCAGCGTTTGAGGGGTGTTGGGGGTAAAAATTTCACCCAGGCCTCCCACCACTCCCATCACCATCGCCACTATTATCCTCGGATAAGAGTGTTTGCTCTTATCCACGGATTTCGCTATCTGCTGGGGGTCCAGGAACCAATCCCCTGCAGATTTGATGGTCCTACTGTACTGCAGTTTAAACACTGTGCCACGAGGCTAGCAATACAAATGGAATATGCAATAAGCAACGATCACCCTAATTTTTGGTCCACCTGTGCAGCAGCCTCTATCCATGCCCACAGGGATGGGTGTGGCTTCATTCAAAATGGAAAGTAAACCCGCTGCCCAGTGGTGCTCTGGTCAAGCATACATACATACATACAACTTAGAAGGAACCTTGGTAATGATGCAACACTACCAGTGTAACCAAGAGTGGTAGATCACAGACCAAAAAAGAGCTTTAATAGAACACAAAGGAGTACTACAAAGCCTAAGGAACTTAGCAACTTTCATAGTATTTTATACTTGTTATTCATAGCGACTATAATTGAGGATAGAAATTACCCATTTCATGAACACTGTGCAGGGGTGCCCCAGGGGTCATCAATATCCACAAAGCTACTCAACATCCATGTTTGTTTACATTTGACACCACCCATCTCCCAGAGGGGACTCTGGGAGATTCACAATATAAAACACAATAAAATAATAAATATTAAAAATTCTAAGAAACATCTAAAACTGACAATATACATATAAACAATTATTGGGGTAAGCGGCTGGGCTTTAAAAGAGATGAACTCTATTATGTTAGCCATCTCCACAACTGATGGCTACTTGTTCCACCCCAGACAAGCTGGCAGAGCCAAGTCTTCAAACTCTTCTGGAAGGGCCTGTCTCACCTATGGGGGCATCATGTTCCAGAGGGCTGGAGCCACTGCAAAGAAGGCTCATCTCCTAGACCAGGCGTGTCCAAACTTCGGCCCTCCTGATGTTTTAGACCACAACTCCCAGAATTCCAAGCCTGTATTTCCAATGGCAAAGGACTGTGGGAGTTGTGGTCCAAAACATCTGGAGGGCCGAAGTTTGGACATGCCTGTCCTAGACCCTGTCAGGTGAAATTTTCTTGTTGACAGGGTCTGTAGCACGCTCCCTCTGCACAATTGGGTGGGATGGGTTGATGTAATGGGGGTGAGGCAGTCCGTTAGGTAACTGTCCCCATGCCATGGGGCTTTAAAGGGGCTTCAACACCTTGAATTGGACCCGGAAGCAAACTGGCAACCAAGGCAGCTCACATAGCAAAGGTGTTACGTGTGCCAATCTCAGGGCACCAAGAACAACCCATGCTGCTGCATTCTGGGCCAGCTGTAGCTCCCAAATACTCTTCAATGGTAGCCTCATGTACAGCACGTTGCAATAGTCTATGTGGGAGATAACAAGGGCCTGAATGACTGTTTGGAGGGCTTCCTGATCCAGGAAAGGGCGCAACTGGCGCACCACACTAAATTGTGCAAAGGCCCTCCTGGCCACAGCTGCCACCTGCTCTTCAGGTAGGAGTTGTAAGTCACAAGTATGCTTTAAGGTACAAAATTATTAAATTTTCTGCAGCTACAAGGGAGGCTTTTTCAACATTAAGTACATTTTGTAACCATGCTCTTTGATCTTTTAAACATTCTTAACAGTCCTTAAGTGAAACACTTTCTAATCAGTACAAAAAACGAGATGAAACTTAAGAGAACTTGGTGAATCATTAAGCAGGTAACCTACTGTACCAAGTACATTGACTAAAAAATGTAATCAGTCTACACTATGGAACCAGAAACCCTTTTCAAAAGCAACAATCTAGATACACACAGAGAAAAACTAAAGGGAGAGGCTAGAAAGCATAGTAAATAATAGAAGAAATCTAAGCAGAAATAAAATGAGGGAAAGGGACAATAAAATTATTCAAACTATCAAAAACTTTAACATGGGAGTGAGAACAGAACAGCCACACTTCTATTCTTGTTAGAACAGCCATTGTGCTTAGAAGAAAGACCTTTAGATTGTCACCAAATGCAAAAGTGGCTGGCTGATGAAGTTACACTTCCCAGTGGATCGTCCCAGAGTGCAGTACACAAAACAATGGGCTCAAGCTAAGAGAACCCAGCTTTCAGCTGAAAATAAGGAAGAACTTCCTAACTGTTAGAGCAGTACAGTAATGGAACCAACTGCCTCAAGTGGTGGGGAGTGCTCCACAGTGTGGAGTGATTACATTTTAAAGTTAACACTTAATACAGTAGGTTACTGCTTAATGAGTCACCAAGTTCCTTTAGGGTTCAGCTTTTTTTCCTGATTAGCAAGTGTTTCGTTTACGTATGTTAAAAAGAGTGCTAGCATATTGCCCCTCATTCAGGCTAAGCATGCCCATTTCTTTCAGTCTTTCCTCTTAGGACTTGGTTTCCAGGGCCCTGATCATCCTTGTTGCCCTCCTCTGAACTTCTGACCCCTACAACAATAGGGCAAGCTTCCTGGGATATTGTTTTGACAAGCACAGCAGGGAAGGTCCAGGGCCACTCAGAGTATCTGCCCATTCCCCTGAGCAATCTCTCCTCTGCTTTTCCAATGCTGCTGCGATTCACACTGTTCAGGGTTCAATCAGTATGCCCATGAAAATAATTTCCTAAAACCTAGGCACTTCTGGCTGTTGGTGTGTTCTAGAGATAGGCAAAGATCGCCATTCTGAAGTTCAGCCATAGTTTCTTCCATGGGGTTTCCAGACCTGCCTCCTCTGGGCACTGCCTCTGAGTGGGCACCTGCAGAGGAGGAAGGGCTGAGAAGTCTTGCTACTGCTTCTGAGTAGGCAGCCACTGGAGGAAGCAGGGCTGGGAAGCCAGGGCACTCACCGAAGAAGCTGTGTGACCAGACTATGGAATAGCAATTCATGTCCATCTCTACTGGGATGGCATCAGAAGACACAGTGATATACTTTTTAGTTGATATAACTGATTTGTACATTCAAGTTCTATCCTACCCCTATCTCTGATCTCTGTTTATTTGACTGGTTCACTTTACACACCCTGTACTATATAGTCTTTTCATTTATTTATTATTTAACCTTTAGAAGAACTGGAAGGCTATTCTTTCAGTGAGGAAATTACCAATACCTGTGTGATCTCTAGCAAAAGGGAGGTTCTAACCCTGCATCCAGCTGCCAGATACAAGGTAACCAGCTCAGTCGGCCCTCCTCTCTACCCCTGGTGTTGTTGAATGCCAGGTCTGCCTCTAATAAAGCCCCCCTAATATATGATCTGATTCAGGATCATAAGGCAGACCTGGCTCACTGAAACCTGGGTGGGCGCAGAGGGTGGTCCAACCCTAGCTCTGATGTGTACACGCTGGTACTCCATCCAACACCAGGGTAGATTGGAGGGGTGGGTAGCCATTGTATATAAAAACACCCTTGAGGCTGTCAGGCTCTCAGCATTGGCGGTTCCAAGTCTTGAGGTCCTCCACATGGCAATTGGGGGTAGGGAAGGAATTGGGATAGTGCTGGCGAACCTCGCTCCCTGTGACCCAGCACTTTCCCTTCCGGAGCTGGCCACCTTTGTCTCCGGGGTGCTGCTGAGGTCTCCTAGGCTTCTAGTTCTGGGGGACTTCAACATCCACACAGGGGCTCTGGTTTCAAGCCCAGTTCTAGAGTTCTTGGAAACCATGGCTTCCTTGTACATGTCCCAACTTGTCAACCACCCCGTCCATGTGGCAGGGCATACATTACATCTGGTTTTTGCAAATCCATAAAGAGAGTGTGACCCAATGGTGACTGACCTCAAGCCAGTCCCCTTGTCATGGTCAGACCACTACCTGATCAAATGCAGCCTCACAGTGGCACCCCCTCCACATGGGGAGTAAGGACCTATTAAGATGGTCCGCTCACACAAGCTACTGGATCCTACTGGTTTCCAGGACACTATGGGTTGGTTACCCACTGGACTGGTTGGCGATCCTGTTGAAGTTCTGGGGGATAGCTGTTATACTTCCACCAGGGCAATACACACAATCACACCCAAACGCCCCCTCCATCACAGGGTCCACCCAGCTCCATGGTTCAACCAGGAGCTGCAGGCTTTAAAGTGAAATTGGAGGCTAGAGAGCACCTGGAGGCAGGACCTGAGGGAGAATAATCTATCAGCTGTTAACATTGTGTCTTCTATTTAACTAGCTAAGATCAAGGCCACAAGATCTTACTTCACTACCTGGATAAGTGAAGCCCCAAACCATCAGACCGAATTATTTCACACAGTGCACGATCTATCTGGGGTTGGTCACAGCGAAATGCCTCCCCCTAGTATTTCCTGTGACCAATGTACAACATTTTTAAAATGCTAAAGTAGAGGCCATCTGCCCGGACCTGAACCACCATTTACAAACAGTAGATCGAGCTGAGATGTCCAGTGCATCGCCTTGCCCAGCACTGCTCTCCAGCTTTCAACCAGTGGCACCACCAAAAGTGAACACAGCCCTTGATCGCTGTCGGGCCACCACCTCCTCCTTGGATCCTTGCCCGGCCTTATTAATAAAAGCAGCCAGTCCGACTACTAATGAATGGGCCACAGAAATAATTAATGGGTCTCTCCTTGAGGGCAGGGTTCCCCTAGCCCTCAAGGAGACACTCATTAGGCCCATCCAGAAAAAACTAATGTGGCAGCAGATCAAATTGATAACTATAGGCCTGTTGCTAATATTTCCTATATGAGCAAGGTCCTGGAGAGGGTGATGGCAGACCAGCTTCGGGGTTTTCTGATTATACAAGTGCCCTCAACCCTTTTCAGTTGGGCTTCAGGCTGTGCCATAGTATGGAAATGGCATTGGTCGCCCTGCATGATGACCTATTGAGGGAGAACGTCAGGGGCAAAACATCCCCGTTGGTCCTCCTTGATCTCTCAGTGGCCTCTGATACCATCAACCACGATATCCTTCTGAGGAGGCTTTCCGAGTTGGGGATTGGAGGCACTGCTTTGCAGTGGTTCCATTCCTTCTTGGAGGACCATCCCCAGTGAGTACAGCTGGGTGAGATGACCTCTGTCCCCTAGTTCCTCAATTGTGGGGTGCCACAGGGGTCGGTCATCTCTCCCATACACTTCAACATTTATATGAGGCCGCTGGGAAGGGTCATAAGCGGATATGGAGCTTCGTGTCACCAATATGCGGAGGACACCCAGCTCTATATCTCTGTTCCATCTTCTGCAGTGGATGCAGTTCCATCCTTTGAGCGCTACTTGTCAGCCATCTTGGATTGGATGGGGGCTAAAAGGCTGAGGCTGAACCTGGGCAAGATGGAGGTCCTCCGTGTGGGCTCCCCTGAGGTCTGTGGGTTGGGGAACTTCCTCACTTTTGGTGGGTGACTCTATCCATGAAGAATGGGGTCATCTGCAGTTTGAATGTCCTGCTGGACCCAGCGCTTACCATGGAAAACCAGGTGGCACCTGTGCTCTGTTCCACTTACTATCAAGTGCAGAGGATTGCCCAGCTACGGGCCCTCCTTGACGTCAGGGCGTTAACCACGTTGGTTCATGTACTTGTAATCTCAAGAATAGACTACTGTAGTGCTCTCTACATGAGGCTGCCCTTGAGGTTAATGTGGAGATTGCAGCTTGGGCAGAATACAGCTGGCAGACTTTTAAAGGGCCAACAAATGAACCAGCATATTACCCCTGTGCTGGCAGTTCTGCACTGGTTGCCGGTATGCTACCCTAAATGGTTTGGGACCTCAGTATCTGACAGAGCGTCTCCTCCCAAGAAAAACTGCCCAGATCACCCATGCTAGCCAGGCAGGACAACTGGGATTGCCAACCCCAAGGGAGGCCCAGAAAGTGGTAACAACGAGTAGGGCATTCTCGGTGGTTGCTCCCGTTATGGAACCCTCTACCCCCAGAAATTCTTCTGGCACCCTCGCTTCAAACTTTTTAAAAGCTACTGAAAACCTGATTATATAGAATGGCCTATCCTGATTTTTCAAACACCTGTCAAGACAGTCTTCTTATTCTTTCCCCGCTTATCTCTCCCCCCCCCCCCATTTTAGCAGTCCCCTGGTTATTTCTATTTTCATTTTAGCTTAATTTTAGTTTATGGCTGTTGATTTATGTATACTTAGTTTTTATTATGCAGTTTGTGTTCTAGTTTTTTTAATATATTCCTTTGATATCTTGTCATATTATCCTATGTTGTAAACCACCCAGAGTAGCCCTAGGGCTAGATGGGCAGTATAAAAGTCAAATAAATAAATAAATAAATAAATAAATAAATAAATAAATAAATATTTTGCCCATTGCTTTTTAAAGGGAATGACTATATAGGATTCATTACAACCATAATGGAGTTCCAGATATCTGGAAATTCCTGAATTCCATATCTGAAGGGCTATGCTAGTGCACATTGCTACTGGAAAGCTCACAAGAAGAACAGAAGGGCAACAGCACTCTCTCACTGACCACCCCAGCAACTGGGGAAACTGTACAAGTTGGTGACCATAATTTACATCAGTGGGCCCAGGCCAAGTAGTACTCCTTTTGTGATGTACTGTAACTCTTCCACCATGCAGCATCCTTGGAAAATCTTGGTTGAAGTATTATGATTAATGCTTCAACTCTATGCATTCCTTTACAAATCTCTCACATATCTTTTATTAACTTTTTTCTAAGCTAAGCGGGATAGGCCCTGGTTAGTACTTGGATGGGAGACCACCTGGGAATACCAGGTGCTGTAGGCGCCTGGAGTACAAACTGGCAAACCACTCCAGTATTCCTGCCAAGAAAACTCCATGGACATGGGGTCACACACACACACACAAGCTAAACAAAAAACAAACACCAGGTTCTAGTATGCTTTTTCACTGCCTATCTGCTCCTGTTCCTTCATAATCTACGCTGACCTCTTCTGGATATTTTCCAACTTTTCCATCCTTTCTGAGATGAAGTGACTAGAACTGTATCCCATACTTCAAGTCTGGCCACACTACAAGTTTGAATAAGGGCATTACAGTGGAAGCTGTATTTTTGTTTTCTTAATTTGGAACAAAAATCATCCTTTAAACTGAATTTGCTTTTTGTAGAGCCATCATGCATTAGGTTGATGCTCTCTTTAACTACTTACCACCACCCCAAGATTCATTTATTGCATCAGTGCATATCTTTCCACAAATGGATCTTATTTTACACCTGTTTACACTGAATACAATTTAATATTTCCGTGTCTTCTGCATGGATACATCCTTTTAGAGCTCTTCACTATCTAATAATCTATGAACAAAAAGTATCTGTCCTATTATTGGCCCTTGGCTTCAATTCCATCCTTATTATTAGGGATAAAATCTACTAAACCATTCCCATCCATTCAATTAACAACACTCTCAAATAACTATAAATAGTAACATATCAATGCAAAAGCCATGCTGATTTTCTCTCACCAAAACATGTTCTTTGATATTCATAAAAATGTATAAAGATTTCTCCTTTATCTAGAACCAATAGTCATCTGTCTAAAATAATCCACTTGTGCTATTGTTCCCACACAGACACATTTTATTTATATTGGAGAATTAGTGTGGTGCTGTGGTTAGTACTGCCTGTGGAAGTACTGTATGGGACCTGGGAGCCACAGGTTCAAATCTTTTCTTAGGCTTACTAGGTGACCTTGGGTAAATCATCTCACTTGGGTTGTTATGAGAATCAAATAAAAAAGGATTTTTTTAAAACAAAAGGTTAGGAGATTAGGAAGCCACATGTCACCTACCAGACCAAGCAGGAAAGCTTCAACCTAGGCACACCACTTTAAATCAGTACTGTATGCAACGCTAAAAAAATACAGTGAACCCTTGTATAACAAACAGTTTGTATAACATAAAATCTGTACAACATAAAAAATTCCAGAGATAGGGGAAATTTGCTTAACATAATCACCTATGGAGCGAATCCATACAACATAAAAATGGGATTACTCCGTTTTCAATGCATTCCTATTGGAAATTTGTATAAAGGAAAATTTGCTTAACATAATTTCATTTGGCCCGAATTAATTCCTTTATACAAGGTGCCACTGTACTGTAATCACATTTAATGGTTAACTTTAACAGAGGCTGGTAAGCATTTATATCCCCGTGCATCCACTGGATTTACAGAGAGGAGCAGGCGAAGTCAACTAAATGCACGGGGTCCAGTTAGAACAGTGCTCCGTAGTACCTTGCATTACTATTATTACGACTGCAGCTACTGTGCATTCATTTATTGTTGCCACAACCACGGCAAGATCACCTAAGAGACACACAACACCCCACCACCACCATTACCACCCCGGGTCCCGATGCTGCACCCGGTTCCCCGAGACAGTCGGGAGTTTTCTATCAGGCAAAGCCGGGCCAATGGTCCAAAAGGCACCGGGCCCGTTATTCCTCCGGTAGCCCACCCACCTGCCTTACTCGCCACTTTAGGGGAGGGGGCAACCCCACCCATTCACTGTCTCCCCCCTCCTCCTATACATGCGCGCGCGCACACCCTTCCGTCGGGAGCCGCCACCTCCCCCTCGGTCTTTCCGGGCGACAAGGGAGAACGCCAAGCCCGCTCGCTCCCCTTTCAGCCCCGGGAGACGGAGGCACTTACGCCGCGGTCCTCTTCGGAAAGGAAATCTGGGCCGTCGTCCGAGCCTTCCTGCTCCGTGAAGGGACCGAGGCGGGCGTGGGGGAGACCCCCAAGGAGGCGCCGGGAAGAGAGAAGGGAAAAAAGAAGGAAGGGGGGGAAAGGAGCGGGTTATATATAGCCAGGCGGGCCCCGCCGCCGCCACTCCCTTCCCCCCCCCTCCGCCAGACGCCTCAGCGCCTCAACGGCGGGGAAACCTACCATCATGGCTGCCTCGCCGGCACCCCGTCCTCCGCTCCCTCGGCAAGCGCAGGCCGAGCCCACCAGGCCGCCCGTCTGAGCGGAGGAGGAGGAGGAGGAGGCGGGGTTAAAGAGGGGAAGGGGGCGGGGCTTGCGAGGCCGCCAACCGGCGAACCAGGAGGTGGGGCCGCCGCCGCCGCCACGGAGTAGCTCGGGCGAGTAGCCGCCACCCCGGGGGCAAGCTCAGCATATACTGTATATATTTTTCCTCCTGGGCGGATGACGCTGGAGCCGGCCTTGACTTTCCCGCAGCAGCGCGTGAGGCACCCCTAGGATGGCGCAAAGGAGGTTTTTTGAGGCGGAATACTCTGGAAGATGTGGGTCTGGTGGTCACCCCGGCAGGTAGCCTTGCCGAGCAGGGGCGCGAGAGCCACAGACACTCATTCATTCTTGGGGTGAGGCAGAATGAAATACGGTAGATGCTCATACACGTGTTTCTTTCTCCCACCCACCCACCCCCCACACAATGGTTGGGACTCTCTCTCTCTCTCTCTCTCTCTTTCTCTCTCTCTCTCTCTCTCTCACACACACACACAAACACACACACGGGGTGAGGCAGAATGAAAAAGGGTGGATGCTCATACATGTGTTTCATCCCCCCACACACACACACAATGTTTGGGCCCCTGCAAAAGAAATGAGCCTTCCAGATATCACCTGAACAAGCACTCATCATAAAATGAACATTAAAATAAAGCTGCCTTCTAGAACCTGCCCTTCCAAAATCAATAGACTTAACCGCAACCAGGCATATTTGGCAGTAGAGCTCCAGACTGGGAATATGATTCTCCACTGTGCCTCTTGGGAGAAGAGCCAGCCTGGGTGGATTTGGGCAAGCTGCACAGCCCCAGAGCAACCCCAGAAGGACGAGATGGTAAACTAGTTCTCTCTACCTAGAAAGCCCTGAAAAGGATTGCCATAAATCAGATTATAGTTGACAGCTCATGATTATTACTAACCTCAAGGACTCTCTGCTTACCCCAAACACCCTGAATTTCCTGTCCTGCCACCTGAGGCCCCCCTACCATACTATTTCAAAGGGCTTCAGCCTTCAGAAAAAGCCAGGAGGGGATTATACAGGATGTATAGAGAAATGTGATAGTGGGAAGGATCTACCAAAGCCCTGTTATGTAGGCTGAGCTCTACTTATCTGTGTCTGAATCTAGTACAATTTGTTAGGGAGGTAGCATTGAAATGAACTGTATTATTTCTGTTTCAGAAATCTAAAATGAGACAAAGCTCCCACCTCACCGAGTTCTCCTTATTTATCCCTAATCCTCTCTGTGTATTTTTATGGGACTGACATTAGGGCTGATGCAGGACAAGTACAGTGGACCCTTGTATAACAAACGGTTTGTATAACATAAAATCTGTACAACATAACAAATTCCGGAGATAGGGGAAATTTGCTTAACAGAATCGCCTATGGGTCAAATCCGTACAACATAAAAATGGGATCACTCTGTTTTCAATGCATTCCTATGGGAAATTTGTATAAAGGAAAATTTGCTTAACATAATTTCATTTGGCCCAAATTAATTCCTTTATACAAGTTACCACTGTATTAGTACCTGGTATCTTATAGGCAGCTGTTAGCCCCTTTCCCATCACTCTTTAAATGTTTTTCCAGTGCTCCAGTTAACAGCTACTTTGATCTGAAAGAGCCACCATTTTAATTTCTACAACATTCTCCCGCAATGATTTCCAACCTTTTTTGAGTCATGACCCCCTGTTTTTCATACATACACATACACACTAACACTAAAACCCCATCAATTAAGAAATTGTTTAACAAAGGATATAACACATATATTGCTCCTAACACACACCCCCAGGTCCTTGTTGCTGGTGGTGGCAGCCTGGCTGGTGGGACTCCCACCCACCAAGATCCCCCGCAGAAAACAATTTGTGGCATCCAGGTTGGGAAATACTTTTCTAGTGTGATGTGGCTGTTGGGAATATTTTGTGAATTAAAATTTTAGGTCCCATACTCATATTTTCATTGGTGTACTCCTGTCTGCAGTTTGAATAAAAACCTGGATATGCATAAAGAGCCTCTCTCCTGCCAAAATGGACCTGTGATGGGCTTTGCATACCTTTTAACTGTATTCTCAGTAAGTACAAACTATTTTTTATATTGATGAATTTACTTCTGTAATATACTAGCTTTTCCTCACACATTTTTGGACCTTGGCCTTTAGATTTTATTTTATTACGTGAAAAATCCAATGTATTATTATATGAAGACTTACACTCTTTGGTGTGCCTTCTCTTTTGAAGTACTTGAAAATGTTTATGTGGAGAATGAATGAACTGATTGCTTGAAAGAGGCATTCAGCAATGTAGAAGAAGCGACAGTACATTTGCAGCAAAGAGCTTGCATAACATACACAATCCACATTGACAGAAGTATATTTACAAAGGTTCCAAAAAGCTTATTGAGGTTTCGCCTTCTTGGTTAGCAGAAACATGTGATTAAGAACAACTGAGCAGCAATTAGGCACCATCCCAGAAATGCATCGTTTCCCTCAGATCAAAAATAATTATCCAGATCATATGACACATGCCCATGAGACTTCTTGTAGGGTAAGGGAGTTAGGCAGTCACTCTGGGCAATAAGGTGAGCTTGCTGACTTTAAGGTTTGTTGATTACATTGTATGAGGTGAGCAAGGGTAGTTTCCCCACTGCATGTCTTCTTAGAAGTCAGTCCTTCTGAATTCAATGGGATTTGCTCCCAGCCATGCATAGGGATTTACTTCAAGCCAATATTATGCATGTAAATAATACTGTGTATATTATAAGCACAATTTAGCAAATTATGGGTGCTAAAAATGCTCATAATCTAGAATATGGTTTATCAGCTTCCCAGCTTCCCAGTACCACTGTGTGCAAAGACTGGTATTACCAAGTGTGAGTGGGTTCACTGTTTTCCTCCTCGTGAATTGGCGCATTGTTGACAGATTGACCAGGTGATGGAGTTTGATTTGTAAATAAAGTTTTATTTGGTATAACACTCGCGAACGGGTTCAACTTCTTTTCTGTTCCAGCATCAACTTGGCGAATTTCAAGCATAACAGTCTTAGTTTTTGACCCTGAGGTAATATCGAGATTAATGGTTTCTAAAAGTGGGGTTTCCCACCCCATGGTAAATGGAAGGCAGGCTCCAGCGGTTTCCCCGCAACAGGGATGTCGTGCTCAACGGGGCAGATCCCTCAGCCCCAGGTGAGGTGTATCCCCCCTCATCAGCCTGGGAATACCCCCACTCCATGGCATGGTAACTGTCACTGTCCACTCCCAACTCTCTCCTGGACTAACTGCCCCAACTGTCATCCCCTCAGTTTGAGTTCCCGTTTGCCGGCTTCTTATTGGTTCCTCTTTCATCCAGTCCTGAATAACTACTAACTCTTCCTCCTCTGTATCTACCCCCAAGCTTTCGGTCCTCTCACTCCTCTAATCCTTGATACTCTTTCCTACAACTTCCTTTCCCGTTTTCTCCATCTCGGCTTCTCTTTGATTCATCGTCCCCTCCTGGCCCCCCCCCATCTCTTCTCTCGCCAGACGGCCCACCAGCAGGCTCCTTCTCACACCAAGGTATTGTCTTTCTAACAGTGTCAAATAACAAGGTAAGGACAACAGAACAGAAAGTAAGGAAGGAGGAGGCTCATCAATGAACTAAGGAAAGACTGTAAAGATGAGTAGGGATGATACTGTCATTGGCATCAATTCTGCATCTCCTGACAGCAACATAACTCCTTAAATCACCTGCCCATCTCCCTGGCATCTTCCTTCTTCTGAGCAACCAGATCTGGCCGATTGTATACAGAGTAAGTATCTATGACAAATATATTACTTTTTTCAACGTGTGACTGAACATTACATGCTCTTATTTCCCCCTATATATTCCACAAGTATGGTGCTTCTTGCCTTGTCCCCCTTATAGTCACTCATTTCTGAAAGCTAGATTATATACATAACTGGCAGTCGCTTAATCCTGACTACACATGCCACAAAATAGGATGGGAAAGCTCATTTGTGGCAGAGTAACATTACACCATCCAGATACAGCTGGAAGATACTATTTTAATTATTTGTCTTGTTTCAGAAAGCATGCATTTGAAAACATAACATCCCGTTTCCAACAACAGGGCCTGGGAGTTGTCTCACAACAATGTTAAATAAAAAAAATACAGAATGAAATCAGAATGATAAATACAATGAATGAGAACAGAAGCAACAATAAAGCCTTAGCAGCACGAGAAGATATAGAACCACCACCAGGCAAATCACACATATTTTTATTGCTCACATTTTTATTGGTTTCAACAGCAATTCCACAGACTTCGTACTGCTATCAAGAAGGCCATTACAAGTTCCATTCAACCAAAACTCCAAAGGCCAAGACATGGAGCCTCTAGTAATGAATGTAGTGGGCAGGCAGACTTATAAGGAAGCCTTCTATTCTTTTGAATATTGTGGTTCCAAGTCATTTAGGACTTATAAAATGCAAAAGCTTTAATTGGCTTGGGAGTGAGCTAGAAGCCAGGAAAAATCACCAGAGTAACATGTTCCACAAAACTGAACCCAAATATCCTGACTGCATACTTTTGCATCTACAGACAATTTCAGATACTTTTTCAGGACAACCCACAAACAGTATTGTAATATTCTTGTTTGGATCTGATTGAAGGGATATGTAACTACTGTACTTCTGCTTTCTCCAGAGGAGGCTAGAAGAGTAGCATATCAAAGGAATTGAATTCTGCACAGACTTGAACTTGTTTTGCAAAACCTTCTACTTGAGAAGCTTTTTTTTTGGGGGGGGGGTCCTTCACATTATTTCACTGCAAAAGTACAACCAGTCTTATGTTATACATACATTTCTCAAAACATATATGTAAGATATTCACTGTAAGATCAACATATTACAGTCATACATTTGTCAGGATTCGTTCAGTTAATAGAGGCCTGCAGATTTACTACAAAGCAAAATAAATCTCTCTTAACAATAATTTTGATGAAATAATACATTTTAAAATTCCTAAAGAAAAACCACCCTTTTAAATTCACAAAAGTTACATATTTCAATGTTCATATGTGAAGCTTTAATTAATAGATTCTGACTTTGCATATGAAAATATGACTATAGATATAGTAGTTTGCAGAACCTCTTATAAAACAACTTAGGTTTCTTCTCAAACCAATACTTCAGAAGGCTGCAAACCAACCCTATCTTATGAAGTTGGGCAAGAGCTGATGTTACAAATGGAGAATGTCTGGCATTGCAATAAACAAACATAATCCATCATTATATTCAAATGTACAGTGCAGCAACTATAGGACAATTGCTTTCATTTCTTATGAAAGTCAAGTTACACTCAATGTGTTGGAACAAAGGCTTCTGTCTTGCATGGTATGAGAAATACCTGATGTTCCTACTGGATTACACCAAAGAGTTTCAGAAGAAAATCAGTCTATTCTTTATAGACCACAGCAAAGCATTTGAGTGTGGAGATCATGAGAAACTATGGGTTCTGAAAGAAGTAAGTGTACCTCAGCACTTGATTGTCTTGATGTACAACCTGTATTGTGGACTGGAAGCTACCATTAAAAGAGAATATGGAGAGACCGAATTGTTTCCTATAAGCAAAAGGTGTCAGATAAAGGTGCAGTTTATCCTCTTAGCTGTTCAGTCTATAGGCAGAACATAATACAGGATATGGAAAGCTGGATTAGATATAAATGAAGGGAGAGTGAAAAATAGTGGAAGAAATAGCAATAATTTAAGGGCTCTTAACTATATCTGAAGTCAAAAATCTTGAGAGTGAGGCTATCCTACTTCCAGCCCATCATAAGAAGGCAGGATTCTCTGGAAAAGACTGGCAGGATAAAAGGCTGAGTCAATCTTTTACCATCGCTGCATGTTACTTGCCACCTACCTGACTCCCTATTATGATTTCTTTATATGTTTATTATGTTTACTTAATATATGTAAAATGTTTTTATTTTGTTGCTTTAACTTTCCTTGTACACTGCCTGGAATTGTTTTCTGAATTAAGCTTGGCGGTATATAAAGCCATAAATAAATAAATAACCAACCAACCAACCACCAGATTTGTTGTTCAGTCATGTCCAACTCTTCGTGACCCTATGGACCAGAGCACGCCAGGCCCTCCTGTCTTCCACTGCCTCCCAGAGTTTGGTCAAATCCATGTTGGTTGCATCGATGACACCATCCAACCATCTCATTCTCTGTCATCCCCTTTTCCTTTTGCCTTAAATCTTTCCCAACATCTGGGTCTTTTACAAGGAGTCCTCTTTCCTCATGAGGTGGCCAAAGTACTGGAGCCTCAGCTTCAAAATCTGTCCTTCCAGTGAACATCCGGGGCTGATTTCTTTCAGGATGGATAACTACCTGGAATTGAACAATAGGTTGTGAGCACATTTTTGGCTGCAGTACAGCAGTTTAACCACTGCACCATGAGAAAACCACAGGCTTGAGTATACAGAGCTGAGCGGGGCTGTTTGAGGGCAGGACATTTTGGGGGCTGCTGATTTATATTGTTGAGTGACCTGAGGGCACATAACCACAACATTTAAGCACACAAAAGTCATGTGTAAAGCCATACCAGGACACTTGCTTTCTTTTATTAGACTGATTTATTTTTTTAAAAAAAACTATTACTGTTCTCCTCAAATAGGCCAAAACAATATAAAACTGCCATCAATTTGTAAAGAAGCATTTGTGTGTGTGTTGTGTCATTATAGTCGTGACCGACTCTTCGTGACTCCATGTCCATGGAGTTTTCTTGGAATACTGGAGTGGTTTGCCAGTTCCTACTCCAGGTGCCTACAGCACCTGGTATTCCCTGGTGGTCTCCCATTCAAGTACTAACCAGGGCCGACCCTGTTTAGCTTCCGAAATCAAATGAGATCGGATGTGCTTAGGGCATCTAGGCAGCTAAAATTGCTAAACAATAATTGTATGCCATCAAGTCAATTCTGAAATAGCAACCCTTTTCAGGGTTTTCTAGAAAGAGTACTCCGAAGTGGTTTACCATTCCTTTCTTCCAGAGCTGCCCTGGGGTTGTGCAGCTTGCCTAAGGCTATACATGCTGGGTCTTCAAGAATGCACTCTCAACCTCTGGCTCCACAACTAGATACCTAAACGAATTTCTTAGCCCCACATAAAACAAAATTCTTACTATTCTACCTTTATGGCACTATGTTTAATATAAATTTGTAGTAAATATTTCCTTTGCCTGTGATCTGTTGGGGAAAGTCAAAGGATTGGTGTTAATCTACATCGGTCACTGATTATCTCTGATTATTTCCGTTTGCTTTCTTCAACAGTGCCATGTCTTTATTAAACATTTCCATGTGTTGCCATTATTACAGTTGTTTAACAAACTTTCCCTCTAAAATGCCGAGCCCGCATGTCTCCTTGGTTTACCGAGGAGCTGCGGGCGATGAAGCAAGAGCGGAGAAGGCTAGAGAGCAGATGGCGGAACGCTCGGACGGCTCAGAATTGGGCTGCGGTTAAGGCGTTGAACGGTCGCTATTCCCGTGCGATAAGGGCGGCTAGGAGATCTTTCGCCGCCCTGAGAATTGGTGAGGCCTCGAATCGTCAAGCGGAATTGTTCCGTGTGGTTCGAGACCTCACCAATCCCGCTCCGCCAGGGCCTCCTCCTGGTGATTTCACCAGTGAGTCATTCGCAGCCTATTTTAAATCTAAGATAGAGGCCATCCGTTCCGAGCTGGACACCGGTTGCTCTGATCCGGCCCCTGTCATGGCCGGCGTTGGGCCGCCTCGGTCGCCTCGGTTTGTTGAGTTCGGACCTGTTACACCTGTGGATGCCTCCAGGGCGCTGGGACACTGCAGGCCTGCGGCTTCTCCGTTCGACCCTTGCCCTGCCTGGTTGATTAAGAGCACAGGGGGGAGCATGCCGAAATGGGCTTCACTGATCGCTTCGGCCTCCTTCAGAGACGGGATTTTTCCCAGTCTTCTGAAGGAGACGGTGGTGAAGCCCATTGTTAAAAGACCCGGCTTGGCTGTGGACGATTTGTCCAACTATCGTCCCATAGCCAATGTTCCCTTTTTGGGCAAGGTGATTGAGCGAGTCGCCGCCCTGCGTCTCCAGTCGTTCCTGGAGGAGAACCATGTCTTGGATCCTTTCCAGTCCGGGTTCAGGCCGCGTCATGGGACCGAGACGGTCCTGGTCGCTCTGCATGATGATCTGTTGAGGAGGGCTGACAGGGGTTGCTCTACCCTGCTGGTCCTTCTCGACCTGTCAGCGGCTTTTGATACCGTCGACCACGGTATCCTGCTGGAACGGCTCTCGGAGGTTGGGATTGGGGGCCAGGCCTTGGCCTGGTTCCGGTCCTTCCTTGGGGGCCGTACCCAGCGAGTGAGCTTGGGGGGTGAGCTGTCGGCTCCCTGGACACTCCCTTGTGGGGTGCCGCAGGGGTCGTCACTCTCCCCAATGCTCTTCAACATCTATATGAAGCCGCTGGCTGAGATCATCCGGAGTTATGGAGTGTGCTGTCATCAGTATGCTGATGACACGCAGCTCTATCTCTCCTTTTCCACCTGTGCAGTGGAGGCCGTCCGAATCCTTGATCGCTGCCTGTCTGCGGTACTGGACTGGACCAGGACTCACAGGCTCCGGCTCAACCCAGGCAAGACCGAGGTTATGTTCTTTGGGGGCTCCTCGGAGGGGTACTGTGGCCCTCTTCCCAGCTTGGGTGGGTCCGCCCCCCAGCTGGCGCAAAGAGTGAGGAATCTGGGCGTCGTCCTGGACTCGGACCTGACCCTGGAACCCCAGGTGTCAGCCGTGGTCAGGTCGGCCTTTTACCATCTAAGGCTTATCGCCCAGATTCGCCCGTACCTCGATGAGAGTTCCCTGAGGACTGTGGTACAGGCGCTGGTCATGTCGAGGCTGGATTATTGCAACGCTCTCTACATGGGGCTCCCCTTGAACCTTGTTCGGCGACTGCAGCGGGTCCAGAATACGGCGGCCAGGCTGGTGGTTGGCGCGCGCCGTTATGACCGCGCCACCCCTATCCTGGTCCGCCTACACTGGTTGCCCGTTGCCTCCCGAATAAGGTTCAAGGTGTTGGTTTTGATTTACAAAACCCTCCATGGCTTGGCCCCAGCTTATTTGGCGGAGCGTCTCACCCGGCAATTAGATCCGGCCCGACCCACCCGCTCCTCGGTGGCTCTTTCACTGCGGACAGTCACCCCGAGGGAGGCCCGTAGGGCGAGCACTCGCGGGCGGGCCTTCTCGGTGGTGGCTCCTTCCATTTGGAATCGTCTTCCCAGTGAACTACGGCGGGCTCCATCGCTGGCGGCTTTTAAGAAGAATTTGAAAACCTTTCTTTTTCGTGAAGCCTACGGCGATGCATAGGGACCTGTGTTTAATTTAATTTTTTTTTTTTTTTGCCCGCCTTACTGCTCTTGGATTTTACTCTTTTATTGTTATTGTTCTTGGAATTGATTTTTATCTGTTTTATCTGTTTTACTTGTATGTTGTGAACCGCCCAGAGTCCCCTTGTGGGAATGGGGCGGTATACAAGTGTAATAAATAAATAAATAATAATAAATAAAAACTGTGGGGTGGGGGTGATAAGATGTAGTCTTTGCACATAATTCTGTTCAAGGTGTTGCTCAACATTCATTCTTACTAACTTGCTATGCCTTCTGCTACTTGATGGTGTTGTTCAGTGTCTTGTGAGGGGGAAGGAGTTGAGAACCAATTTATTTTATATCTTCAGGAAAGAAAGAAGATATATTTTTCTGTGTTTCCATAGACATATTTGGGGGTATCAAGCTCTGCTAATGCAGCAATTTTGCAATAATGCAAACAAGAATAAAGTATTACACAATCTAGTATTACCACAGAATTCAACTTCCCAGGAATATCAGCTTTCACTTAGAGCAATGGTTTGTAGCTGTTGTGAAAAGAGGACAGAATTTCAATTCCCAGACTAACTACTTATCCCTCTACATGGAAGCCACAATTCATTTTTGTTAAACAGCATACAATATACTGCAGAATTATGTAAAATAAGACAGTTCATAGAGAATTTCATATATTTTTACATCTGTTGCAGAACATGTTTTCCCTTGATTCTTATTCATGTCTTATTTTTATCAAGCTATACAGAGACCTGAGTATAAAAGGTGTAATAAAGGCTTAATCTAAACCACATTGTCTACTCTATAGGCTATAAGATTTATTTATTTATTTATTTATTTGTTAATCTTATACCCCGCCCATCTTCCCAAAGGGAACTCTGGGCGGCTTAAAATAAAATTAAAAGGAAGCCGGTAAACAAACAAACACAAATAAAGAAAAAGGAGCAAGATGGCGGGCGGGGAAAAAAAAAGAAAAAGAAAAAAAAGCCTAACTGGAAAGATCGCCGAACGCCTCCCTGAAGAGGTGGGTCTTCAGGGCTTTTTTAAAGGCTAGGAGGGACTCAATAAGGCGCAGCTCACTGGGTAGATGGCTCCAGAGCATGGGGCCCACCACAGAGAAGGCGCGGTTACGCGTATGCGATTTTCGCGCCTCTCTGGGTGTGGCTACCCTTAGTGAGCACGCCTGCGCCGATCTCGTGGGTCTGGTCCCAGTTGATCTTTGAGAGACCGCTCTGCCAGATACTCTGGTCCCAGGCCGTGGAGGGTTTTGAAAATCAAAACCAGGACCTTGAACCTAATCTGGAGGCCAACAGGGAGTCAGTGCAAGCGAGCAAGGACTGGGGTGATGTGCTCGAATCTACAAGCACCCACCACCAGCCTGGCCGTCACATTCTGCACCCGTTGTAACCTCCGGACCAGGGTCAAGGGCAACCCCACGTAGAGGGCATTGCAGTAGTCAATCCTCGAGATCACTAGGGTCTGCACTACTGTCCTAAGGGAGGACTCATCGAGGTACTGGCGGATCTGGGCGATCCTGCAGAGGTGGATAAAAGCAGACCTGGGAGCAGCCGTCACCTGGGCTTCCAGGGAGACGGCTGAATCCAGGACCATGCCCAGATTCCTGGCCCTGTCAGTAGGCTGGAGGGAAACACCCGCCAGCTTAGGGAGGGGGCCATTGTACCCAGACGAGGACGCCCCAAAGAACAGAACCTCCGTCCTCTCCGGATTCAGCTTGAGCCGGTTATCTCTGGTCCATTCCAGAACTGCCTCCAGGCACAGGTCAAGGGAGCGAACTGCCTCCACTGCAGACGATGAAAAGGAGAGATAGAGCTGCATGTCATCAGCGTACTGATGACAGCGGACTCCAAATCTCCTGATGACCTCTGCCAGCGGACTCATATAAACGTTGAACAGCATGGGTGAGATTGCCGACCCCTGGGGCACCCCACACGGGAGAGTCCAAGGAGCCGACAAGTCATCACCCAGCTGAACCCGCTGAGTCCGGCCGCCAAGGAAGGAATGAAGCCAGGCCAGGGCCTGGCCTCCAATTCCCACCTCGGCCAGCAGGGCCAGCAGGTTACCGTGGTCAACAGTATCAAAGGCAGATGACAGATCAAGGAGAACCAACAGGGAGGAACACCCCCTGTCAGCCTTCCTGAAGAGGTCATCCTGCAGAGCAACCAGGGCAGTCTCAGTCCCGCGAAGAGGTCTGAAACCAGACTGGAAGGGATCCAGGATACGATTTTCCTCCAGAACAATGGCAATCGGACGATAGCTGGAAAGATCGTCCGAAGCCATGCCAGGTTTTTTCAGAGTGGGCTTCACCACGGTCTCCTTTAAATGGGCAGGGAAACATCCCTCCCCAAAAGAGGCCATGGCAATTGCCGAAACCCACTCGGGCATGTTCCCTTCGGCAGATTTAATAAGCCAGGCTGGGCAGGGGTCAAAGGGAGTGGCCGCCGGCCGGCAACAAGCCATAGCTCTGGAGGCCTCCGCCAGAGACACTGGCCCAAACTCATCTAGGAGGGGGGAACGGAGGGGTGAGGCCCCCGGGATCTCAGAGGGTGGACTAGAGCAACTGGGGGACAGGTCGGAGCAGATGGCCTCTATTTTGGATCTAAAATGGGCTGCAAATTGCTCGCTATTGAAATCACTAGGAGGAGGCCTCGGCTGACTGGGATTGGAGAGGTCCCGAACCACCCGGAACAACTCCGCCTGGCGGTTCGAGGCCTCGCCAATTCTCAGGGAGACATAGGATGTTCTAGCGTCCCTGATCGTGCGAAGATAGCGGCCAGTCAGCTGCTTAAGGGCAGCCCTATTCTCTACCGTCCGGCTTGCTCTCCAAATGACCTCTAGTCTCCTGCGTTCTTGCTTCATCGACCGCAGCTCAACCATATACCACGGAGAGGAGCGGTCTCCACAGCGCAGGAGGTGCTTGGGGGCAATCCGGTCCACAGCCCCGGTGGTCCCCTCATACCACCTATCCACCAGGGCATCGACCGGATCATCTGCCAGGCTGCCAGAGAGCTCCCTGAAGGCTTCCATGAACCTAGCCGGGTCCAGAAGCCTATGGGGGTGGGCACAAATGTAGGGCCGACGCTCCCCGCGGGGCGGGGGGTGATCAACAGGGAAAATTTTAGCAGGTAATGGTCCGACCATGACACGGGCAGGGGCAAAATACCCCTAAACCTCAGACACGAATCTGACGACATGGAGGGAAACACCAGGTTTAGGGTATGGCCAGCTCTATGGGTGGGGCACTGTTAAGCATTGTTGTAGTTTATATTCTGTATTAATCTTAATCCAGAAATCTGTTACCTATATTATTTTACTTCCTAATCAGCATATAATTACTTTAAAAAACTTAACCAGAGAATATATCACTTTATATTTACATAAGCAACTCTCATGCAGGAAGCTAACTTTACTGAAACAGTGCTGTTTCATTTGTCCTCTCTCTCTTGATATCAGTATAAAAGAAGCATAACATTTCGTCACTGCCAGAAGGGGGGAAAATCTCTTAGCAATAAAGCAAACCAGAATGGATGAGTATGGAAGAAATACAGTGGTGCCTTGAATTATGAAATTAATTTGTTCCAGTGGGATTTTTGCAATATGAACATTTCATAATTTGACATGCGGTTTCGCATAGGAAGGCATTGGAAATGGATTAATCCATTCCAGAAGCTAGAAAAAAGACAAACACAGCTGTTTTTGTGCAAAACTCTTTCTAAAGTGCACTTTAAAGGCATGAGCACTATTCAGGGACATAACTAATCAAGAATAAATATTCCAAACATCACACATCAACTTTTCAAACATAATACAGTACAGTACACTTCATAGGCATGAACATTGTACAGGAACATGACTGATCGAGAATAAACATATCAAAAATCACACATCAAATTTTCAAACATGGCGAACTTTTCATACATATTGCACTTCAACAGGATAAGCATGACAAACATCAAATGTGCAAAACAACTTCAACTTTTACACATCAAATCAAGTTCAATAATTTTAGGAGGAGGGGGAGGGGGAGGGCAACTGGGCAGCACTAGAACAAGAAGGTTCTTTTTCATGCCAAGGCTGTTTCACTAGCAACCTTTACATTGTCTGCTGCCTCTGGCACCTTTTAAGCATCCCTTGGAAAGGGGACATGATGACAGCATCAAAACTGTCCACCACTCTCTGGGCTTCAGCCTGATCTGGGTGGTGCTGGTTTACCAAAATCTGAAGCTTTCCCCACAGCTGTCACGCCTCCTTCAGAACCGCAGAAGGCATGGTTCCTCCTCCTCCTCCTCCTCCTCCTCCTCAAGTGAGACCTGCTGCTCCTCCATTGCCTCCTGCTGCAGGTCCATCAGGCCACTCTCATGTCTCTCTACAAGCTCAGTGATGCCCTCCTCATTCACCTCCAGCCCCATGGTCCTCCCCAGGGAAAAATGCCTTGCACCACTGCTTGCTCCACTGCACTGGAGTCAGGAGACACAACACAGTCTGGCCACAGGTTGTGCCAAGCAGCATTGAGGTTCTGCTGGCTGACCCATCCCAGGCAATTTTGATGAGCAGCTCACAATGTCAAAATTGTGCTTCCAGTAATCCCACAGGGTTATACCTGAACCATCGGTCATGTCCAGACACCGCTGGAAAAGCTCCCTTGTGTAGAGTTTTTTAAGTTTGGCGATCACCTTCTGGTCCATCAGGCTGGATGAGTGGGGTGGTGTTTGGTGGAAGGAACATTGCCTTGATGAAGGTGAATTCCTCTGACAAGTCTCCCTCAGGGCCTGGAGGATGGGCAGGGGCATTGCCCATAAGCAGCACCGCTTTCAGCAGTAGGTTCTTGTCCACCAGGTACAGCTTCACAGTGGGACCAAAAACCTGATTGACCCAGTCCACAAATAAGACACGTGTCATCCAATCCTTGGAGTTGGAGTGCCATAAAACGCTCAACCACTCCTTGGTGACCTTGTGCTTTTTGAAGGTCTGTGGATTCTCCTAGTGGTAGACAAGAAGAGGCTTGATCTTCAGGACCCCACTGGTGTTCACACAGAACAGGAGGGTTAAATAGTCCTTCATGGGCTTGTGGCTGGGCAGTTTGATCTCCTCCTGTGTGATGAAGGTTCTCTTCAGCATCCTTTTCCAAAAGAAGCCAGTTTCATCACAATTGAAGACCTGCTGCAGAAGGAAGCCCTCTACATTCCTGGCCCCCAGAAACTCCATGGCAAAGTCCTCAGCTGCTGGAACATCCAAACTTGCAGACTCTCCGTGCCTGACCATGCTGTGGGTGCCATGATCTCACCATGAACTTCTTGAACCACCCCCGGCTTGCCTTGAACTCTTCTGTGTCTGCTGACGTTTCCAGCTGTTGGGCAAGCAGGTCGGTGTGTGAGGCCTTAGCTTTTGTGCAGATCACCACCTTGGTCACAGTGTCCCCTGCACGCTCCTTCTCATGAATCCGCAGGAGCAGCAATTTATCAACCTCCAGAATAAGGTGGCCGCTACTTGTTGATCATGGTGACACCCTTGGCTGCATTTCACCCAACAATCTTCTCTTTATTCTTCAGAAAGGTTTCAATTGTGGAAACATTCCTCCCGTATTCTCTGGCAAGGTCAGTCACTCGCTTGCCTTGCTCATGCTTTCAGATTATCTCCTTCAACTCCACCAGGATAATCTCCTTCCTCTTTGCAGATTCTGCTGCCTTCTTGGGTGTCATGACACCACAGTCACTAAGTGTGCAGAAAATGGGGGGAAAGGCTTTATATCCTATATGAAGGATATGAAAAATGTAAAGTGGAAACTAGCTTGAGATGCCAATTTGTTCGATCTTTAAATGTCAGCCAGGCAAAGAAAGAGAGGGACTTTTCCTTTTAATACAGCAAGAAACACAGAGACCATTAAGTATTAATCTTAGACATATAAGGTTTTGAAAACTTGGTAAAAATTTATAAGAATAGATAAAATATAATGAGTTGATGATGTCTATTATATAAGTAAGGTTGTAGATTACACAGACTACCTTAACTTTGTACTTCACTATCTTCACTTCTTGTATCAGACAAAATTAATGTAAGCATATATCTACTATATATTGAGTTAGTCAAATATAATCTAAGTTGTTCAGTTAAATGAATAATGAAGTTTTTAGGATCAAGAATATTGCTAAGACTAAACTACCTAATATAATATTGTAATCTATTATCTGTAACATGGATGGAAAAATATTAGAACAACATTAATGGAAAAATATTTAGTAAATATGGATATATGAACAAAATCTTGTTTAAGTGAAAAGAATTATGAAACAACTAGGCTGATTGATTGGGGAAAACTTCTGATATATGTAACATGGTAGGAGATAAACAATGTATCTGTTTTTAGTTTTAGTTTAAAAAATAAAAAATATTAAAAAATAAAAAAGGCTTTAAACCCACACTCAAGTTCTCAATGCTCTAGTCCAAAAGGCCCTAAGTTTAGCCACACAAGCTAATGTAAACCACAAAAATCAGTCCATATGAGCTGGCATGGAAAACAACCCCCCCCCCCCAAAAAAAATTAAAAACATTACACATGCAAACAGCTCCAAAAACCACAGCAAAACCAAACTGGGAAAGTTTTAAAACATTACCCATTTCAATGTTTTAAAACATTTCAATGTGATAAAAATTGGAGTCAGACAAATTTATTTATTTATTTATTTATTTATTATTTTTATACTTGTTAACCATGCAAATTTTCCCAAAGCGAACTCTGTGTGGTGTACAACAAATAAATATAAGATACAAAATACAAACGCAAAGGAAAACCCCAACAAAATAAAAGCAGAACAATATAGATAAATCTGGCATGGTAAAATGGCAAGCAAACAGGTGGGCAAACAGACATAGAACAACAACCAAAACAATCACAATCAGTGATCACCGAAATTTTGTTTAAAAAGCCATGTTTTGAAGGCCTTCCGAAAAGCTGGCAAGGACTCTGGTAGCTGGATCTCGCTACGAAGTTTATTCCAAAGCTCTGGACCGGCTACCGAGAAACCCCAGCTACATGTAGATACCCTGTGGGTCTCCCTAGGAGTGGCCACCTGGAGAGCAAGGGCTAGTGTTGCTCTGGTGAAACGGGATGAAGCTGACCTCTGGGCGATACTTTCTGTCAGATACTCCGGTCCCAAGTCATGGAGGGTTTTGTAAACCAAAACCAATACCTTGAAACTTATCCGGGAGGCAATGGACAACCAATGCAGACAAGCCAGGATCGGGGTGATGTGGTCATTCATACCTGCCTGCCACATTCTGCACCCGCTGCAGTCACCGAACAAGGGTCAAGGGAAGCCCCATGTAAAAAGTGCTTTAGTAATCTATCCTCGAGATCACTAAAGCTTGCACAACTGTCTGCAGGGAGTCCACATCAAGGTATGGGCGAACCTGGGCGGTAAGCCTAAAATGGTAAAAGGCTGCCCTAACCCTGCCACCTGGACCTCCAGGGACAAAGATGGAGTGCAGCACCAGTGATATTCAGGGAGGGACTAGTGAAACCGGAGTCCAGGCCAGAACGGATGGCCTCTACCTTGGTCTTAGAGAAGGCTGCAAAAGACTCACTAGTGAAATCACTAGGAGGAGGCCGCAGCTGACCAGGATTTGTGAGGTCTCAAACCACCTGGAACAATTCCGCCTGGCGATTTGAGGCCTCCCCAATTCTCAGGGAGGCATAAGATCTTTTTACATCCCTGATTGTCCGAACATAGCATCTGGTCAGCATGTTAACTGCAGTCCAATTCACAGATAATAATTCTATCAAAACAATTCAGGGAGAAAGTTCAAAACATATCCTTCCAGATGGATATGTGCCTTTTTACCTGAACCGCCCAGAGTAGCCATGTACCTAGATGGAGTTGTATAAAAATTTAATAAATAAATAAATACAGTGGAACCTTGACTTACGTCATTAATCCGTTCCAGAGGTCTAGACATAAGTCAAACATGCCTTAAGTCAAACATACTTTTCCCATAGAAAGTAATGGGAAAGTGGATTAATCTGTTCCAGATTATGAAAAAGACCCCCGAAAACAGCAATTTAACTGGGATAGGAGATTCCTTCCAGGGATGTAAATGAAATGTCTCTTCAAAGAGAGGAGGAGGCAGTGGAATTATAGTCCACAAGTTATACACCTCCGCTTTTTAATGTTCATAACAATGTCTAACATTTAAGTTTTACTGATTTTTAACCTGACGTTCCAAGTTCTGAACAACTCTATGCTTACCATTAGAGTCCCACAACTGTACAGCTCCCCAACTAAAATGCTTCCATTGTGGACCAGAATTCTACAGCCAGATTTTTTACAAGACTGAGCCAACTGTCTAACCAGCGTGGCCAGCCCCGAGCTCCTGGCCCTTCTTCTCTTCCGGTGGCAGCAGCGGCTTCGGTGAGGCCGAGGACCAGCTCCAGGTGCTCTGAGCTGGCCTCGCCAAAGCCGCCACTGCCGAGGAGAGGAAGAAGGCAGGAGCAGTTTGGAGGTGGCAGCCGCGATGCTGGGTCATAGCTGCCGCCCGATTCCGGGGCCTTGTCCCGGGGCTCCAAGCTGTAAGGTCAAAGCCTGCAACTCAAGTCAAACAGGCCCCTTCTTGCTGTAAGTCAAATATGCTGCAAGTCAAGCAGCATGTAAGTCAAGGTTCCACTGTAAATAAAAAACCAGAAATAATCATAAAATATCTTCTTTTTTCCTGTTAAGGGCAGTCTTGTGGCAATTTGTATTAAGCAGATCTAGCTGTAGTTGGTTAACCACCAGGGAGAATCTCAGATCATCTCAGAAGTTCAACAGCCTGCCAAGGCAATGTTCATAAAAGCTATTGCTGTTTTTCAAACAACAAGCATGTCAGATTGTAGCCTGGGTGACTGTAATCCAGGATTCACAGAGAGTTGTGCAAGGAGCTCATTTTAGGCAAAGCATATCCATGGTATTTAGTCAAGTCTCAAGAAAGGAGGATTGAATTATCAGGGAAACTTCATATTATTAATTTGAGCAAAACCTGAAGTAGATTTTTTTTTAAAAAAATCTAGCTCCTATACAGCATGTGTAAGTAGAAATTAATTACTGTATGTATGACCATTATGCTGCTAGGCTATTTGTTGTCAATAGATGGTGCTACTGTAAAACTAGTCTTAAAGGTGACAGAACTGCCTTTTTGCTGCAATGGAGTAACACAGCTAACTTCTTGGAGGTGGGAAGATTTAATAGAGAACATCCCTAGCAGATAACATCCCTATTTGGCTGTGTTTAGAACAGATGCATAGTATAAAAAAAACTAAGAGGGATTTTTTTCCCTCCTGTTTTTAGTCTCGGTCCTTTGTTGGTTACCCAATCCTCCATAATGCTGTGAAGAAATTTAGAAAAGAGTTCAGATTAACCTGTTTTGAAACATCTCAGGTCATATGGTGTGGATAAAATCCTGGGGTGGGTGTGGGGAATGTGCTGATGGCTGGGGAAAATCTTCCTGCCTGGTACTCTCCCAAACCTTAGTCTATTCCATGGAGTTACAAAAAATAATAATAATAATAATCCACTATGTCCAAGGTAGAGATACATTTTTCTTTTTCTTCTTTTTTAACATTTGTCCCACTTGGTGGTGGGATCCACTATTCTTGTTTTTGCTCTCAATTTGGCATGGTTGTGAGCTAGGTCTGGGTGAACCTGGGACAACTTCATGTAGTACCTCCAGTGCTTTGTTGCCTTGACACCAGCATACTGACCAAATAACACAGGTTCCTGGTAGATGATGAAGGCAAAGCCGGGGTTTAAGTACCACCAACCCACTTACTCCAGAATGACAACATTTTATATTTCACTAAAGTCAAGAGAGCAAATCTTCCCATTTCAAAGGTTATAGAAACAGTCAAAAGACTGTGTAGCAAATAAGCAACCAAAAAGAGGAGGCAAGAACAATTCTAAAACAAACTTGCAGTATGCTAGCTAATCTAAGCTAATACATCCTAGCAAAGCTTCAGCATCATTCCAGAGCATATCCAGAATGCAAGTAATACAGTAGCATAGCAGAAGTGCAGAGCATTCTCTGACCTAAGAGTATGTCTGTGAAGATTCTCAGTCATCCAGGTGAGTTTATCTGGAAGTTGAGTCATGGCTACTGGACTTCTTTTTTGAAAGACAGAAACGTTTCACTGTTCATCCAAACAGCTTCATCGGACCGATGAAGGTGTTTGGATGAACAGCGAAACGTTTCTATCTCTCAAAAAAGAAGCCCAGTAGCCATGACTCAACTTCCAGACTGACCTAAGAGATAACTAGGTTAAACTAAGTAATTTCTCTCCCCATTTTAGTGCCAAAAATTGTAGTTTTCAGTCCCTTCCAGGAGATTCTCCAGTCAGGCACTGAGTGCCCTGAACCTTCAAGAGGAAACTTCTTCACCCCTCCCTCCATTCTGCTTAAACTCTTTTGCTAATTAACCTAGTACTACAGAGTATGCTCAGTCCAGCCTTGAAGTTTTATTTATTTGTTTTTATTTTTGAGTAATTTATCCCCCCTTTTCTCCTTGGAAAATTTTCCATTCTCTGAGAGAAAAGGTGCAAGTGGTTGCTGCCTTCTAATTAACAATGAGTATTTTCTCCCCCTTCTCCTGGTCAGCTCCCCCTAAGCATGAACTAGAAAGACAACAAAATCATGATCCATTGTATTCCTAATCTGTTGACATGGACCATATCCAGTGTGGTACAGTAGACAGTGACAGATTCACGACACATAGGTTTGAACCCCTGCTCAGTCATGGGGGTTCACTGGAGGTGTAGAACTGGTAAAACCACGTCTTAAATATTTGTCTTACCTTGAAAGCTCTATCAAGGTTGCTATAAGCTGGTTCCAGCTTGTTGGCACTTAACCATTGCTATTCTTTTTTTAGTTGCTTACTTACAGACCTTCCTTCCATCCTTTCTTCTTTCCTTCCTTCCTTCCATTGTTAGTTATTTACATCATTTATTCTTCCAGCTGTTACCGTAGTTATAACAAAAGGGGAATACTCCTCCTATCTGGTTCCTGACAGATCACTCAGAAATGCAACCAGCCATCTCTAAATCATGGGAAGTCATTTTAACGTGGCTCTTGTTAAACAATTAGGATTAAAGACCTTTACAAATCTATCTCTAGAATCCATCTACTTGGCAGTGTCTGTCCCACAGCAGGGGCTGATACCAGACTGATGAACCCATCATTCATCTCATCAAGGAAATTCCTGAAGCTGAGAAGACATCAAACACCACAGAACATTGTCCAATAACTTATTATATATTTGTCTGTTCTATATAAAACATAATTGCATTCAATAAATTGTATTGAAAACCAAGTATCGTAACATCTAACAAGAGTAATTTGGCTTAGATTTCTGTGTACTGCAGGCAACTTCATGGACTTCCACCTGATGAAGTGAGCTGCGGTTTATTACCGTGTTTCCCCGAAAATAAGACACTGTCTTATATTTATTTTTCCCCCCAAGAAGATACGCTAGGGCTTATTTTTGGGGTAGGGCTTATTTTCTGGGAAACGGAAACTGCAAGCAAACATGCTATGAAGTATGGTAACTTTGGTGACCCCAAGCGAAGGGGGGGAAGGACCATGGAAGGAAAGGGAGGGGCAACATGCGCTCTCTCTCTCTGTGTGCGTATGTGTGCAGGCACAGCTGCACCCCTCACTAGGTCTTATTATCAGGGTAGGGCTTATATTTAACAAATGCATAGAAATCCTGATAGGGCTTATTTTTGGGGTAGGTCTTATTTTCGGGGAAACAGGGTACATGTATTAATCTTTAAGGACCACCAGATATGTGCAATTTAAACTACAGTATTTGGTTTTGGGAGAAATGTACTGATGCAGATTAAATGACTTCAAAATCTAGATGTGTCCTTTGTTTAGAGTTATATTGTAGAAATCTTGTAACTTTAATGTAATTTTGTCTTTTAATGTTGTAAGATGCCCATTAATTCCCTGTTCTCAATACTTGAATATGTCTTAATTGTACTGGACTGTATATTGTCTCTCATTACTGTAAGCTGCCTTGAGTCCTTTTCCCAAGGAGAAAAGTGGGGTAAAAATACTCACAAATAAATAAAATAAATAATCATAGCAGAGATCAGTCCATCTCACAGGGTGGATCTGATTTGAATCAAATCAATTTAAAGCATGATTCATATCATTAATCAGCGAGCACATTATTTAAAACACATATACAATTTAAAAATAGATTAAAATCAATCTACATTTAGAAAACATTTTTAAAAAATATAATTGGATTTTTAAAAATGCTTCTTGATTGATTATTTAAATCAAAGTCACCCTACCACATCATGAGCACCACAGCAGAGAAGGGTTTTGTGAACACTGGATTTTTGTGTGAGCAACAGAACCCTATTTTATATTGTAGGTAATTGTATCCAGTCGATTAGTTTCTGTCAGAACCACTTTGTGCACATGCTGGTACGGTGTTGCAGGTTCCTATTGGATAATGCATGGAAAATAGACAGACTGAGAGATGTAGCAGGGTATATTACTGCATAGACTTAACTGTTTTTTAAAAGGTTATTAAAAGCAAACATTTGGACATGTCCACATATTGGCACAGATTATTACATCCCAAAACAGAAGCATGCAGTCCGATTCCTGTGTATCTGTACTGAAACTGGTTCAGCTTCATTTGCTCATAACTGATCTAGACCAGGATGGATAACTGTGCAGGCTAAATATTGCCTTCAGCACTTACCAGTTGGCACCAAAGAAAGATGAAAGTCTACAGCCCGGCAGCCCTTTGTTCTCTTTTCTAAGACAACCTGGGGTGCATGCGGTTATGGGCCACATTTTGCCCACTCCTGTTCGAGATTCTCAGAGGTGGACAAATAGTTGACAGTAGATTGGATTTTACGAGTAGATCTGCAACATCTTTTGATTCCTACTTGTTTAGGAATCAAAGAACAAAACAGCAACCACAAAATGACTTTCATTTCTGATACTTGAGACAAATATCCATCCAGGATCTGAAGTCTCCCATGTATGTTGCTGCAAACACACTTGGCTTTACCATAGGCTTGAAGTCTAGTTACCTGGTTGGATATCAGCAGTCCAACTGCCATGTTTGCAGATAGCAGTTTTCAGAATAGTAAAATCCCAAGCAGGCTTAAGTGTTGTCAAAGAATATCTCTAAACATTGTGCTCTGTTGTTTTAAATGTTTTAGTGTTGATTTTTTTTTTTACCATTTTAAACATAATACAGTACATGTTAATCCTTTGTAAAAATTCCATACCTACTGCTTTTAGTGTTTGAATTTTTTTTTAATAATGTGAGTTTCCTTTGGTTCTTTTCAAATAAAGGCAGGATAAAAACATGTTAAATAAGGCATACCAAAATAGATGGTGTTCATTATAATAATTAAGTACAAAGTGAAACATACTGAGGCAAAGAGCCCATTTCTATTATATATGAACAGCCTCTCTTCTGTATAATCACTAAGGAAAATGCCCCTGCAGTTATAATACAATCTCACAGAAAACAAAGTCAGTGTGCTGCAAAATTATTTCAAAACACAGAAAATGATGTGGATCAGTAGCAAAACATAAACTGCAAGATGAGTTCTCACAATTTAGGACAGCTGGCATTCTCCGTTTCTAGACATGGTGAAGGCCATTGTCTCCAAGAAACAGCTATATTATCAGTCCATAGTCTAACCAGGAAAAAAAGAGCAAAATTTGGAATTGCAATGTAATTACAATAAAAATTGCTCTTTTGAGCACTTATATAATAACTGTACCATTGCCTTCAATTGTGATAACTCCTATGCTATTATTGCAAAAGCAATGCATTACTTAGGGCAAAATTGGGAAATTAAAGACTTTGTTACCTAACCCTAACAACAGTAAATTAATCCGATTTCTAAAGCTGAACATCAATACGTTTTTCTAAACTTGACATTTCAAACTCATTTTAACACAAAATACGTTGGTTACATGCAGTCTAATGGCAACTGTTCAGTTCAATGAGATGTGTGCTTACCTATGTTAGCTCTTTTGAATTATTTATTTATAATTCTATACTGCCCCCTTAGTGCAAACTGCACTATCCTTACACTCCCTTTCAGAATTCCTAGTGAGGGCCACCTCTTTTCAAATGTCTTAATGTCAATTCTTTTTAAACAAAGGCCTTTATAACAAAGCATTAACTCCTATCCCCAACTAAAGCAAATCTTAAATGCCATTATCTTATAGCATCCCCATCCCACCCTGCCATTCTTCTTTTCTTCTCCTTTGAACTTCCATCAAAATGTAATTGGCTGGGACTAGGACTTCTATTGCTGATCATGTTGCTCTGTAAAACTAGTAAAAATGGACCAAAAATAAAATGAAATGAAATTAAGCTTAAAACACGTCACGTCCATAAGTTACACATCATAAGAGCAATTATGATGTATCAAACCTTTCTCTGTGTATATCTTATTTCCCGTATATTTAATAGCAGTAGTTCAGCTATTAAAGTAAGTTTCGGTTAATAATTCAAATTCTGGATACCCTGTCAGTGGTGGTGAACCTTTGGCACTCCAGATGTCTTAGACCACAACTCCCAGAATAGAGCCTAGATTGCCAGTGACAAAGGACTATGGGAACTGTGGTCTAAAACATCTGGAGTGCCGAAGGTCTGCCACCACTGCCCTATGTTGTTGTATCTCTAAAATGTTACTTTACTCTTCTACTATAATCATAAAAGTACTTTGATCAAGTTGTCAAATTCCTTACAATGCCTTGGTGAATAAACAGATATCACAAGTCCTAGGCATTTATATAGTCACCAAGCCCACTAAGTTCTACACGAGATACACTCAGTTTACTGTGTATAGAACTGCAGAGATCTTTTCCCTGGGAAAAAATGACAGACATTATTCCTTAAGACAAGTCAGCCTCAACTTTTGCATATATAAACTAGTTTTGTGTTTGTCTTTAAAAATTATGTATGTTGTCTTTTTATAATTTTAAGTTTTGTCCAGATTTTCAAAAACGAAACAGGCTTTAAAAATAAAAATGCACTATCTTCAGACTTTCAGTACTGTCATGAAAACTTTTATTTTTTTTATAAATAAAATACTGTAACTGAAGCAGACAACTAATGTCCCATCTATGACGGGAGACATACAAGATGCTCACACTGTGAAGCTTGCTTTCAACCTTGAAATCACAATGAGGGCTTCATCGTTTTGCATGACAGAAAACAACAGCTGACAGCCTGTTTGGCACCCATGCCAGCTGTCTCTCATTTTATTGTCTGAGCAATATGAGTTTTGTAGCAGCATTTCCAAAAGCACTGGACTGGATTTTCACCAATATTCCTTCAATAGTAAACAAGTTTTATTTTTTTAAATACTATGCACAAAGTTTTGTACTCATTCAATATAAGTAAGCTTTAATTTTACAAAATACCATGTGGAATTTTGACTAGAGGCATACTGTATTTGCAATCAATATTAAGTAAGTGTATCCTCAGATCTTAAACCAAATGTATCTGTTCAATACAATCTGCAAACACCAATGACAGCACTAGCAGAAAAATACATGAACTGAAAAACAGTGTTTTATACTTTAGATGGGGTAAACATTGGCCTATACAGATTTTCAAAAGTTTAACATCCAGTTGAAAGCATCTGGGGTTTCTCCAACAAAGTATTTAAGCATATTCTAATTGAGAAGGAAATTAGTGCGGTTCTACATAATAGAACTGATCAAGAATTAGATTTTTATACTAGCCAGGTTTTATAGGTACACAAGATGCGAGACAGATCCTTTCCAATAATGTAAAGAATCTTTTCTAAACAAGTTTAAGATTTCCCTTTTTCTGCTATGAACAGCTAATAACTACTAACAGTTTGCATGCCTTTGGTTCAACAGAGTTCTGATAGGGTTCCCAATGATATACTGCATTTCTAACAAGCCAGAGCCAGTCTTTAAATCAAGTTCTATAGAAGAATCTGAAAAATTATTTTTCCTCATAATAAAACTGCTTATTTCTTCCCCAAATATGACTAAAATCAAGTTTACAATCGATTAAACATTATTTATACTCTCTGCCACTTGTTTTTGAAAAATCGTAACTGTTTGCAGTTTTTATCCTTTTGTGAAAGCATTCCTCCTAGTGGTATGTATACTTCAACAGCAATTGGCTGCCTAGCAGAGTTCCTTTATACATACCAGGAGAATCATGTCCAGTTTTGCCATTTGTGGAGAACTGATGACAAGATACAAAAGCATGTGTTTGCCATAAATAGCTCTGGCGAACGGAGGGCTGCTCGCACCGAGCAGATCAAATTCTCTATAAGGAGAGCAGTGTCTGGCCCTTTGCCAATCATGTTCCTGGTGCAAGACTTAGTAGCAGCAAGAGCCTTCCAGTCCTATTAGTACAAAAGTTAATTGGAGAACAGTTGCCCTGTGGCCAGACAAAAGCTGGTACACACAGTGCTAAAGTAACATGTAGAACTGTGAAGAGCATTCTGTATTAATGCACTGTCTGGCTAATAATTTCCCTTATAAGTTTCACATATAAGCTAGCTGGAGGTGGCTAGCCTCTTTGCTCCCGAACAATGGCAACATAAGGTAAGTAAAGGTTGGGGAAGGTCCCTTATTGAAATTCTTCTTACAGTAACAAAGATTAATTTAAAAAACTAATTATAGAGGTGGAAAGCAACTGGTCAATATCTATGAAAACTACTGCCAGAGGGGAGGATTGTGCAAAATGTTGAAACACACTTTATTTCATATTTTCCAATGAAAACAAGGCAACATTCTGTAATAAGCCACAAATTTATTGCAACGTGGCCAGTATATTTGATCTCAAAAACAGTGTTCCATTTAAGGCTCTTTTTATACAGAAATTGCCATTATGACCGATGTTTCACAAAACATCTGTAGTGCTGCAAGACTTGCATGGTAAATAAACAGTTCCTACTCCTGTTCAGTAGTGTACATTCAAAGGAAAAACAAAAAGGCATCATTACAGCTACTTCGTTGATAAAGATATGCATGTAACAGGAATGGAGACTGAGGTACCACAATGGTTTGATGACATTACAGAACTCAACTGGCATTTTGGGGCAGGGAAGTTTAGAAATCAAACGTATTACAAAAAAGTGCTTTAAATGCATAGTGTTGTATGCTGCCATGTAACAAAAAAATAGGCTTGTCAAGGCAGGTGAGGTGTATGAATGCACAAGAGCCTCATGGAACTGCAATCAAGTGCAACTGTTAAGTAATACTGAATAGAGTTTAGTGTTTGACCATTGGACAATATTTTAAAGGCAATCAGTTAGCTTAAACCTTTTCTTGCTTGGCTAGACTATCCACATCAACTATCACATTCATTATACACATTTGCAAGAAATGCCTGCATCACCAGTTTTGGCTAAGTATATGATGGAAGGCATTCCTTGGAATCTACATAAAACTATCAAGTTTAAAAACAGTCTGGTGATCAGTTGTAGACTGTTAATTAAATTACATCTTCTTCAGGTGTCTGGGATCTGGAAAGGTGGGGCAAAATGGGCTAACACTATTCCAATTGAATGAGCTGCAGAAATGGAAGCTCCAGATGGCACTTTTCTGTCCTTTTATAAGGGTTTTCCTTCAAGTGAAACTACCACGTTGCCTCCTAGTTTCTCTCCCAATGTTGAGCGATCCTTAATATCATCCAATCCATTTACTTGCCATTCGTGTTTAATACCTGAAAAAGATGAATGAATATATATATATATGTACTCATTCAAAAGACAAGTACTTTACATGCCCTTGCTACAAAATGCAAAACAAATGCCAACTCACTTGCCTAACTGAACTGCAGCATAAACTGTTACTCATTCTGACCAAGTGACTAAACATAAAACCACCATTTAGAAATTATTCAACTCCTACCTGTGAATTTCTTTTTAATGGCATCTTTAGAGCTTGCATAGATCATCTTGCTTTTTAAAGGGGCACTCTCTGGAGCCCTACAGATGGGGAGGAAAAACCTGTTATTTAATCCACTGAACTTTATAAACTAAATTTTGTTTTAAATATAATCCTTTGATTTACACACCAGAATATAAATACCAGATCTTCTTTTTTAGACTCCTTTGTTTCATATGTTGCATCATACAAAGCATATCGGCAATCATTAAGAGGTAACAGCTTCACAAAGGATGTATAAGGGTCCTCCACTGTGTCACCAATGTCACCAACTAATATCTGCTTTGCTTCTTCTACAATTATTTGTTTTTTGTCATCACTTAAACAGAAGAGAACAGCTTTCTTTCTTTTTTTAATCTCTTCCGGTGTTGAAGATTTTCGTACTTTCATGTCATTGAAAACCTTGATAACTTCATCGTTCACTGTTACTCCAGAAGCCTACAAGACAAAGTGAAACAACATTTAATAAAATGAAATGAAAGTAAGATCAGACTGGAAAGTCTGCAATAGAAAGCATATTAAAGACTTAAAATAAAATGATTGATCAGGGTAATATTTTTAGTTCAACTACACAGTTTTAGCTTAAGCTATTGCTTTTGATTCATTTAATACCCCAATCCTATGTACATTTACCTGAAAGTAAATTCTAATGAATGATTTATTTCTGAATATACCCAATTAGTATATGATATTCCCTGAAATAATTAATAGTAGCAGGAGCTCCTTTCCAGCTGATATTCTACTTTTGCCCACTGAGGTAAGCCTCTAAGAATAGAAAAACATGCCTTCTGTATTGTGTCAGATTTATAGTTTACATTTCTAGATTTTATTTAATACTGCCCTATAATTACTACAGTGAAGTAACTGCAGGATGAAAGAAAGCCTCAAGGACAGAAAGTACACTTCCTCTGAAGACCACTGAGCCTTGCAGGAGCCAAGACTGAAAGAATGTAACTCACACATTCTAACTGGACAGAGGTATTCTTTAAAGTTAGAACAAAATCATGCAAATTGCTTTTCTGCTCTTTACTTTTCATTTAATAGCACAGCTGCAGGTTTATTGGCCTATATTTGAAGAGGCCAAAGCTGCTGGATACTACCTCCTGATTACTGTGGGCTTTCACATCTAACTATACAGTGAACATGCTGAAAAGCAGCTCCCAAGAGCACTGCTGTAATACATAAAGGGTACACAATGTTGTTTTTTTCTTAAATATGGTTCACAATAACTAATTATTCTAAATTGACCTTGTTTTCAGGTAAGAAACCCCTTTTAACAAAATACAGTACAAGACTGTAAGGCACATAATTTTAATGGAAGCTTTATCGTACTATGCAGTGGAGTAGTAAACTACAACTAAGGTTGATGTTTATTCATTTCTGGACTGGTCTATTCTTTAGAACACATATAACGAAACTTTTTTTAAAAGAGACATTTGTCATTTTCCTTCTCTTTTCCTAGTAAAAAAACCAGGCCAGTTATACAGCAATGCTGTCCAAATACAAGCAGCACATGTTGGATTTTTGTCTGTGTATTCCTAAGCTACAGGAAAGACCTCTAGCCTTCTACTGATTTCCTGCAACCCAAATACCAGTTTTTCCGTTTAGAAAAAATAAAAGTCTCCCCCCCCCTGTATATATGTTAAATTCTAGCTATAAACCACATGGCATTAGCACACAATGAAAGGTATATAACACTCAGCTTCATGCTTTGCAAACTGAAGGTGTGCCCTGCCCATAAATTAATATTAATTTAAACACCCCAACAAAGGAGAACAGCCTGCTTGGTGTTTCCTCCCATGTTCTTGTCAGACAAGAGCTAAGCTACAGGCACAATGGAGAGGGACAAACCCGGCTATGCGTCACTCCTCCATCACAATCCCAGTTAAGACAGTAAGACTATTACATCGTTTTCAACACAAAGGGAGAAATTTCAAGACACTGCCGATGGAAAGGAGACGAAGGTCAGCCCAGCCACAATACCCATTGACAGACCAGAGATTCTCCCTCACAAGAGGCCAGGGAGGGAATTCAAAAGGCAAAATCTACCATCCCTCTCCAGAGAAAGAAAAAGCCGCCCGCCATCAATGAGAGAGAAGACATGTTATCTCCAGCTCCCCTGAAATGAGCAAGCCTGGTCTTCTCTTTCTCGCGTATCTCTCACTATATCTATATCTACTGGGGGGGGGAAGAGCGGAGGGCGGAAAAACGCAAATGACACCTTTTGCTTAGAATGACATGAACCTTATCCTGTGGGGGGCAAGAGGGTTGCAAGATCCCGTCACATCCCGAGCTCCCCTCTTCTTCTTCTTCTTCTTCCGAGCGCGCCTTCTTCCTTCCACAAATAAGGGCAAGCGAGCGGCTCCAAGCGCCCACCCCCAATCCCTACCCCACCCCACCCCACCCCACCCATGGCTACGTGGTGCACCGCCTCGGGGCAGGCCAGCAACCCCTGTGCCATCTTGTGTCTGTGTTAACTGCCCCCCGTCGCCTTTCTGCCACACACGTACACAGGGCCACGATTCCTCAAAGATAAAACACCACCTCTTAGCTGAGCGGGACAGAGAGAGCCTAAGTCAGGAAGGAGGCCCTCCTCGTTCTCCACACGCGGCCACTTCAGCCTCCCTCCTCCTTCCCTGACAAGCCAGCTTCCCTTACCCCACCACACCCAGGCCGTAGGGAATGAGGGAGCGGGGTGGTGGTCATCACTACTACCACCACCGCCACCACCCTCCTCTCCCCAAGTCCAGCTAAAATTAGACTAAAATGGCCGCCAGAGGCCGCGGGTCCCTCTTCGGACCCTCTCAGCGCCCCAAGAGCGGCTGCGGCGGCGGGAGGGAGGGGGGTTCTGGTCCCACCGTCGCCCCGCGTTCAGGGTCCCCCCACGCACACGCACGCCCGCCGCGTTCAGCGCCCGCCCCGCCCTTACCATGATGGTGCCGGGTCCCTCCTGCGGCGGCGGCGGCGGCCCTGCGACTGCCTACTAGTACTCAGGGAGCCGAGTGTGACTGACGCGACTAGCCCAGGCTTGGCGGCAGCGGGCGGAGGCTGGGCTTGAAGCGAGGAGCAGAGAGGCGGGAGGGAGGGAGGGCTGGAAACCCGGGGAGGGGAAAGGAAAGGAAGGAAGGGGAGGGAGGGGCGCGCGGAGAAGGAAAGGCTGCTGGGTCACATGGGCGCGGCCTGCAACCGTCCTGGCAGGGAGAGCGCGAGCGCGGGCGGCCGGGCGGGCCAGCGGGGCGGGGCTTCATGGGGCGAGAGAGCGAGCCGGAGGGGCGGGGGTGCTGCGCTGCCTCTGAACACCGAGCGGGCCCGGCTCGCTCCTTTTCTGTCCCGTCTCGCTCCGTGGCGGGGAAGGGCTGGGGGGCGGGCTTCGACCAGGAGGAAGGAGGCCCGCCTCTAGCCACCCGCTGGCATTCTTCCTCTTCTCCTCTGGCGAGGGAGCCGCGCTGCTTGAGGTGCCCCCCCCATTGCGTGTGTGGAGGGACGACAGGCGGCTTTCTCGGGATGCCGAGCGAGTACCGGCGCTGCCGTATCTGGGGTGTGTGTGTGTGTCTGTAGGGAACGTGAGACAGTTGTGTGTGGGGGGGAGGGGCGAGGCGGAACAAGCCTTCCCGCTTTCCTCGCCCAGGCCCTGGGAGCCAGAGGAGGGGTTCTCCCCCTGGCAGCCACGGCAGAGACCTCCTCTTTCCCCGCCTTTCTAGACCGGCAGCCCCGGAGAGGGAACGAGCCAAGCCGGCGGAGAAAGAAGCGCCACACGAGCACTCCCCGGTCTTCTCCCCCGCCCGCCTCCTCGTGGCGCCGCCGTTGGGACTCAGGAGGGGAGGGGAGGGGGCGGGCCCCCGAGAGCCGAATCCGCCGCAGCTGGCCAAGGGGAGGAGCCTCGGGCTCCAATAAAAGGCGCCGCCAGGGCGCTACCAAGGCACAGCGGCTGACGGGGAAGAGGAGTCGAGAGGTGGGTGCGTTCCGTTGGGCTGCCATGAATTTCGTTGTGGTTGCTAGGAGGCTCCTCCCGTCCCTTTTCTAGCATTTTAAGGATGTGGCCGTAAGAATACCCGAGTCTTATAGCACCTTAAATAATAACTTGGATGAAGGAACAGAGTATGCTGATTAATTTTGCAGATGGTACCAAATTGGGAGGGGTTACTAATTCCCTTTTGACTGAGGATAGGATGAAAATCCATAATGACCTTGACAGACGACTGCGGGTCCAAAGCAAACAGAATTAGTTTCAACAGAGAGGTCAGGTCCTGCAAAAAATGAATTGCACAGATATAGGATCAGAGACACCTAGCTGGAGAATAGTACCTACTAAAGGGACCTGTGAGTCTGGGTGGACCACAAATTGAACATGTCCGCAGTGTGACATGGTGGCCAAGAAAGCCAATGCGAGTCTTGGTTGCATCAACATAACCATAATGTCTAGATCAAGGTAGGTGATAGTACCACTCTATTCTGCTCTGGTCAGACCCCACCTGGAGTACTGTGTCCAGTTCTGTGTGCCTCAATTTAAAAAGGATGTTGACAACCTTGGACAGGTCCAGAGGAGGGCAATCAGGATGGTTGAGTGTCTGGAAGAAATGTCTTATGAGGAATGGCTTGGGGCACTGGGAATATTTAGCCTTTCAAAAAGAAGGCTGAGCCAGGGATATGGCAGCTATGTTTAAATATTTGAAAGGATGTCATATTGAAGAGGGGACTAGTTTGTTTTCCATGGCTTCAGAGACTGGGACTCAGGGCAATGGTTTCAAACTACAGGAAAAGAGATTCAATTTAAACTTTAGGAAGGCCTTGAGGTTTCTTCCAACTCTATGATTCTAAGAACTTCCTTAGGGTTAGAGTTGTTTGGCAGTGGAATATGCTGGCACAGAGGGAGGTGGAGTCTCCTTGTTTGGAGGTTTTTAAGCAGAAGTTGGATGGCCATCTGTCAGGAGTCCTGTGATGGGGGTTCCTGCATGGCAGGGGGTTTGACTGGATGACCCTTGAGGGCTCTTCCAAGTCTATAATTCTAATTGGGAAGAATGTTTAGAAGCCTGTGGGTGCTTGAATGAGCTCTTGTGGATGATGATAAGAATTCAAGACCTAGAAGGATAACTTTCAAGAGGTTCCATGAAGATAGTTGTGACCAAAATAATCTTCATAGACAACCCTTGGAAGACAACTTCTTCCGTACAAAGAGGGTATTGTAAACCAGACTGATTTTCCAATGAATATTTATTTGAAATAATTATACACTACTTTTTTCTGAAGAAGGGCCAATTTTTAAAATTTTTAAAATGTATTTTCAAGAGTAAAGACCAGAAAAGATAAATTTTCACAATATTAACATTTTTAAAATATACCTTTTTCTCTGCAAAACTCAAGTAAGCAGGGACAAGGTGTTACTAGAAATCTTGCTGTTGTTTCTCAGATTCTATTTGTTCAGCGATCCAATGCCAAGCCTCTTAGGGCAACGATGTTTCTTACCATCACCTTCCTCTATCCAGCCTGCACCCTGGATAGGGGAAGATGATGGTAAGATGAATTCCTGGATACTGTATTCTTGTTAGAGAACAGTTCATTAATGCCATTTGAGATTTGAACATGGTGGCCAAGAAGAAAGATTTTAGACAATGTAGTAATTGACTGGGCAAAACATTTTATGGAAAATTATTATGAACTAACATGAAGGGTGTCTTTTCAAAGGCACTATGGCCTCACAGTTCATGCTCATGTAAGTGCCCACAATGGATCTGTGCTGATGCATTTGATGTCCATTTTGCCAGGAGGGAACAAGAATGAAGGAATATTGCTGAATGAGCAAGCTGCTGCAGTAGCAAGTATTTTGGCTGGGCTTGCATCCCAGTAAAGAAATATTCTAATGGGAAATGTAATATATGGATTTCTGCTCCCGGAAGCAATTCCAAGTGTGGCATAGTAACGCATAGTGATGGACTAGCAGTAGGACTCTGGCGAATAGGGTTTGAATCCCCACTTGACCATGGAACCTCACTGGGGGAGTGGAACTAGTAAAAGAGCTCCTTGAATATTTCCCTTACCTTAAAAGCCCTAAGGTTTCTATAAATCAGTTCTGACTTGACAGCACAGAACTCTGTCTCTCCTTCCCTCCTGGAAGCAATCTCTACAAAGGTGATATGTTAAAAGCAATTTTCATGGAAATGGAAGCAGCAGCAGGAGTAGAACTCAAGCTCCTATTCATGTCTTCCAGGGGACCAGCCTTTTCCATACCTCATTCTCTCCATCTAACACAGACAGAACGAATAATAAAATAGAATAACACTATATTGTCATTGTACAGATACAACAAAATTAAAAAGTGCCATCTAGTCTGTGCATCTCTCAGCCCAAATGTAAAAATTCCAAGGCATAAAACTACCATTTAAGAAACAAGCATCCATACACATACTCCTACATTCTCTCGCCCAATATCACTTGTATCAATTATATTAAAAAACTGACATAAAACCAGACATACACCCACACTACCCTATACTCTCTCACCTGACAGCATTCATACCCAATACATAAAAATGACAGAAAAACCCAACCACACACACACACAACCCTACGCTTTTCACCCCACGACTGCACAATCCCCCATACAATATACATGTTACACATTCATCATGTTAAAAAATTAAAATTTTATACAGAATTTAGCATGGTTACAGCTATTAGGTAAAAACTGTTTCTGAATCTGTTTGTCCTTGTTCTAATATATTTGTACCATCTGCCTTATGGCAACGGTACAAACAGAGAGCGTCCAGGATGAGAAATGCCTCCTATAATGTTTTGTGCTTTCTTAAGACAGCAGGAGCTGTGTAATTTCTCCAGTGTGGAAAGTGGGCATCCAATGATCTTCTGTGCACTATGATAATACCCTGAAGTGATTTCCTCTGAGCTACTATACAACTGACATACCACACACATATGTAGCATGACAGTATACTATCTACTGAACATCGATAAAAAGAAACCAATAGTCTCTGAGTGATGTTGTTCTTTCTGAGCACTCTCAGAAAGTACAGTCTCTGTTGGGTCTTTTTCAGCAACTCAAAGTTGTTTACACTCCAGGTCAAATTCTCCACAATATGGACTCTCAACAAACGGAAGTCTTTTTACACAGTCCCTGCTGATGAATAGTGTTTGAATATCCATTTTCTTCTTCCTGTAAACTATTGTAAGCTCCTTAGTTTTCAACATGCACAGAGGCAAGTTATTCTCTCTGCACCACTCTATCAGCCGCTCCACCTCATCTTTATAAGCAGACTCTACTCCCTCTGAGATAAGCCCTACTACCATGGTCTTATCCACAAGCTTAACTATAATGTTACTGTAATAGGCAGGAATACAATCATAAATATAGAGGGTATAGAACAGGGGACTCAGCACACAGCCCTACGAAGAGCCAGTACCAAGACTCAAATCTGTAGATGTATACTGACCTAATCTAGCCCTCTGACTATGTCTGGACAAAAATTGTTTATTCACATACATATAGAATGTGGAAATCCCAAGTCCCCTAGTTTAACCACCAGTCTGTGCGGGAGGATATACAAAATACTCGATATACAAACTGGTGGGGATCAAAACTCTGGGGGAGAAGTGATGTGATGAATTAGAATACAGTACATGATATATAGATTATCTGATGAAGCTGATTGGATGAGCAGCAAAACGTTTCAATCAAGAAAAGAAGTCCAGTTGCCAATACTCAACTTCCAGATAAACTCACCTGGATGACTGAGAATCTTCTCAGACATGATATACAGTGGACCCTTGTTTAACAAACAGTTTGTATAACATAAAATCTGTACAACATAAAAAATTCCAGAGATAGGGGAAATTTGCTTAACAGAATCACCTATGGGGTGAATCTGTACAACAGAAAAATGGGATTACTCCATTTTCAGTGCATTCCTATGGGAAATTTATATAAAGGAAAATTTGCTTAACATAATTTCATTTGGAATGAATTAATTCCTTTATACAAGGTACCACTGTATAGATGAATGCATTCACGTCATTAAGTCTACCTTAATTGTGTTTTATACCCAAGACCTATCTAATTGAGGACCTTGTTTCTACAGTGGCCAACCTGGTTCTTAAGGCAAAACCAAATGCTTTACCTGACAGTAACCCTCCCATACATGTTTTCTAGCAACTGGCATTACAAGAATGGGTTATCTTAATCAAACCATTCTCATAGCCATTTAGTAGTATGTTCTAAGGCACATTTATACCTATCAGCACTCTATCCATTATTTTCATTAGAGACCTTCCTTTGACAACCTTTCTGCTGCTCTATTCCCCCTATCTGCTTCTCTTGAACTTATACTTTAAATCTTGTTTTTTAAATTACCGTAGTACTGTACAGTATGTCTGTGCCTGTGACTAAATCATTCAATCACGATTATAAAATTTAATCTTTTGTCCTCTCATATGCAGGCAAATGTCAGATGTTAAGATAATCCAAGATATTTAGACAAAACCAGTTTTATTAATTACTCATTATCTGACATTTTGGAATTATTAGAAATATAGAAAATGACATCAAGTTATTTCTTAACAGTTTTTTAAACTAAATATACAACATTTTAGAAAATAAATAAATAAAGGCAGCTGTACTAAAGACTTAAGGAAAGCATTGTAAATTGTAAGGACATTAAACAGTTGGACAGTCCACACTGAAACATTTGCAAACATGAAGATAATACACATGAGATGGATGCAGCTGATTATCTTGGGGGCTTAGATAATTCCTGATATTGATTCTTAGCTTCAGCCAAGAATGATCATCTATTGCTTAGTACAAAGAGAAAAAGTACTTATAGGAATGTTTCATTTAATTTTTCTTATACGCTAAAAATATGTGGAAATGCAGTTCTGCAAATTACTTTTTGCTGGAAGAACTGTTAGAATACAATTAAATGATTCTTAGATTTATAAACAAAACACAAAGAAACCAAAAAGGAATATTTTATCCTCAAAGTAAAAATTATATAAATACAAAACAAATTCACAAATTATTTGAATTCTAAATAAATATCTATTTAATAAAGTCAAACTTAATATACCGGACCAGCACTGGTGCAGTAATTTCAAGGATATAAAACTACTCATTCACGTAGTGTCAACAACTCAGTCAAGTGACAAGCCATTTGTCCACTGTGTTGCAGATGATTATTTTTGCTTAGGTAGAATCTTCACAAAATAATGCAATTGTTCCTACAAAAACCTGAAAAAATTGTATAATATGTCTGGTGCTGAAGAAAAATATTTTTGGAAGGCTTTTGACACCAAAATGGTATTTAAAATACAAAAGCTACTGTAAAACAGTATTCAGTACACTTCTATCAAGTTATTAGATACAGAACAAAATTGTAGCAAAGTTAGTCTTTCCTACATTCTCCTGAGTGCTTAATAAACTGAGAACATAGTGCATGCCACACTTCCAAGGTGTGGCAGATGTTATTGCTTTTTGTGGCTGCATGATTTAAGTGTTTCATTTTTCCATGAAAAATATAGTTTATTCTAGTTAAAGTTCTTCAGAAAGAAGTGATCAGATCCGGGATTTCTTGGTTGTTGGGCCAGCATAGTCCATGTAACCAGATGAAACTGGAAGTCCAAGTTTTTGAGCCTGAACATGGAAAAATGCCTGAAGCCTTGTTCCAGCCTTTGCTTCATTAGTATTGCGTGGATTATACTCAAAGCAGTTTGAAAACATCAGCTCAATGTCTTCAATGAATTCAGCTAAAAGGGGGGAAAATACATGTATGCTTTTAGTATACTGTACATAATATTATTTTAAATGTCTTACCATGGTTCTTATCCACTTGTTTTAATATATTTCTTTAATTGTTTTTAAAAGGTTGCAAAAAGTTGTTATTTTAGTTTTTAATATTGTTTCTTTTTACAATGTAAGCTGCCTTAGATTCTTTCTAGGAGAAAATAAATATACAGATATCCCACAGCTTTGTTTCTTGAACAAAAAAATTCACCAGTGAATGTCTCCTTGTATTTAAGACACAACAAGTTTTTATCATTTTTCACAGAAGTGTATTGAATACACTTCAAAAGAAAAAAAATTAATTAGCTGAGCCTTGTCCTTGCACACGAGGATAGCTTCCTAAACAAGAAAGCTTCCTGTATTTGTGGAGTAGCTACATAATTATGAACCTCAAAACACTAACATTCACATAACTTGCAGGAAGCTCTCCCACTCAGAAAGTTTACTTTTAATGTGGAGGGTGATTAAAATTAAAATAGACATGAATGAGGCTAACATGCTCCTTGACCATTTATGAATTTATGCATCTATATTATATGGATTATATGGATTGTCTGTGTATTCTAGCATCAGTTCTGGACCTACATTCTGCTAAGCCATATGTGTAGTATTTAGAATGCCTTCTGCATTTGAACTGCAGTTAACTGGAGAAGTTAGCAGTTCGGAGACCCGAATACGCTTGTGCGAAGGATCCCATGACAGGTTAAGTAAAGAGATGAGGGAGAGGTGGCATCTAGGGATGGGCTATTCAGTTTGGAAGGTACTGGTTCCAAAATGACACGCGGGAGCCCAGCTGGTGTTCGGAAGCCTCTGAAATGCAATTGACCAATCCATTACCTTGCTCTGCACCTCCGTGGGGCTGTGCTCCAAAGAGGAAAAAGCCTTTGATGTCATTGTTCCTTCTCCCTGGCACTGGCCAATCAGACAGAGAGGTGGGATGATGCATTTCCCTGCACAGCTCCTGAATGGTGAACTCTATGAAGGATAGTGCTAATGGAATTAACTGCAGTTTTTGGAGTTTTTGAACAGAGGTTGCGTTTATCATCTGTAAGGGATGCTTTACCTGTGGATTCCTTACTTTTTCAGGGTTTGAACTAGGTGACTCTTAGGATATGTTCCAGCTTTATAATTCTATAATTTGTTAGTTAGCGATTTCTTTTTCACTACCTGTGCATTTTTAAAATAAAGCCATAGTTATATAAATTACAGTATTTTTCTGTGTACATGATTGAGATGTAAAATGTCCAGAAATTTTGAAGCTCATAAAAAAACTGTTTTTCCCTGGGGTAAAAACGGTTTTGTTTCCCCTGAAAAAAATGAGAAAAAATGCTACATTAGCACCCCCCCCCCTTTTGCAGCTTGAAAGTCATTCTGTTACTTTAGGAACATAAAATATGACTATGGACATATGTCTGTGAAGATTCTCAGTCATTCAGGTGAGTTTATCTGGAAGTTGAGCCATGGTAACTGGACTTCATTTTCTTGAGAGATTGAAATGTTTCGCTGCTCATCCAAACAGCTTCGTCAGTCTGAGGAAAGCTAGTTGTGAGGCCTCCATTTTATAGTTCACTTTAACCTCTTCTCAGCTTGGTCTGAAATAGGCTCATAAGATGAACAATAGCCTGAATAGGCTTGTTAGGTAGACAATAGCCTCAATAGTTTTAAGGTGAACAATGGCCTATAGTGCTGAAACCCATAAAGAATGGGTTGTTAGTGATGGCCTTGGTGGTAAAGGTGTGAAGTATTTTTGATTTCTCTATGTATTGTTGAAATCACAGCCTGATATGTGGCAGATAGACTGTGCCTGAGCTCCCCACCTCTGTTGAGAGAGGGGTTTTCAATGCTCACATGAATGGCTTCCCTTATCCCTCTCTCAAACTACCTATCTTCTCTGTCTAATGTGTGTACTTCCACAACTTTGAATGAGTACCCTTTGTCCTTCAAGTGGAGGTGTACTGCTGATTCTGGTACTGACCTGTTACCCCTCCTATATTGGGCCAACCTCCCTTTTAATGGCTATTTAGTTTCTCCAATGTAAAGGTCTGCACACTCCTCACTGCATTGGACCGCATATACAGTATTGCTCCTTTTGTGTCTTGGTATTCTGTCCTTTGGTTGGACGAGTCTCTGCCTTAGTGTGTTTGTGGGTTTGAAATAAACAGGGATGTGGTGTTTGTCAAAAATCCTTTTAAGCTTTTCAGACACTCCAGCCATGTAGGGAATGAGCAGGTTCTTCCGTTGGTCATTCTTCCGTTATTCAGGCCACTGTTCATCTTATGAGCTTATTTCAGACCAGGGTGACAAGAGGTGAAACTGGACTATAAAATAGAGGACTGACAACTAGCTTTCTTCAGACCGATGAAGCTGTTTCGATGAGCTGCAAAACATTTCAATCTCTCAAGAAAAAGTCCAGTTGCCATGATTTAACTTCCAGATGACTATGGCATGTGATGTGATGGGACTCCTGACTCAAGAGTATCTCCTCCCTAAGATGTTAGTGATTGAAGGATAAAACTTATAGAGGAAGGTTAGTGAAAAATAACACTGCATCTAAAGAATGTGCGCAACTGACAGGAAATCCATGTTAGAGTAGGGAATGCTGTTTTAGATAAAAACTGAGGAGCAAAAGACACAAGTGGCATTTGGGGGATCTGGCACAGACCTTCTAACCAAACTGAAAATGTGGAAGTCGCTCAACTTCCAAATGACTATGGACAATTTGACTTGGCATAAAATTATTCCAACTAGCATTTTAAGATATAATGTATCCAAACAATTAGTATAAACAGAATTTACTTTTAAAATAATATTTATTTGTAACTGTAGTAGTAATTAAATTATTTACACAAAGTTTATAAATTAATTTAGCTTTTTCTTTTTTTTTCTTTTTTTGGTAACAATAGCAGCACCTCCTAAAGGAAGAAATGCATCTTGTTCTTGCATTGGAGAGTTGTTTCTAACCTAGAACTTTCTTGTCCCCAGTGCACAGAAATTAGAATAATCTGATATTGTGCATATTTATTAGAAATGATTTGGAAAATATTTGAACACCCTGTCTTAAGATATTTTATTCATCATTTAAAAATACAACATCCCATAATCATTTTTTCTTTTTTCAATTTTTCTAATTTTTTGGAAAAAAAACCCAAAAAGGCTTCAGGAAAAAATGGGGAAAATGGTTCTTTCCCCTAATTTTTCCTGGCCTTTACATCTCTAACAAGACTATATTTTGTCTAAAATTGTTAGGACTGAAAATTGAGGGTTGTCTTATACACAGAAGTAAGCCAAGGAGAGAATTCTGTGGTTGCAAAACTATAAAGTTGTGTTGTTAAAATGGAAGTTATCTTATACATGGGAGCGTCTTATAGATGGGAAAAATCTGGTAAAGTATGTTGAAAGCTGTAAGAAAACAAATATATTTAAGGACAACTTTACTTACAGGCTAGTTTGTATTCACACTTGTTCACTTTTTCACGGATTATATTTAAGGCAATAGGTTTTTTGATGATATCATAATAGTCTGGTACCTGCATGATAATAAATAAATAGGAAATAATATATTAATTATTATAATATAAAAGTAATAGTAATACACAATTGACTACTTATGATAAAGATCAATGAATGAACTCTAATTTCTAATCTGCATAAATCAAATGACTCAATACCGTATATACTCGAGTATAAGTCGACCCGAGTATAAGTTGGGGCCTCTAATTTAAACCCCAAAAACTGGGAAAATTTATTGACTCAAGTATAAGCCTAGGGTGGGAAATGCAGCAGGGCCTGGCTACTCCTCCTTTGTGAGCTGGGTGTGTGTGTGATGTTTAAAATGACTTTTAGCCACCGAGGCAAGTACTTGAGTTGGTGGCTAAAAGTCATTTTAAACATTGTTTTAAAATGACTTCTAAAAAAGTCATTTTAAACATGGGGGCTCAGGAGAAGTGGCGCACAATGTTTAAAATGACTTTTAGCCACCAACCCAAACTTGCCTCAGTGGCTAAAAGTACTGACCCGAATATAAGCCGAGGACCCTTTTTTTCAGCCCAAAATTAGGGCTGAAAAACTAGGCTTATATTCGAATATATACAGTATATCTTATTTAGAATGGCTACATCCTTTTACCGTAATACCTTGGTTTACAAGTACCCTGGTCTATGAGTGTTTTGAAAGATGAGCAAACAGATGTATGAGTTTCCATTATTTCTTATCAGGAAATTTGCTTTGATATATAAGTGCTCTGTTTTACAAACATGTTTCGGGATTGGATTATTCTTGTATACCAAGGTGTTACTGTATTTGCTTTCCCACATAGCAGCGTGTAGCCTGAAATATTAATGTTCTATATTTCTAGTAAACTATCTCTTGAAAAACAAAATAGAATCATATTTAGATTTGTATTACAGAATTCTGACCCAAATATGTATGTCCCTTTATTGGTCAGACCTTATGTTCAAGAGGGATAAATAAATAAATCAGAAAATGCTGTCCCTCTAGTAAAAAAAAAAAAAGACCTGGCTTCCCAATGCAATAATGGCAACTGTATTTCCTGAATTTTTGTATCTATTACTTTTTACTGAACTTTCCCCCCTGTAATTAACATTGTATGGTTGATTTTATAACTTCATACAATGCTTGGATTCATATCCAAGTTGCTCTGACCACACATTCTGCAATCTACTAGCATACTAAATTACTTTTAAAACTGAAATTCTAACAAGTTATTTAGTGATTTTCTTAATTTAATTTCACCTCATTACTTTCTGCATCAGACCAAAGGAATGTAAGGACTGCCTTGTGTGAATTTCCCTTCTAAACACAAGATTAATCATAACAATAATTGTATGCTATCAATTCTTACTTCCATCTTTTTATTCATCACATATACATAATATCTCTTCATATAACAAGCAAGATCTCATATGTCTGTTATGAAGGGATAATTTAATAAACCATAGGCAAAGTAACAGTCCTACCTATACCAGTTAATAAGTCATTCTCAAAGAGTGTAAAATAAAACACTGCAGTTCCTGGAAGAAAACTGCACTCTATCTGCCTAATTCTACCTTTATTGTTCAGCCTAACTCTAAGAAAGAAGGGAGAAACACAGAAATTTTACTGATTCAACTCCAAAAGCAGCCAAACATTTCGTCACTACTATGAAACCCACAGTTACCTGGATTTTAGACACTAGCTTCATAAAAGGCCAGCTGTCATCATGGCGCACTAATTCTACCACAAGTTGCTCGAAAGCAGACAGTTCATGAACTCCACCTTGACGTCCTGAACTCCTCCTATTCAATGGCATTTCGGGAGATTCTGGGGAGGGGAGGGTAAATCACCACAAGACTATTTAATGTACACTGTTTGAGGGTATAGGAACATGCTAAGGCAAGTTAATACCTTAAAGATGAATTAAAACATGAATTTATTTACTGGTACTGTAACTTGCTTCCAAATATTACTCTCCTATCTAAAATAATGCAGCTAAGAATACCAAGTTAGAAGAGGCTTCTTTTGCCCACAAAACCCTAAGGATCCTGAAGAGGAATCAGCCACTCAAGTTATTCAATTAAAACATGATTATTAGTAGGCATTTTGTGCAAATGAAAATAAGGGGGCCAGAAAAGAGAGACTTTTTATAATTAAACTTTGCATTAAATGTGGAGAAATTACTTTAGTATTATCTGAATGTAGATAGTTTCATTTTGGGTATAAGAGGAAAAAATAGAACAGTATTCTGACATCTTATCCTACAAATTCCTGTTGCTTCTTAGTCCTAACAGCAATACAGACACAGCTCTCTTTCCCAGGAAAGGTATTCTTAATAGCTTCTTCAGGTGTGTCCGATATGTGTTTTAGCCTTGTAAATCTAGTTTTGGTTCATCTAATATATACTGATCCTAGCTATTTCTTGCTTCATAGGAAGCTTCTTGCCTGACTGTCCATAAAACACAAGAAGGAAAGGGCAGCAAAATAGTCTCAGATGAAACAACAGTTCAACCACCCACACCCATTCCTCTTATCTTCGCTACTCTATATTGAATTAGGAAAGCTTTCTTGTATATTGCAATACAGTGGAACCTTGACTTACATGCTGCTTGACTTGCATCATATTTGACTTGCAGCAAGAAGGGGCCTGTTTGACTTGAGTCGCAGGCTTTGACTTACATCTCGGAGCCCCGGCGCAAGGCACTGGAATCAGGTGGCAGCCACGACCCAGCATGGCGGCAGCTGTCTCCAAACTGCTCCTGCCTTCTTCCTCTCCTCCGGCAGCGGCGGCTTTGGCAAGGCCAGCTCCGAGCACCTGGAGCTGGTCCTCGGCCTCGCCGAAGCTGCCGCTGCCGCCGGAAGAGAAGAAGGGCCAGGAGCTCAGGGCTGGCCTTGCTGGTTAGACAGTCGGCTCAGTCTTGTAAAAAACCTGGCTGCAGAAGTCTGGTCCACAATGGAAGCATTTTAGTTGGGGAGCTGTACAGTTGTGGGACTCTAATGGTAAGCATAGAGTTGTTCAAAACTTGGAACGTCAGGTTAAAAATCAGTAAAACATAAATGTTAGACATTGTTGCTATGAACATTAAAAAGTGGAGGCGTATAACTTGTGGACTATAATTCCACTGCCTCCTCTTCTCTTTGAAGAGGCATTTCATTTACATCCCCGGAAGGAATCTCCTATCCCAGTCAAATTTGTGTTAAATTGCTGTTTTCGGGGGTCTTTTTCATTATCTGGAACGGATTAATCCACTTTCCCATTACTTTCTATGGGAAAAGTTCATTTGACTTAAGTCATGTTTGACTTAAGTCTAGACCTCTGGAACGGATTAATGACATAAGTCAAGGTTCCACTGTACTTTAGATTTTTCTCTTTGTTCTTGACAGGAAACTAATAACGGTATGTATGGGGTGGGGAAGTATGACAGCAAACTGGTTCACTAGGCAACCAAGATTTGTCATCCCAAAATGAGTTGAAGCCATTCAACAATTTACATAATTTTTATTAAGGAATTTACCTGTAGTTTGACGTTTTCTGCCCCTCTTTTGTGGCTCTGTGTCCTGAGAATCACATTTTACTACAGAAATCAAAAGCCTTTTCTGTTTCCTTGTGTTCAAAGCATTAGCAATGCTAAAGCCAAGAGAGCTGGAAGGAGGAGTACTTGCTGGGGTATTATCTGCTGTCTTCCTTCCTCTGAGTTGTCTTGGTACACTGGTTAGCTCTATAATCCCATCTCCTGGTAACGAGCCTCGATTATGACGAGTATTATGGCTATTAGGTCTTGCTGGTTTTGCTACGGATGGAGGAGCAGATTTTGTTTTCCTTCTCCCAGTAGTTTTATATGACGATCCAACAGATTTAGGTGTATTGTGCTGACTCCGGGAATTACATCTTCCCACGCCTTGCCGTCGGAAGCTTTGACTTGAGATAGTAGTGGCAAGCTTTGCAGCTCTTGGTCTTAAGGAAAGTTTTACCTGAGGTTCTTCTGATTTGGGTAAGCTGCAAGAAAGAACAAGCATGAATTTCTCTGTTCTTCGCACCTGCAAATTTTCCATTAATACTGGGAGGTGGATCATATATATGAAGTCAGATAGCCCTCCTAAACACAGAAGGTAAGGCTGTTGCTTTGCATCCCCAGTTTCTGTTCACCATGGTAATCTATATTTAAAATATACCCTTCAATATAAGCACCCACAGCTTGCACAACAACAGTTGACTGTATAGAACAACTGATTAAAACCCAGTAGGACAATTCCAAGGCTGAGGAAATAAAGTTTAATAATTCCAGTGCATGGGTCAGAATAGTGAAAACAGAAAACAGAAAATAAAAATTACTTGCACAGCAAATTTGCATCCAAGAGGGTGCATCCTTTTGATCAGATGAGCTTGGGCACTTCTGAAGGTTCCACCTCCATGTGCCTGCCATGACAATTTGGTGGGCATCTGGTGGATCCTGTTGCTCAGGTACTATCAGTATTTTTTTGGCGTGAACTTTCTCTTTGAGCAGGAAAACCGACGAGACCCAGAAAGGCATGAAGAAAAGAAAAGTGTGGGGAAGGCAATCCAGAACCTCCTGCTAGATGGAGACTATAAGGGAGACAGAGGAAGAGCTGGGGAAAGTTGGCACGAAGGAGGTGGAACAGCTGGCAGATGTCCCAGAATGCAACGGGGAAGAGCCAGACCCTGCTATATATGCTGGCTTTGCAGTATCCAAGGGTAATCCTCCATTGGGTTCCTTTCCACCCTATTACTGGCAGAGGGGGAATCATCATAAAGCATCCTGAGGAGCCCAGGAAGGCTAAAACTAAACCAAGGGTTGCTCCTGAAACCAAGAAAAAAGGTCCATTTGAGTGGAGGATGTTACCCTGACCCAGCAACATTATTTGCACTGCAAACAGCAGTTCATACATGTACCCCAGTCAGCAATGGACATTAGAGAAGGGAGGCGGAAGGTTTGTAAACGTTGACTGCTAGTTGAACTACAGTGGTACCTGGCAAGATGAATGCCTCGTACAAATGAAATTTCTGGCAATAGGCATTTTTCGCAAGTTGACAATTTGCCTACCAGATGTCTTGCGAAAAAAATTGTCTTACAGGGCAGGCTTTTGAATTTTGTGCACCCACAACCTGGGGGGGGGGGTTATGGCCACACTAAATTCAAAAGCCCGGTCTTCCATCCTGGCTTTCCTGACCATGTTGCACTGATCCGCAGGTGCTACCCAGTCAGGAAAGCCAGGATTGAAGCCAACGCCATCACCCCTTTGCCCGCGTCTCTGTGGCGAGCCGTTTCATTGTACAGACCTGAGCAAGGGGAGGGCAGTGGCGGCTTGTGGGCTCGTTCATAGCCTGTATACTCTGCAGCCATGGCTGTAGAATAAACTAGGGCTACAAACGAGCCCACAAGGCGCTGCCTGGCTCTGCATGGAGCCCTTTCGGCGTGGAGACCACCACAGAGAGCTCCGTGCACACAGCCAGGCGAAGGGGAATGGCAGCAGCTTGTGGGCAGAGACCTGGGTGAAGAGGGGTGGCTGCCTCAACACAGGAAGGGGACGAGTAGACAAGTCACCCTTGCTCGCTCCCCTACCCACACCCCTGGTTGGGGCAGACAGCAAAAGGGGGGAAAAATTTCCCCCTGCCCCAGCCCAGCAAAGAAGGGGAAAAACTTCCCTCCTTTGCCGGGATGCAAGGTAAACCGCCTCAATCAACCAGCAGTGGAAGACTGCTCCAGGCAGCCCTCCACAGCCAGCTGATGTTGACAGCTGTCAAAATCAGCTGTCAGGCTGCATAGAGGCTGGGAGTTGATTAAGGAGGGTTTGGGACAGCCTTCCCATAGGAATGCACTGAAAACCAATGTAATCCGCTCTTCTGGAACAAATTAATTGGTTTTCAGTACATTCCCATGCAAAACTGTGCCTCTTAAGACAATTTTTTTGTAAAATGAATTGACCTGTGGAACAAATTAAATTCGCCTTAGGAGGTACCACTGTATAAGGATTCTGAATGGTGGAGACACAAGATATAAATGCTTGTTTGTTGATTGACTTCTTTCTCCAAGATTTCTTCAACATATTTTCTTCTCTTACTTTTATTCTTATTTTATTGTAAACCGCCTGGAGTTCTGGTTTGAAGATGGGCAGTATAAATAAATAAATGAATAAATAAATAATGAAAAACACTGGGATATCATTTGTATTTCCCATCCACACAGAGGAGGCATACCCATTCACAATTCTATAAATGCAACTACAGTACTTACCTAGGGATAAATAAATTCATTTTGAACAAATGTGCAAAGAAACAAACTTTAAATATGCTTTCTGCCAGGCTCACACTGGTAAAAAAATGTGAAGTATATTTTGAGAATTTCAGAAATACTTTAAAAATATAGAGGTATTTTAAAAAGAACTGCTGGATAGCTCAGATATTTGGCAGTGGAACATAGGTTTGGAGTTTCATTCCTTCTCAAGTGCCTCCTTTACAGGGTCTGGACTCTATGATCCATAAAGTCCCTTCCAGCTCTACGGTTCTAAGATTATTATTATTATATATACCACTATTAAAAGATATTAGAGTGCCATGAAGTTAATAGTGTATTCTGTACCAAAGCATTTTGAAAAATGATAAAACTTGGGTGTTTTGCTCACTTCCACGTATGATGTGATTTTATGTAGGAAAAGATGAGCATACAAATTTGAAGTCAGTATTGAAGGGTCAGTGGTGAAAACCCTTGAGAATATACAAATAATACACACAACTTCTGCAAAGTGCTGACTTAGTCTCTGATTTACCTTTTTCCTTCCTCCTCCTGAGAATCAGAGTGGTAATTGTCCTCTTCCTCTTCATAATCTTCTTCCTCACTCTCATATGTGGTGTCAACATCTTCATCTTCAACCTGGTCTTCAATCTCTTCATCACTTTCCACAGAAGGTCTTTGGCGGGATGAGAGACGCCTAGAACGCTGTTTTGGTCGACATTCTGGACAAAACCAGTCTCCATCAGGGACTGCCTAATAAAGACCCAGCATGCATTAAAACATTCCATTCAATTTCTACATAAGCTCACAATTATTATTTTAAAAATAAAATTCCTAGTTACCTTGAGCTTTGGCCTTATACAGTGGATATGATAGCCTCGATCACAGCTGTCACACAGCACCATGCTTTCAGCATCTCCTTTCTTTCTGCACATTTTACAACGAGCGTTTAAGATGGATTTTGACCAGATTATACTTCGTTCCAGTGTGGAAAGATGAAGAAAGATTTGGGACAAGCTAGCTGAAGAAAGTAGCGATTCTCTCCAGCGGTCCAAGACTGTTTTATGGGAACGGCCACCATCACTGCCATCTTAACACAGTAAATAACAAAGCAGAGTAATTATGCTAAAAAGCATACAATTAACCCTTTACATGCTACAGTGACACTTGTATATTCTAGCAGTACCAGCTTGATCCCAAACTATGAGAACAAGCATCAGTGCTGGAAAAGAATCTCTTGCAAAATTCTCAAGAGTGTGTCAGCCTATATATTAGAGAGATCTGGAAGACATGGACATCTAGAAAGCTAATCATAAGGTATATGTATATAGTTGTGGCATAACAGGGCAGGTTTTCTTATGGATCAGAAACAAATTAAAGAAAGAGTGGCAGAACGTATGTATTTTTCCATCTATAAGAAGTCGCCTACTTTTTAGACCCCCAAATAAACAAAATTAACAAATCCTCCTTGAGTTCTCCTCCATCCCCACCACCCACACTGTTGCCTTTAATTTCCTTGTTCTAAACACTCCTCTCTACTTTGGTGTGTATGTTTTTTGCAGGATCAGGTTTTATCTTTCCTTGAGTTCTCCACTCCCGCCCCCCGCCCCCCAATTTTCTTTCATTTCCCCATTCTAAACACTCTTCTTGGCTTAGTGCAGGATCAGGCTTCCTCGGGCTTTAAAAGCTCATTAAGAAATGCCTTTTCACTCTAAAAAAAGGGGTGGCTTTTTTTTTCTGGAGTGAATTTCTTAATGGACTGCTCAAGCCCAACGGAGCCTGATCCTGCAAAAACCAAACAACAAATCCAAGAGGAGTGTTTAGAACGGGAAAGGAAAGAGGGTGTTTGCTCTTATCTGTGGATTTTGGTATCCGCATGGTGGCCCGGAAACGATCCCTCACAGATACGGGGGTCCTACTGTACAGCACAGAGCTCTTGGCAGCAATAATGGGCATAGAGAGCCATCTCCATGCCTTGGGATTGTATATGCTCTATTGGATAGTTGGGTATCTCCCTACTCAACCATGTCACAAATGATACTACTCAAAAGCAATCAGGTGTGATATCAGTAACAGAGAAGATGAGAGAAAACCAGCTTCACTGGTATGGACATGTCCTCAGAGTGGCACCTTCTATTTTTTGCCCAAACTGCTGGTGGCTACCTGGGCAACCAAAAGAGAGGTGGCAGGATACTGTTAGTAAGGAGATGCAAGTCATTGGCCTGTGCCCTGAAGACACAAACAACGTAAATTCTAACCTGTAAGTAAGTAAGTAAGTAAGTAAGTAAATGAGTAAATAAGTAAATAAGTAAATAAATAAATAAATAAATAAATAAATAAATAAATAAATAAGAACACTACTACTTTTGTGCTTTAAAAATATGACCCATATAAATTTTCAGGAAAATGAAATGTAATTTTATGAGTTCATATAGGGAAGAATGTCAGTATTATACCATCTTTCTGACTAGACTGATCTTCTCTCTTCCTTCTTTTATCCCCTTTTTGGTCTTTCTTATTTTCTTCAGCATCACCTAGTATTAAACATATAGAATTATTTCAAGTCTCGTCTGAATTGCAGTGGAATCTTCTCCTCAGAAATCTCACCTTGTTTCTTCAAAACCAGTATTTTACTAATTTTTAAGTTACTCGGTGTAATGTCTCTTTCTGTTCAGTAAATGGAGACCAGTTAAACCTCTTCTGTGAAAATAAGATTGTATTTTGCCACTTACTCACTTGCTTTTAATGGAATTTTGAGATGTTACAGCCAGTGGACAACGGTTTCTGTCCATGTTTTGAAAAGGAGATGGCATTTCTCCATTAACTTCTCAGAAACAGTAGCAAGTGGATGAGGGTGTCTAAAACAGATATTCCTATTCTATCATTTTGTAAAATGTATTACTCTGTTTGAAACAAAAAAGGATAGGATATCCTTAACTAATTCTAGTGTAGCAGTTGTAAATGATTCTACTGTCCTGGCTGTAAATATTTTCTTATGTGTATATGTATATATGATCTGAAGAGAAAACACATACTGTACAGTGGTCCCCCGCCCTTTCGCGGTTCACATACTACAGTCCCGCTATATCGCGGGACTAGTGATGGGCACGACCAGGAAAAATGACGTTTCGAGTTGTCGTGTGTCGGAGCCGGCCCGTTTCAGCTCATTTCCGTTCTTCGCGAAATTTCTCAAAAATTTGTCGTTTCGTTTGTTGTTATTTTGTCTGTCGTTAGTACTGGTTTGGGGGGGTGCGGGCTCCTGGAGGCACCTCTCTGGGGTGGGTGCCTCCTCTGGCCCGCTACAAAGGGAAAGCGGGCTCCTGGAGGCACCTCTCTGGGGTGGGTGCCTCCTCTGGCCAGCTATGAAGGGAAAGCAGGCTCCTGGAGGCACCTCTCTGGGGTGGGTGCCTCCTCTGGCCCGCTACAAAATGGCATGAATAGCCAATTGGATATGCATACCAAGTTGCAGTGGCACTGGCAGAGGCACCTCTCTTTTGGGTGCCTCTACTCTGACTCACTAAGAAGGACAGCATACTGGCAGCATACAGTGCACTTAGGCTGGGGAGCGAAGCCCTCTGGGCGCTCTATGGCTCACCAAGAAGGGAAGTGTACTTGCGTGTAGTGCAATGCGAGTACACAGATCTGGCTTAGGGTTAGGGTTAGCGCAAGGGCTAGGCTTAGGGTTACGGGTAAGGTTAGGGTGAGTTAGTGGGGTGCATCTCTGGGTGCCTCTCTGACCCACTAAGAAGTCTCGGTCAAAACCTGGCCAAGTGGCCATGCAATTGGTGGAATGGCTCCAAAAATTTGCATGGTCCACTCCCATGGCCAGCCCATCATTGCGCAGGTGTAAAAAATAAAAATAAAATAAAATAAAATAAATGGAGACGTTTTGTTGCAAGAAAAACCCACTGCTGCTACTGTAAAAATTCAGGCAGTTTTAAAATATGCTGCCATTATGCCAGTATGCAATTGGCTATGCGTACCCTTTTGTAGCGGGCCAGAGGAGGCACCCACCCCAGAGAGGTGCCTCCAGGAGCCCGCTTTCCCTTCATAGCCGGCCAGAGGAGGCACCCACCCCAGGTGCCTCCAGGAGCCCGCTTTCCCTTTGTAGCGGGCCAGAGGAGGCACCCAACCCCAGAGAGGTGCCTCCAGGAGCCCGCACCCCCCCCCAAACCAGTACTAACGACAGACGAAAAAACGACAAACGAAACGACAAATTTGAGAAATTTCACGAAGAACGGAAACGAGCCGAAACGGGCCGGCTCCGACACACGACAACTTGAAACGTCATTTTTCCTGGTCGTGCCCATCACTAGCTGCGATGTCAGGAACGACAACGACAAATCAGACCCAATTTTTCTTTTACCGGTTCGCTTTCGAGTTCTGGCGGAGTAATTGTCGTTCTTCATTCCGTCGCGTAACGGAAACGAGGAATGGAAACGGAAACGAGAATTTCGCCAAGTCGTGCCCATGTCTACGCGGGACCGCAGTACTGTACCCCGAAAGGGCTTAAAGGAAAGGGGAGCCATCGCTCCCCACCCCCCGCCCTTCCCTGGGGTTGCAGGGAGCGATCTTTGGAAAGGGCTCCAGCTACGGAGGCAAGCGCTTGCCTCCGCAGCCGAAGACATCTCCAAGGATCGCTCTCCGCCCACCCTTCCCTGGGGGTTGCAGTCGCGCCAGGAGCGGTCTTTGGAAAGGGCTCCGGCTGCGGAGGCAAGCACTGCCGGCGGCAAGCACCCGGGCGGCGGGCGAGTCGGGAGAAGGCTCGCGCTGCTTGAGCCGCCTTCCCCCACCATCCCCTGGCCCCCATCTCCCTTCTCTTGCTGCCGCTGCCGGGGTTGCAGGCGCACCAGGAGCGATCTTTGGAAAGGGCTTTGGCTACGGAGGCAAGCGCTTGCCTCTGCAGCCGGATCCCTCTCCAAGGATCGCTCTCCGCCCACCCGCCTGCCCTCCCCTGGGGTAGCGGGCACGTGGGGAGCGATGTCGGCTCTGGGCAGAACCCGGCGGCGGCGGGGGATGGGATCCCCCACACTGCTGCCGCGCGCTGCTCCGAGGCACCTCTGCACAGCACCCAGCACGGCGGAGGGGGTTCCGAACCCCCAACGCCACCACCGCACGCTGCTGGGGGTGGCCCCTCGCCCCCCCAGGCCCCACCTGACCCGCATCCACATATCGCGGATTTTCAGCATTCGCGGGTCAGGTGGGTCCCTAACCCCCGAGATCGGCAGGGGGTTACTGTATACACAATATATTATGTGTAGTCAAGTCAGAAATGACTTTTATTTGTTTATTCGATTTATATACCGCAAAACCATCTAGCTCAAGGGCCATTCTGGGGGATGTACAATATCATTAAAATACAATAATGTAAAATACAGTATTAAAAATACTATAATGACTCTAACAGAGCTTTTGGGATAACTGAGATGTTTAAGAACTGGCTTTACCAGCTCCACACACTCCAGTGAGCTTCCGCTGCTGAACAGGGATTCAAAACCAGGCCTTCTGAGCCTTAGTCAGTCACTTTATCCACTACAACACATTGGGTATCTGAATACCGTACATTGGAAAATATTTTCTAACTAATTAGAACAATTAAATTTGAAATTGTAATAGTTTTTATTCAGTGAGGAGACTCTACTTTTCCTGAGATCTACAAGGGACTCCACCTTCAGTTTCTGAAAGTCACTTTAAATTAAGACATTGGCTCCTTGTTCATGAAGTGGATTTACATTTTGTCCATTTTCTGAATAAAAATATAACATTATTTGACCCCCCCCATCATAAAACTGGTATTTTTGTATGAAGTTGCCAATTCTACTTAAAGACTACAGTAACCCCCTGCCATTTCGCGGTACATGTACTGCGGTCCCATTATATTGCAGGACCAGAGTACATGCTGGGGCTCCAGCTGATTAGTGCTGGGGTATTCCCCCCCCCCCAGCACCAATCAGTTGGAGCACGTCACCGCTGCTTCCTGGGCTGCTGGAAGACTTTTAAAAAGCCTTCAAGCAGCCTGTGCACCTTGCTGCAGGAACCATTCCTTCCCCACCCAGCGCCAATCAGCTGCTTGGCACTGGCTTGGGGCCAGCACTGTCCCGCAATCTCCATTGAAATGTATTGGCTCAATGCATTTCAATGGAGAAAATTAGTGGGTTTTGAATCGCACTCAGTCTCTAAAAGGTTCGCCATCTTCAGAAACTGGCAGTGTTAACACTAATGCATACATTTTTTCAATAATGAGTAATATTTAGTACTTATTTCCCACTCATCGTTTTTTGCAAATATAGAGTAAGAGTAACTAATTTTTTACATTTTAAAAGCTCCCCCCCCAAAAAAAATATACAGTATTAGGCATTTTGGATCACATTTTCAAATGCAATTATTTTAATGTTCTTACTGTTCAGCTATTCAGTATTTGAAGATCAATCCTACCTTGTTCAGCACGTAGAATCTTAGGGAGAGAATCTTGGGTCCAAGCATGACCACAGCATTAGTACAATCCTCCCTTCTCTCTTTTTTGTAAATTAACTGGATATGTGTGCCAGGCCACCTGACCCTATAGCAGACATTCTGCAGACCAGCTCCAAAATAAGCACCTCTTTTAAACAGACTTTATACTGTAGCAAGGTGTTTATATAAGTTAAACAAAATGTCAGCCCATTCTTTGTGGGTTGTGGCTCCTTCCTCCCTGATAAATTGGATTCAGTTGAGAGAGCCGAAGGCTTTATATGTAAGCACTTACCAAGCGGGGCTTTGAGGAATTTGCGCTCAGTGCCCTGTTCAATCTGAAGCAGTGCCAAGGCCAAGTAATGGACCGTATTATTCACAGGCTGTGGAGTACTTGTATTAGTTGAAGCAGTGCTTCGAGGTTCAAGTTTTAATCCAAGCAATCTGAAATAAAAGTTAAAGCCCATTTGTTTTTAGGACCATTTCAGGTGATAATGACTATCAGGACAAGAATTTATAGATTGGCACTTAATGCAGTCTTCAACAGTTCATCCTAAGTTGTGTGGAGAGGAAAGAAAGGAAAGGTCACAGAACTGCCAGCCAAGCAGCAGTGCCAGTCTCTTGTTACAAACATGGGGCTTCTGGAGAATGGAGAAAAGCAATCAAGCAATACACCATTGCTTGAACTTCAGTATGAAATTATTCCCATTTTCTACCCCTTTGCAAGTTTTACATCTGTTTCCTTGAAAGGATTATAGCCATCCTTTCCCACAGTTCAAATGTTTTCTCTTCCCATCTTCCTTCTAAGGCAGGGTAAAAATATTCAAAATAAATAAATAAACTAGTTTTGCCACTTAGGTGACAAGCATGAGATTACGTATGAGAAGAAATCTTGAGGAAGGTGAATTTCAAATTCTATCATCTCCACACTCCCTATTTCCATAGAAATAGCCCCATTAGTCTGTTTCAGTTTTATTTCACTGTGAGATTTCATGAATCAAAATCAATTTCTTCAGATGCAGAAGTGCAAATATATGTTTCTTGTATTTATTCCACAGTGGTGAGATTTATGTCAAAGTGAGGAAACAGATAACAAATAACAGTGGTTGGTTAATCCAGAAATGCAACTATTATGCTTGCAAAACTGAACAGATGAGCCTAGTCTGACATCAGCAATGGCAACATAGAGAAACCTATTTCAGAACACCTCAGCCTCCCAAGACACTGTAATAGAACTCATATTGGCCATTATGAGATTGAGGTGGTGGGGAGGGATTACAAAGAGAAACCTGAGAGGGAGGCTGTAGAAATTGGCTACATAAACGACTTCTACTTTTGCTTCTCTTCTCCTTTTCTTTTTCCAGCACACTCTTTATGTTCTAATGAGCAGCATAAAGCAGCAAGACATCTAGAGTAATGCAGTGTGTTGTTACCGTTTTAAGGTCAATGGACTTCCTTTTTATTTAAAATAAAAAAGATCACCCCAGTCTCAAGCACTACATGTTGGGAAGGGGAATGTCTGCCTGCCCATACTTTTGCCCTGGCTCTTCCTACATTTAACAGCCCTGCCCTCCAACCACCGTAGTCATAATGGATAGCAGCCACTGTCAATCCAAATCCTCTCCACAACATACCGTATATACTCGAGTATAAGTCGACCCACGTATAAGTCGAGGCCCCTAATTTAACCCCCCAAAACTGGGGAAATGTATTGACTCGAGTATAAGTCTAGGGTGGGAAATGGAGCAGGGCTTAGCAGCTCTTCCTTTGTGAGCTGGGGGAGTAGTGTGTGTCAGTGGCTAAAAGTCATTTTAAACATCATGTGCCGCTCCCCTGTGATGCAGAGGGGGGGTCATGAGAAGCGGCACACAATGTTTAACATGACTTTTAGCCACATATGACTTGCCTCAGAGGCTAAAAGTATTGACCCGAATATAAGCCGAGGGTCCCCTTTTTCAGCCCAAAATTAGGGCTGAAAAACTAGGCTTATATTCGAGTATATACAGTACTTCTTTTTGTCTTCTCTGTCAGAGTTCCGAGAACCAAGAGCAGTGGATTTTCCCACAGCTGTACAGACAGTATGCTTCAGTCCTAGGACATCCTACCAGAGGTCACACAACTGCAGTAGTATCCCTGTATCTCCTCATTCACCATCTGCAGATTCAGTTATCTGTGGTTGGGGGATGAAAGTTGTGCCATGCAGTCCACCCCTTTTGCCCCCAGCACCCTACCACCACCTGCCAGTGGGCAGCATGGTGGACTGGGTGTTGCGAAGGCGTGCTCCTGCACTGCATGGTCTGCTGCCCAGGAAGCCCAAATGGCCAGGGGTGTACCCAGCCGTTCAGACTTCCTGGGCAGCAGACCGGGCAGTGCAGCAACGCACCTTCATGCTGCCTGGTCTGCCATGCTGCCCAGTGGCAAGGGGTGGTGGGGTTTCCAGGGCAAAAGCTTTCACTCCCAGCCCTTCACCACCACTGCCACTACTATCAACCTTGGATAAGAATGTTTGCTCTTATCCGCAGAGTCCTGTGTCGGGCGGCCCAAAACCGATTCCCTAAGGATACGGGGGTCCTACTATATAGCCTTACATAAGTAGTTACAGAGAACATTCCCTCTTTAGTTCAGTTATGTGTACATATGGTGCAATACAACCAATCATCTTTTGCCCCCTCCCAAAGAAAGCCTACCTGTCTTTTGCAAGCGGTTTTGTTTGATCATCCATTTCCATCTCTTCAACGTCTCCAGTCACAGCTTTAATAATACCATTTTCTTTGTTCTCTTCATTTAGGAGCTCATATTGCCCATTTTCCAAAGCTGACCTCCAGCTTTGCCGATCTGTTACCTATAGATAAGGTATGCTCATTGTGAGGCTTAATACACAAGAAAACCTTAGACCATTTTAAAGGTGCATTTCCAAGCAAATAATACTGGACAGAATCCTCTTGGTGCTTTATGTACATGTACAGTGGTACCTCTGATAACAACGGTAATTCGTTCTCCGAGGTTAGTCATTATCCGAAACACATTGTTATCCGAAACACAGTTTCCCATAGGAATGAATGGGAAACCGTTTAATCCGTTCTGGAGCCTAGGAAAAAGGCACAGACACCTGGTTTTTTGCTCAAAACTCTTTATAAAGTGCACTTTAAAGGTACAGATGCAATGCCACACAAGAAAACTCTTTTTTACTGATGCATGCTGGAAACTCGTTATCCGAGGCAATCCATAGGGAAAATTCATTATCCAAGGCACACCTATACTTAGAAATTGCGATTCGTTATCTGAGGCAGCCCATAGGGAAAATTCGTTATCAGAGGCACTCCTATACCCGGAAATTTGCCATTGTTATCCAAATTATTCATTATCTGGGGCAGTTGTTATCCGAGGTACCACTGTACCTTAATTTGCACAATGCACTGTAAGAAAATGCTGCTGACAAATGCAGTATTGGTTGCACTATGAGATGCATACAACAGGTACACACACCTAGCAAAGTAGCTCATGCTATGGCAGTGCCAATTCACTGTAGTTATCTAGTTTAACTGACACATGTGTAAATCACTAACAGGATTCCAAATATCATGTCAATGCAACTTGGTAGCTTTACAAGTTACATTCCTTATAAAGTACATGGAGCAAAATACCTTAATGGAGCCCAAAGTTCCTTGGAAGATTCTGTCTTCAATGTCCAAGAGAAAGTCTCTGAGCCTTAATTCCAGTTGTTTTTCTGCAGACATCTGAGAGGCATCATAGACATTCTGAGTTCTTCCTCTCCCTAGAGATGGCTTGGTTTCATTTTGAGCTTTATCTGTAACAGGGGCCAAGACCATAAGTAACAGTTTATATTTACATGGCCAGAACATACCGCTTCCTCAAATGCAGAAATACAATTAACAAGTTTTAAACTAATACTGTTGTCTCAAGTCACTGCCCATTATACAAAATTTGAATGAATAAATTGTGCTTTAAAATTCTGCAATAATAAAGGAGGAAACAGTGCAGGTAAAAAACTTCCTGTTCCAGAAGTTTTTTAATTGATACAACATAGACTGTGGGTCCTTTGATGGCAATTTTAGTGTAATGATTTTAGTGTAAGGTTTTTTATCATTGTTTTAATTACTTATTGATATGTGATGTTTTACTGTTTTAATTCTTTGATTGTAAGCCACCCAGAGACCTTTGGGTAGTGGGCAGCATATACGCTGTAAAAATAAATAAATAAATAAATAATGAATACATGAAATACAGCATATTTTATTTGTAAGGTATTTTCTATTTTCTATATATATATATTGTGGAATTGCCAACAATTTCCTATAGGAAAATATACCTGAATCTGTGACAACCAATTATAATTACAAGATATTAAAGAAAATTTAGACTATTTACCTGAAATATGAAATTTTTCTACAGGAAAACTGCTCAGTTTTTCATATATTCTGTGTTTTTCCTGCAAAAGCATTTCCTTTAAGGCACTTTCCCTGTGTCCTCGAGAATTAAGAGCCACTAGGAGTTGTTCCAGTTGTTCCCTAGAACTGTAAAAACACCAGCGGTTTGGCTTATGTACTGGTTGTGATACCTGTACAATAGCACCAATGTTCAGATCTTGGTGACTATTAGAGGTAGATTCTGTCTTTAAAGATTCCCCAGTTTTATTGACCGTTTGAGATTTATCTGCAGGATACCCTTGTACATTATTTTGGAATGAAGATGGCCGAGGCATTAACATATCTTCTGTTAGACCAGAATAGTCTTCTTCAACAAATAATCCTGGAACAGACAGGAAAATCCAGTAGCGTCGGTAGAGTCGGTCACGGCCTAAAGGAGAGATATTCGTACAGGCTGTTGCTTTTTGAATTTTTTCTGCAAGTTCCCTTTCTTTAGTTTGCTGCTCCTGTTTTAAAGCTGCTTCTTCCTCTGGAGACAATGGCTCACACTTTTCACCAGTAGTTTCGACTTGCTTTGCCAGATCTTTATAGCCATTCTGTCCTCTTCTTCCTAAAAGAGACAGCAAAAGAACTTAGAAAACCATATACAATATAATTTAGAAGTTCTTTTGCTGCACTACATTTCTGTGACTAAAATCAAGTACTGTAGTAAGTTCGACCATACTGGCCACATGGCCGTGGACTAGCACAACACTGGCTCTTTGGCTTGGAAACAGAGATGAGCACCGCCCCTAGAGTCAGACATGACTAGCACGCATGTGCGGGGGGAACCTTTACCTTTTACCTTTTTAAGTCACAACTTCAGTAGGTCCATTGAATCAATAGAACACACAGAGTAGTCAACACACCAAATCCCCATAGATACAACAGGCCTACTCTAGTTACAATTTACTGCTGGATTTCAGCCACTGAGTTGGAACTTCCCCCAAAATTGCAACTTTATTCAATCTGTTTTTAATACCGATGAGGTATTTATACCTTGTCTTACCTCTGTGCTTACATGATCCTTACGTTTTTAAAGAACAAAATAAATTGGATGGGGGAAAGGGAAAAAAAGATGTGGTAATATAATAAGGATACAAAAATAAAAATATTGTCTACTCTCTACCTCACCACTCTTAAAATAAGAAAATCTGAAAGGGTGTAGCTCTGATGTTTGGGGGGAAAAGGTTTTGTGCTTTGTCTCTAAGGTCTAAAAATCCAATAAAAATAAATCTATTTGATGGAAAATGGTTGCAAGTCAATGAGCTTTAAGTGAAGAATCAGATGAGTAGAATGATTTATCCATTTGATCTGATTCAAGCTATCGATGACAAGATGAAAAAGGAAGTTACGTTGAAGGATCAGCTCTTGTCCTCCTTTTCTTTACACATGGGAAAATACATTAAAATGAATTTACCTCCTCTTTTCTTTTTGTTTAATACTATATCATCTTCGTCATCTGTTATACCCTCTATATCTTGTTCCTTTGTTTCGGCTTCTTTGCTTTCTGTACTTGTATCAAGCTCTTCCTGTTCTTCTTCCCTGATAGAACAATCATAACAAAAAATTGGAGAACAAGTCCAAAGAATGAGAAACATGCACAACACATTATAACATGCTGTGGAGCTGCAAAGCTGCATGTTGAGCATCTGCAAACCACATCCAAAGAAGAAAAAATAAAGAGAAAAAACAGGGTCTTGCAACAATACAATGATGTTGAAGGAAATGCTTTGCAGTGCCTAAGGTTGCATGTTTACTGGGGAAAGAGGTACATTTATCAAAGCTTGTTTTGGTCTGTTAGTTCTTCAGTGCTTTATATTACAGATATGCATAGACACATATATGTGTCACATCTGAACATATTTTACATCTGTTTTAATATTTGACACAAACAGTATACAATAGGCTATATAGACCAGGATATGATGGACTGTTTCTACTTTAAAAACTACTTCTGTTAGCAAAATTAGGTGGGCAATTCCTCCCCACCACAGCCTGAGTAATCCTGAAGACTGGAAAATTATCTAAGACTGGTTTTTAGGCAGTGCTGAGGACTATAAGAGGCACCAGGAAGTAACAAAAGGAACTGCTGTCATCCTTGTGGATGAATATCACCATGATGTTGGAAATGGTCCACTTTATCTTCCTTGAAGGACATTCAGTCAACATTGCTGAGTAGAGTGTGAGATAATCTGGGACATCTTTATATTGATGGAAAGACACCAGTAAAAGTAGCATTATCATCATTTCATGTGCAAACTGTATATAGCAATTGATCCTACCCAATAGACACATCTATGGAAGGAATTTTCTGTTCTTCTTTCAGTTTCTCCTGTTTCTCTTTCATCTTTTGCTCTTGCCCTTTTAATCGCTCTTCTTTTCTCTTACGGATTCTGAAATTACGTAGTATAAACAGCCTGTTATCAGACAGTACCTTGAAATACATCCTGTGATCATATTGCTGAGTTGAAAACAGTGAAGATGCCCATTATGCAGACAAAACTCTGGATCAGGACCACACTATGTCATAAACAGTGCTTTAAAAATCATAGCTGATTTCATCATCTAAGGACGCTTTTACATGACCTCTAAAATCCACTGGCAACTTAAATTCAGACCAGAGATCGTGGGGGTTTGTTCTGCTTCCTGTGTTCCCACCCTTCCACACTCCATTGCTCCTGTCTGCGGTGAGGGGAGGGAGAAAAAAGGGGAGAAAAGAATGCAGGCTCACCTCTGCCTGCCATCGGAGCAGCCCCGTAGAGATTCCAGGCTGTTAAAGGGGCAGGAGGACAAACAGAAGGCAAGGAGAGCCCGGCATCCACAGCTTTACAATCCACATCGGATTTTTTTTTACCTCCGGAGACCAGGTACTTGTAAAATGCACTGGGGCGCGCTTAGGTGGGTGTGGTCTTATTTAATTTTTTTAAAAGTCCGCAGCTGGTGGGAAAACAATTTTAAGCTCCACATCTGGGAGCCCTTTGCTTCGGATTTTAGGGGTTGTGTAAAAACAGCCTTAGTGAAAGTAGGCCATTGGCAGACCACATGTTCTGCCTGCTCCACTTTTTCTAGCACCTCCAACTGGGAAAATATGTGTGCGGGGGTGTCTTCCTGCCTAACACTCAAAAGGGTCTGCCATGTCTTAGACACCAGGGTGAATTAGACAGAATAACCATGTTAAGCATATGCCAATTTCATTAATTCAAAACTACATACTTATATTGTAGATTTTTAAAATAAGTAAAATAGGCATGTCCAAACTTTGATTTTTAAAATAAGTAAAATAGGCATGTCCCAGAATTCCACGCCTGTAGTGCCAATGGCAAAGGAATGTGGGAGTTGTGATCCAAAACATCTGGAGGGCTGAAGTTTAGACATGCTTGAAGTAAAAAAAAACTGCTTGAAGTAAAACAGACTAGCCACCAGTAGATTTATTTTTCTAAGTTAAGTAAGGATGAAAGAATTTAGGTATTATATACAGGACCCTATATTTTATGTAAGGTTTTCTTTATTATTATTTTGAAAAGAGTTATAACATAGTTTTCTCATCAGCATATTTGGTTCTCTTTCTACTCACCTTGCTGCAGCAGCCTCTCTTTCTTTGCGATGTTGCTCTGCTTTTAACTCTCTGAATTCCTGTTTTGCCTGTCGCAGTACATCAACAGAGTCCTCAATGAAGTCTCGAGTAGAAACGAGAGTTAAAAGTTTCCCACAGAGGGCATGAAGAATCTTCATCTTTTCTCCTAATAAATTAATATTTATTTATTTATTTATTTAAAGTGTTCTGCTTATATACCGCCCCATACCACTTCAAGTAGTCTCTGGGCGGTTTACAGTTTTAATTACATTAATGCAGACTACACATTTATTGAACTTTTGCCTGTCCACCTAGTGGCAAGCCACTACTCTGGATATATCAAAATAACACTTAAATTAAAGCATTAAAATTTTTTACCCCTTGTGAAAGAAGAGAGGGGTCGCCGTCAACAAGACACCAGAATGCAAACCCTGAAGAAGAAAGATGAAGTGCCTGTTGTAGCTGACTTGATAGAATGGGTGGACCTGCCTAAGCCAGAAGGGAGAGATGACAGGAGGAGGGATCAAACAGTGCCAAAAGGACCACTAGCAGAGAGTTATTGGATTATAGACCTAAGCCCAGATGAATGGGAAAAGAGATGTCAGGAGGGAGAAGGGAAAAGAGTCAGGCAGTCAGAGAAGGGGACAGTCTGAGGTAAAGACAAGAGACGAGAGGACACAGACGGATCCCAGGATAACGGGACGTCAGCGGGACCAGGCGTCGCAAACAGTGAGGAATGAGCAGCCTGAGGCGATCCTCCCTCTACCTGATCCGCCTGGCCCCACAGGGGTGTTAGGCCGTGGCACTGGAGCTGTCACTGTGGCCCGTGGTGGGGGTGCGGTTTCGGTATGGATCCCAGGACAGTGATGGGAGACACGCCACAGCGGGGTCAAGCATCATTGCTGCGGGACTCCTTGTTATGGTCCCATTATCCTGAAGGGGCGTCTGGACCTTCCTTGAGTACCAACCCCTTCTTGAGAGGAGAGGAGGCTTCCCCAAAGTTTGTCCCTGAGGGATTGTTACAAAGTTCACCGTTTATCCAAGTTGGAACTGTTGGTGTTGTTCAAGATAATGTGCCTGTCTATGACATGAATAAAAGTTTATTTTGTTGGAAACAAAGTGAAGAGCCTCCTGATCCTTGCACAGCTACCTCACATCCCTTACCAGCAGAACCCTCACAAAATGGCACCCAACCCGGGGCCGTTCCGATCCAAACTGAGGAGGAACGGAGTTGGTTGAAACGGATGGTAGAGATGTTAGCTGAGCAGAATAGGATGTTGTTGCAGCAGACACCTAAAAGACCTACGGAAGACAGAGGCATTCCTACTGAGAATACTAATAAGCCTAGCATATTCGGGAACCATATGCCTATTAAAATACAAAAGATGACGAAGGAAGATGATGTGGAAGCCTATTTAAATACTTTTGAAAGGATTGCATTGGCGGCTAAGTGGCCAAAAGAACAGTGGACTCCCATATTGAATCCATGCCTCACGGGACAGTTACAAGAAATCATAGACACCCTCAGCCCCGAGGAGGCGGGAAAATATGAGGCGGTTAAACAAGCCATCCTGCTAACTTTAAATCTAACAGAAGAGGCTTATAGACAACGTTTTAGGGACTTCAAATGGTAGTCCAGGACGCATCCTCACACCCTGGCACAGAGGATGAAAGCCAGTGCAATGAAATGGCTCAAGCCACACTTAAATTCGGGGCAAAGAATAGTAGAAAAGATAGTAATTGAGCACTTACTTAATGGGATGGGAGGAGCAGCCAGTGCTTGGGCACGACGCAATGACCCGGATGGGTTGGAGGAAAGCGCCCGCCTGCTGGAGAATTATCTTAATTACAACAAGAAGCCGGGATATCGCGAGAAGAGAAGCAGAGAAGATGGCGGCAGCAGACAAAGATCCAAGAAGCCGAGCCAGGATGGGGACCGGCGCTAGGCCCAACATCGAGGAAGGGCGGAAGGTACTTCTTATTCCACCGGGAGGAAGAAATGCAAAACCCCTTGTATTGGGGCCTAATAATAAACAGCTAGCTGAGACTCGGACATGGAGAGAACGGCGAAACACTGGCTGTTTTGAATGCGGCTCCAATCAACATTATCGCCGAGAATGCCCCCAGTTAGATTGCTCCTGGGTAGAACCCCAGCGGATGGGAGAATGTGAAGACAGAGACAAGGGGAGGAAAAGCTGGGAGGTGGACGACTGGGTTAATGGAGAGAGAAAGAGGGCCTTAGTAGATACGGGATGCGCGAAAACTTTGGTGCGAGATCTTAAGGGGGCGGGGGACAGAGCCGAGAGTGGGTTAAATATTCATGGGGATATCAAAGCCTGTAAGACGATGTATGCTGATGTAGAGATTAATGGGAGGAGATGAAAAATGCAGGTGGGGATCGTGCCAGACTTTGCAAGAGAAATGTTGGATGGACGCGACTGGGGTTTCATTGATGAACTTGTATCAACGCAGGAAGGCATGGGAGTGATCAGCTGTTATGACATCCGAAGAAACAATCCCGAGTGGGTGGCGATGATTGAGGCCAAGTGTAATCGGGTGAGACTGTGGCAACAAAATTATGTGTTCTCAGAAAGGCCGGGGAAGACCAATTGGGTTAGCCATGTGATAGACACCAAGGAAGGGGAGGTGGTACGAAGCCAAGGAAGGTGTTGGCCTAGACATATGGTACCAGTCATTGTTGAGGAGGTTAATAAAATGGAGGAATTGGGAGTCATAGAACCTTCTAAGAGTCCATGGAGGAGCCATCTGGTGGTAGTGCCGAAACCAGATGGCAGCATGAGATTTTGCATAGACTTCCGGGGGATTAATAAAATATCCAAATATGATGCTTACCCAATGTCCCGTATAGATGAAATACTAGACAAATTAGGAGAGGCCAAGATCCTATCCACTCTCGATTTAACAAAAGGATATTGGCAGATCCCCTTAAGAGAGGAGGATAAAGAGAAAACTGAATTTGCAACGCCCAAGGGGTTATACCATTTCCATTTCATGCCATTTGGCTTGCATGGGGTGGGCGCTACATTCCAAAGATTAATGGACCAGATTTTGAATCCATTAGGCCACTGTGCAGTAGCCTACATTGATGACATTATCATTTTTAGTAAGGACTGGAAGGAATACCTGCTTCACTTGAATTTGGTTTTGGAGAGATTGAGGGAGGCGGGACTGCATGTCAATCCTAAAAAGTGTAAAATTGCCCGAGAGAAGATCCAATTTTTAGGGTTTGTGGTAGGACAAGGTGAAATACAACCAGTACCGAATAAGGTGGAAGAAACATCCCGTTGGAAAGTCCCTACTACTAAAAAAGAGGTCCAGCAATTCTTGGGGCTGGCGGGATATTATAGGCAATTTATCCCTCATTTTGCTAGCATCGCAGCTCCTCTAACGGATCTTACCAAAAAGAGGATGCCCTGTATGGTACGCTGGGGGGAGGCAGAACAAGTTGCATTTGACACGTTGAAATCGAAGTTATATTCAAGCCCAGTAAGGAGAACTCCCGATTTTAACTTACCATTTATAGTCCAAACCGATGCCTCCGAACGGGGTATAGGAGCTGTCTTGGCCCAAGAAGTGGGAGGCATTGAACATCCTATTTTGTTTCTAAGTAGGAAACTGAAGGATAAAGAACAGAAGTATGCCACCATCGAGAAGAAAGCCCTGGCTGTAAAGTGGGCAATCCAGAGTTTAAAATATTACTTGCTAGGAGCTCCCTTTGCTTTATGTACTGATCATGCGCCATTGGTGTGGCTAAGTAGGATGAAAGCTACCAATCCAAGATTGACCCGATGGTACCTTAGTTTGCAACCCTTCTCCTTTGAAGTAAAATACAAAAAAAGTAGAGAGAATATTAATGCAGATTATTTTTCCCGACAGGGCCCATGGGCTGGGAAACCCGAACCATCAACGGCTCACTTGCCGGGGGGGGCGTGAAAGAAGAGAGGGGTCGCCGTCGACAGACACCAGAATGCAAACCCTGAAGAAAGATGGTGCCTGTTGTAGCTGACTTGATAGAATGGGTGGACCCGCCTAAGCCAGAAGGGAGAGATGACAGGAGGAGGGATCAGACAGTGCCAAAAGGACCACTAGCAGAGAGTTATTGGATTATAGACCTAAGCCCAGACGAATGGGAGAAGAGATGTCAGGAGGGAGAAGGGAAAAGAGACAGGCAGTCTGAGAGAAGGGGACAGTCTGAGGTAAAGACAAGAGACGAGAGGACACAGACGGATCCCAGGATAACGGGACATCAGCGGGACCAGGCGTCGCAAACAGTGAGGAATGAGCAGCCTGAGGCGGTCCTCCCTCTACCTGATCCGCCTGGCCCCACAGGGGTGTTAGGCCGTGGCACTGGAGCTGTCACTGTGGCCCGTGGTGGGGGTGCGGTCTCGGTATGGATCCCAGGACAGTGATGGGAGACACGCCACAGTGGGGTCAAGCATCATTGCTGCGGGACTCCTTGTTATGGTCCCATTATCCCGAAGGGGTGTCTGGACCTTCCTTGAGTACCAACCCCTTCTTGAGAGGAGAGAAGGCTTCCCCAAAGTTTATCCCTGAGGGATTGTTACAAAGTTCACCGTTTATCCAAGTTGGAACTGTTGGTGTTGTTCACGATAATGTGCCTGTCTATGACATGAATAAAAGTTTATTTTGTTGGAAACAAAGTGAAGAGCCTCCTGATCCTTGCACAGCTACCTCACATCCCTTACCAGCAGAACCCTCACACCCCTTGTGTCACAAACATGTAAACCCAGATCTCAAGATGGAGATCGGTTGGGACTTATTCTGGACTGACCTGGCATTCAACAAGAAGGTCAACGCAGGAAGCATAGGACTTACCTTGCACCTGGGAGAAGGAGAGAATATGGGTGCCTAAAATTGGTATCAAACATTGAGATTTGGCTCTCCTGTAATGGCCAACATACCCCTCCCCCAAAACTATACCTCCCCATATCTGTTGCTACTAAGATAGCAATATGCCCTGCCATAACATTACACTCTCCCAGCATAGCAAGAAATAGGGCCTAGATGCCTACAAATCCTCTTACTCTCCCCATTACAGAAAAGAGGTCCCTATATTGAAGTACAGTACTGTAGTATATATAAAATAATGAGAACAATAAGACTTAAGACTCCTAACCAAATGTAGAGATTAAATAAAATCAATAATCACAAAATTCATACTTACAAATAAAAAATAAACTACAATACTCTGAAGAGCTATTCATGTGAATAACTAGCAGCTCACATAAATAGGACCAGAGATCAATAAATTACAAAACTGGAATTAAACAATTATCAAAAATAGTAATAATTGGAAGAAAAATAATGGTAACAATAACTATTAACTATCACTATAAAACTAAAAAGGCTCTTAATTATATATTTGGGTTGAATGTACCATGCCAAAAACCCGGAGAGGTCTAAAATTTCTCAAAAGGTGAACAAGTCCACAGGCCCTCAGACTGAATAGGAGCAGGAAACAGCAAGTCCACTCACGAAATATAGAAGACTATACACTCTCATCAGATCATAGCAAGACCAATTCCTCATATATCTGATTTTTCTCCGTCAACTTCTAGAACCTCCACATACACATGCATACTCTGCAGTCTACAGTTCCACAGCCCACCATCTTGAGTTGTCATTGTTCTTCACAGTCTTGCTATGTACGAGGTCGGTGACCATGCCAGAGAAGCCTCCATAACTTCATCAGTCCTAAAAGCCATTCTGTGTGATTTCCATACCTTTTACTTGCCAAGCCTCCTCTCAACCTTCAAAACCTTGGACCAAGCTGCCTTGGTCATCTTTCAAATGCAAGCTAGCCAACATAACACCACATGGCAGTGGGGAGCACATTGAGTTCAGTTCACCAGGAAGTGGCGAGTTATAGAGCAATGGTTCCAACCTTGAGTCCTCAGATGTTCTTGCACTACAAATTCCAGAAATCCAGACCAGCAAAGCTGGTGATGAAAGAATATGGGAAAGCTCTGAAAACTGTTGGCTGAAAAGTCAGCAGCTCGGCGGTTTTGAATCCCGGGTGCCATGCAGCGGAGCGAGCTCCTGCCGATAACCCCAGCTCCTGCCAACCTAGCATGTAAATGCAAGTAGATAAATAGGTACCACCGTAAAAAGCGGGAAGGTTAAATAGTGTTTCCTTGCAGCTATGCCAGCCACACGGCCATGGACTTGCACAACACTGGCTCTTCGGCTTGAATATGGAGATGAGCACCGCCCCTAGAGTCGGACATGACTAGCACACATGTGCAGGGGGAACCTTTACCTTTTTATGCCCTGTCTAATTTTGACACTTCTTTGGACACTGTAAGCAGTAACTTTCCAATACTATTATTATTGCATTAAGCTATTAATATGTAAAAGACTCCACAACATCCACAACTCTTTCTTAGCAAGTCTTTCTTATTTTGAGAACCTCTGCCATGTAAGAGGACAAGTTCATTGTGTTCTATTACCTGGTGATAAATCATAGACTGATGTATAAGAGAGTTTCTTCAGCAGCCCAGGATAACTCAGTCTGAGCTCCATGCAAGCATCATCTGTAGCGTCAAATCCTCCTCGTTTCTGGTAACGATATTTTGCATTGGCTGATGTCACATCCGCACCTGATGCCAGGATATGAAGTCTGAGAATCTCAGAAAGTGTGCAGCTATCAAGATCCAAGTTTTTCAAATTGCAACCTACAGTTAACAACAGAATGAGGTTAGACTACTTGGCTTACAAGCGTATTTCAAAACAATGTAAATTATACTTTTTGTAAATAAGAGCAAAACAACATAACAAAGAAGTGAAACCCACACATACCCTGATGTAACTGGGGCCAGGCAGCTGCCAAAGTTGCAACTGCAGATAGTGCAGATTTTGTGGGGTCTGCATCTTCATCCAAAGCCTCTGTTAAATCTTTAAGGAAATAAAGACTTTATTCTAGTGTAAATTAACACTTGCATTTGGGAAGCGAAGCAAGCAAGCCTTTTCAAAGCAAAGCAGCACACAGACAACATATAAATTCTGTATTCAGGTATGCTGCAGAGGAACAAACAAATGCTTACTAGCTAAAGCCAGAGGATGCATGCAACAGTCACTAAAAACTTCTTTCACCACATACAAGTTGCCTGCAAAAGCACAAACGCACACATGCAAAGGAGGATAAAGCCCAAAAATAATCTTGCAAGATGTTTAATGCAAGCCCTCAGAGAGCATCCCGCTAGTTCTACACCTTGTAATTAGAAGCACAAGACCAACAGACACAGAATACCAAAGCTGGCAGCCATTTGGTGCTAATTTGCCACACTGCACAAATGACTCCATATTCCTCACAGCTCACACACACCAGCACTAAAGCAAATTCAAGCAACAACATAATCCAGAGGGACAAATAAATGTCCAACATATCATACTTAAATAATGCATGAAAGCAGTACTTGTTGGGAAACACAAATGCTAGTTAGCTTTGATGCATACAACACTGCCAATGAATCTGTACAAATTATTTTGCATCATCAGTAGAGATGTAAAATTTCCGGAAATTTTGAAGCTTGGAAAAAAACTATCCCCCCCCCACTTTTTTCAGGGGGTGGTGGTGGAAATTTTTGGAAAAAATGAAAAAAGGCTACATTAGCACTCCCCACCCCCCTTTACATCTTGAAAGTTGTTATGTTACTTTAGGAACCTAAAATATGACTATGGACAATTAGAATAATCTGATACCATGCATATTTTTAGAAATGTTTTGGAAAATATTTGAATACCCTGTCTTAAAATATTTTATTCTTCATATTAAAATAAAACATTCCATAATCATTTTTTTCTTTTTCTTTTACCAATTTTTCATTTTTTCTATTTCTTTTTTCAATTTTTCAGGGGGGAAAAACAAAAAAGCTTCAGGAAATAAACAAAAACCCCTATTTGTTCCCGATTTGATTCGGGGTTTTTTTCCGGGCCTTCACATCTCTAATCACCAGCAAGGAACTATGATCACTTTCACACATGCAGGTTTTAAACAACCTCAAACGTCACCTGTTCTTATGCAGGAGTTAAACTGAGGAAGTAACAGGTATTTCTATTTAGAGAATTAATTACTTATTTCTGAAGTATTCATTTATTAAATTTGCAGACCGAAGTTCAATATCTCCACACCTGTCCAGGAAGGGTGATTTCTTTCAAACTGTTGCTGAACACAAACATTACATGCAAAGATTGACTCTTTTCCCCAACTCTTCCTACAGAAGAAACATACTGCTTTTTGCTTGTATTGAAGTCAAAGTTGCCTAAATTTCTGTATATGGAACAAGGTGCAGCGTAAAATTACAAATAGGTGGCACCTATGTAAAACACTTGTTGCTCATAACTGTTCTGACTTAACACCACTGTTAGTACCTATGACACCACTTATTGGAGCACCTTGGTGTGAGACCCCGGACAGGAAGACAGTGCTCCCTATCAGAATGCCATCCCTTCTTCCATGGAAAACATCTAGTGCTCGGGAATCTGAAGGTGCAACTTGAGAGAGAGAGAGAGAGAGAGAGAGAGAATGACAGTGCCCCAAAAGCAGAAGGGTGATAAGAAGGAAAAGAAAAGGTGAAAGGAGTATCAGAAAGGAAAACATGGAAGGAGAGAGAGAAGAAATATAAAAGGGGGGCAGGTATAAAAATGGGGAGCCAAGGAGGCACAAAAATAAAAAGATGAACTTCCTGAAAGTTGGGAATGTGTTTGGAAGTTAAACCCTTGCATCCAGACCATGGAGAGGCTTAAATTTCACAAGAGAGAGGATACCTTGCAGAGAAATTATGCCCCACCCCAAAAGAAGAGAGAGAAAAGAGAGGTGAGAGGAGGAGACAGGAGAGGGAGAGACGGGCAGAGGGGGGTTTCTATGGAGACAATAGAACTCCGGACACTCCTTTCCCCCAGAGAGTGATGGAGGTGAGTCCAGGAAGCAGAGAGCTGCAGGTGCCCATGTCAGAAGAAATGTTTTTGAAAACGAAAACTGTGTTTGGGTTTGAGGGGAAAGAGGTATATTTTAGGGTTAACCGGTTCAATTCAAGTCTCTTAAACCCTTTCCTCCACCTGTTGGGGGAGAAGGAGAAACTACTGACTGATACTCATTGCAAAGACTCGTGGAAAGAATGTGAAGTAAATGTTGAGTTGTTAAAACATGAAGAAGAGTCTGGTCTGGTCTTTGAAAAGGGTACTAAAAGTGGGAGATGAAGACAGAAAACCCACCATTCAGATTTAGGAGGGCTTTGAAAATACCAATAATTGCCAATACTCAATTAGGTTTGACAGAATTCTTCTTAAAGAGACGTCAGACATTCTCCTGATCCACTTTGCAAATAAAATTGGCCTATTTCAGATACTTCAATACTATGAATCACCATATTCTTCTGACACCAGGTGGAATGTCTCCGTCCTTGCCGTACTACTCTCGCCTGGAAAAGTTGCTCCAGAATGCATTGCACGGGGATTCCCACTGATAGTTCGGTCATCTGACTACAGTAATACCATGGATAACGAATGCCCCTGATAACGAATTTTTCGAATAACAAATTGCAATTTCCAGGTATAGGGCTGACTTGGATAACGAATTTTCCCTATGGGCTGCCTCGGATAAGGAATCGCAATTTCTAGGTATAAGGTCTGCCTCAGATAACGAATTTTCTCTACGGGCTGCCTCGGATAACGAATTCTCCTATGGGCTGCCTCGGATAACGAATTTTCCCTATGGCTGCCTTGGATAACAAATTTCCAGCATGCATCGGTAAAAAAAGAGTTATCCTGGGCTGCATCACATCTGTACCTTTAAAGTGCACTTTATAAAGTTTTGAGCAAAAAAACAGGTGTCTGTGTCATTTTCCTAGGCTCTGGAACAGATTAATTGGTTTCCCATTCATTCCTATGGGAAACTGTTTCGAATAATGATTTTTTTCAGATAACGAATTGCCTCAGGGAACGAATTAAATTCGTTATCCAAGGTACCACTGTATTCTCTTCTTCGGGGTTCTAGTCTGTCTCCCTTCTGATTTAACATTTTAATTACATTTATGGGCGACTGTCAATGGTTTTTTGAGTTGATAACCCCCATAAATATATGAATGCCATCTATTTCCCTTAAAGTCCAGAAGGCAGTTAATGCCAATGACCGTCCAGTGGACTGCATGAGAGCATACAATCTGAATCGCAATCTAGATGCTCTTAGTCAAAAGATAAACAGACCAGGGGATTACAGGTCAATCTACTTATGGAATTGCATTTCCATTTAGAAACTGGATTTGTACTTGAGGATTTTTATCCCCTTATTTAGATCTTGGTGTCAGACACAAACCTTTTAGTAAGTCAAGGGTGGTGTGACAATTGTATGTGTTCTTTAAGATACCTGATTTTGCCATTGTAACACCAGCTTGATAAAATCTCATTGGGAACACTAAGATACGCCGTTAAAGACTAAAGTATTTGGAAACCTTAGCCTATGCATAAGGTTGCAGCCAACCCAGTGACCAGGATCTGTTATTAAAGAATATGGGACATCAAAGTATCAAGAGTTCCACTTGTTCGGGATCAAATCAAAGTACTGTACTGATACAACTTATAAAGCTCTACATGACAGAGGATCATACTGCCTGAAGGACAAGCCCACTTAATATGTATTATAGAATATGATTCTGAGTAAAGTATATGAGAAATTTATAGGCACCAGACTTTGCATTACTTCACATCTGAGGCCTGATTACTCAACTCCCAGTGTTTCAACCTTCTGTTAAATAGGTACATGCAGAAATCACCAGCAGGGCATATGATCAGGTCATATTAGGTTACTGATTAGTCTATGTGATCTTCCAACTCTTCTGCCAATAAACCCCTTTCCCTCAACAATACTCTTTAGCAGCTGAACTCACAGCCCCATGGAAATTTTTGAATGTGAAAGCCATTGCCCCTGAGGTACTGACTAAAAGAATTATGAAGATTAAACTCCCCCATGATCCAGAGTTTCAGATACAACAACTTCCCCTCAAAATCAAAATCAACTATAAAATGCCCGGGGTGATGTTTCCCTAAGACTTGCGTTACTTATACATCAAGTTTATTGAGTATATTCTATGTTTAACTATATATTTTTAACCTATGAAATAGAGAATTATATTATTTTGTGTTTTACAAGAGTAGTCTTACTCATTTGCTAGAATGCCTTGCTAGAATGTTCCTTAGACTGGTTTTCAAGGAACTCAAGGAAGAGCCTGTAAAACCATTAATCTTCTTTGTAAGGGAACATTCCATGTACTTCCAGATCAAGTGTTCCTATTCATAAGAACACTTGCAGTGCTTGGCAATTCCATCATTTTTCTATACTATAATTTCTCTGGTCAGAAAAAAGATGGGAGAAACCAGCTGCAAATGGAAGACAATGATACCCGGACTTTCTCAACCACCTCAAACAAGGCAACTGTCACTTTGGGATAAAAACCTCACCTGGAAACTTAAGCAAAATATAAATCTCCCCTGTTTTCAGGATTAGACTTAATATTAGCATCTTTGAGGGGACAGTCAATGAATATCCCAAAGCAGACTACTGAAGTATTGAAAAGAGAAATGAACTGGATATTGAGATTAAAGAAAATGCCTGAACAAAGAATTAGAATTTGTTTCTCTTCTCTAGCAATGTCACAATTTTTTCACACGCAAAACAGCTACAGTAAGGTATCCTGTATAAATAAATGACCATGTGACATGTCATCAGTAGAGCTGGAAACCAGACTAACAAGGAACTACAAAATGTTGCAAAATCATGGGATGGGAATATCTGATGGTTACATATATTAAAATGTGCTTGGGAATAAGTCTTATGTCTGCTCTCTCTATAAATAATGAAAAAGCTCTTTTAGATGGTTCTACATAATGTATAGATAAATGATTTTAGTAGGCTTATCTCAATGTCTTATTAATGTATTACCATGGCAGATTATGTATTGTTGATTTTTACCTTTTTTGAAGACCCCTTGAAGAAGGGTACATATTGATTGCGATGAAATGCATTGCGCACAATTTTAAGTGCAATAAGCCCATTTTAAAACAACATCTTGAGACTCTGTCTTTTCTTCACATTTGAGGTTGAATTCATGTAACAGATATTCCATTTAGATAGATTGTTCAAATGTAAAAAGAAAATACAGTACATCACAAAAGTGATTATACTACCTCACTTTTCATAAATGTTTTAATATATATTTTCATGTGACAACACTAAAAAAAAACACTTGGCTACAGTGTAAAGCACTGAGTATACAGCTTGTATAACAGTATAAATGTCTAAACAGCAGTTTAGACATTAATGTTTTGCGTTATCTTGAGGGGCAACACATTTACACCAGCGGCAAGGTGTATACTCACTGCTTTACATTGTGGCCAAGTGTCATTTCTTCAGTGTTGTCACACGAAAAGGTGTGTACTCACTGCTGTGATACACTGTAACTGAGAAGGGTTGACATTATGAAAATAAAAAACAAAACTAGTATGGCACCTTATAGATTAAGGCTAGTATCTTGTTTAATATTTACGCACATGCAGAGCTCCAGATGTAGAAGCTTCTGCAGCAATTTGCCCAGACATCAGTATTTCATCGAATTCCTGTGGCAGCTTCTGCACTGAATAGGCTAATGGCCTGGCAGATTTCAAAATGAGCTCTCGTGGATTAAAGAACAGTTGTATCCTAGAAAGTATACTGTAACTGATTAAATCTCATACTGATAAGCATTTAAGATTTTAAGGTGTCACAATAGTTTTGCTTTCATTTCTATTTTCCTACTGCGTGTTCTGCACACTTATTTGATTTTTAGATGGCTTCATATTGTGTATTTACATGGTTAGTTTTACAGCTATATCAGAAAATTACTGGTTTGGTGATTATATACCATTAGAAATATATACATAATTATGAAATTATTACATGGTGAACTATCTCCAGGTTATTTATTTATTTATTTATTTAGAGTATTTTTACCCCGCCTTTCTCCTTGGAAAAGGACCCAAGGCGGTGTAAAGTAATAAGGCATAATATACAGTCCTGTATAATTAAGACATGTTCTAGTATTAAGAACAGGGAACTGAGGGACACCTTACATTGTTAATAGACAACATTACATTAAAGCTACAAGAGAACATGAGCAGTTAAAAGGAGAGTAAAGTTCCATGTAAAGTTATTAGTAAAAGTTGCCTTTTACGAATGTGTGTCATTTGATGTCCAACTGTGGCTTAAATTTATTTGCTTAGGTCCAAGTTGGTGAGTCCTGTGGTTTTATTCTATGTTTATTGCTTGCTTATGTTTGCAATTGCTATAGTACAATTTGTAGTTTATTGTGTATTGGTTGTTAACTGCCCAGAGTGTGTGTATCACACTACCACAAGGTAGGAAAGAAAATATTAATAGGTTAATCATTCATATAGGACAACTGTTATGTTGTACTTTATATAGGAAGGAGAAAAATAATCATTATCTTAATAATAACAATTTAAATAGTTTTATTTAACCAAAACAATAACATTATATAGCATTATGTATGCTTTATGTATGCACAATGTACGCATCTTCATCACTGCATTTTCTCATCACTGATGTTGTTTCATTCGGGCCACAAGGCCTTGCATTTCTTTGTAGCAGTGTTTGCATTCTGCACGCATGCCTCCCTTATCTATTGGTAGAGGAACTTCATTAAAATATTCCTAAACTGGGTCTCTTTTACAGCCTGCTGCTATTATGGGTTTTTCTGCTCGAGAGAGTGAGAATAATACGATGACCCTCAAGTATGTATACACATAAAGATCTTAAAATGTGGGGTGCTGTGCTCAAAAGGTTCATTTTTCTGCTTGCCCTTCCCTCCTCAAACTGTGCTCCTTGTGCAGACCTATTCCATTCCAAACAACCTTCTAGTCACTGAACTTCTTGAAATGTAACACTTAAGAGATAAGGCGGTTGATTCTGTGTACATAGATTTGCGGAGGAACAATGGGATTAAGGTTTCCCCCCCTCAATTTTGATGTTTTTATAACATCTTTTGCTATGAAGGAAGCATGTTATTGTTGCAGACCCAAATGCACAGTTTAGAAAATAGCAAAACCAAGCATTTTTGATAAAATCTTCTAGATAGAAAAATTGTCCCAAATAATCAGAAACCTCTGGGAGAGCATGACATTGTGAATGGATTGATACAGCCTTGTGCTATATCATTAAAAACTAATTTCCTGATGAATAAACTTTGGACTATATCTTAACTAGAACACGATCTTTAGAGAGATATTTCCTCAAAGAGTATTTAAATAAAAATACGATTGAAATAAAAAAAACTGATTTAAATTAAAAAATCCTATTTTTTAATTTATTTTATAAATCATTGATTTTTATCCACCCTGGATTAGGTGTTAGTCATTGTATTGTGATAGAGAGATTAAGAAGTTTCACTGCAATCAGGGGTGTCAATGATCCTCCTCTGTGGTTGATGGATCTCGTTAGCTGTTCTATTGTATGAACTGATCACTGGTGTTTGTGGCTGGGTGGGAATAATTGAACTTTGATCTTTTGCAGGCTGTAGTTTTCAGTACTGGAAGCTAGGCTTTGTTGATTTTTAGACTTTCTTTTTTGTTGAAACTGTGCTTGTGTTTGTGGATTTCAATGGCTTCCCTGTGTAGTCTGACATAGTGATTGGTAGTACTGTCCAGTACCTCTCTGTCTTGGAAGAGGTTTTCATGTCCAGTTTGTTTCAGAGTGCGTTCAGCTACTGCTGATTTTTCTGGTTGTCTTAGTTTGCAGTGTCTTGCATGTTCTTTGATTCTGGTCTGGATGCAGCGCTTTGTGGTCCCAATATATACCTGGCCACAACTACAAGATATCCGGTATACTCCTGCGGTGGTTGAGTAGGTTCCTTTTGTCCTTTGCTGACCATAGCATGCTGTATTTTTGTGGTGGGTCTAAATACTGTTTGTAGGTTGTGTTTTTTCAACACTATGTCCATGCAGTCCGTGACTCCTTTTATGTATGGCAGAAATACTTTGTGGAATAGCCATTTGCCTGTAGGGCCCAATTCAGGTGGCTGAGTTCAGTGTTGAGGAATTCAGCTTCACAGTGTTTTGATTACGCCTCTTTTGGTAGTTGGAATTTTTATGTAGGTACCATTTTGTGTGGGTGGGTTTTCTGTAGACCTTGTGTCCTAATTGGAGGTCCCGTTTGTGTATGACCATGACATCTAAGAATTTTTCCATAGTGAATTGTATATTTGGGTGGATATTGCCGAGGTAGTTTAGAAATTCTTCCAGTTCATCTTAACCGTGGCTCCAAATTACGAATGTGTCATCCACATATCGGAATCAGACTGTGGGTACAAAGGGTGCTGCATCCAGAGCTTGTTCTTTGAAATGTTTTTCGACAGATGGAGTTGCCATGAGGAGCCCCCTCATCCCGGTAATAGCAAACTTCAACATGGAATATTTCGAAAAACAAGCTCTGGATGTGGCACCCTTTGCACCCACAGTCTGGTTCCTATACATGGAACCAGTGATCATTTCACACAATAGAACAGCTAACAACACCCATCAACCACAGAGAAGTATCTCTGCCACCCCTGATTGCAGTGAAACTTCTTAATCTCTCTATCACAATACAATGAGTTAAGACCTATTCTCCTGCATAGGGTATGTTTTCCCTTTCCCTTTAAAACCTCACAGTCTTATTCACTCTATACCCCAGAGCACGGAGAGAACTCCTAGTTCCCTGAGCTCCTTGCCCTCTGAAGATGCCAGCCATACAGTCTGGCGAAACCTCAGGAAGAAAAACTTCCAGAGTACGGCCAAACAGCCCCAAAAACTCAAGTACTACTTAAGTGTCAGAAAAGTATTACTGAACAAAATAATTAGGTAACAAAGATGCATATTATTAGCATCCAAAGTGGGCTATATACTCCGCTATATAAAGTACACTGCTACTTATACAGTAACCCTGTCTATTGTGGGCGTTAGGGACTGACCAGACCCG
>JAHTLZ010000016.1:15013395-15043888 GCA_023846285.1 Phrynocephalus versicolor | reverse complement strand
TGCCAATGCAGCAATTTAACCTGAATACAGGTGGCTGTGAAGGGGCAATGTCGGGTGCCCACAGAAAGGACTCCGAATGCCATCATTGGCACCCGTGCCATAGGTTCGCCAACACTGCTTTAGACTGTTTCTCATCTCTGTGGTCTCTGGTAGAGCTGTTTACTCCCCCTCTTCTATTCTATGGAAAAAAATCAGTCGTATAATGTAATTTAACAGCCAGGTTGGGAAGCCTCTGCTGAGGCTGGGACCTGCAACAGGCCCAGAGGCCTCTGCAGCAGCCACTCTGGAGGTTCCCGGTAGGTGGGTGGGATTTACCATGTAAGACACACAGACATTTCTCCTCAATGTTGGGGGGTGCTTTTAAAGAGTGAAAAATACAGTATCTTCTGCCAACAAAGGATTAAGTACTGCATAACCTGAAGGATAACCTGAGCATAGGTATAAAAGTGACAGTTCAGCACATGACATACCTAGCATGGAATATTCATAGATCTGAGCACATTTATATCTCATGGTCAAGATGGCTGTTGACAACCAGCATACATACAATGCAGGGCACATATTTTAAAAATAATGGCAATTTGAAGCTTCTAAGACAACCAAGATCACAGCTGGTTTCCTACTCGTCCACCGTTTACATCATGGCAGGGAGGATAAACTATTCCATTCTTTTTTATTTGCAAAGAAAACGCCCCCGGCAGGATATTGTACTTGAATTTCCTACATATTTTCTTTTCAGTTGAGACAGTGGGAAATGTAAGGACTTGATATTTTAGGACATGAATATGAATGCCCACATGGGAAAAGACCATGGTACGTGGGGGACTTGCCTAAAGTCACTCCATCAGGAAATTCATCTTGAAGATCAAAGAGTTCCCCAAAGGCATGTAGGAACTCTAAGACCATGATGGCATCACCAAAGATCTCAGGAGGTAGTCTGGTTTTCACTGGAGTTGGAATGGGAAGTTCCTGTAATGCAAAGTAACAAGTGATATGTTTACTTTATACTACTGTGGCACATATGGAAGGAATAATAATGAAACTTAATACACTCTGTTTATGTCTGTTTTATAATAAACACATTGTTAGTAGCCAAACATTATTATGATGTCTGCTTACGAACTAGATGTAACTCTAGTTCTTATACTGAGAAGGCTGCATCAGTGGTCAAGAATCTGATAAATGTGGATCTTTGAAAGAAAGTACACTGCATGCAAAAGAATATATCAATTGACTTGGAAAAATAAACACAAGTTTTGCATGCTGTTTTACACTGAAAATAGCAAAAGTAGACACACAGGCAGTACAAGTTTTTCTTTTGCATAAAGTTCATGGACTAAAGTCAATATCAGTCAGATACTGCAGATAGGAATGCGCGCAGGGAAAACTTAGATTTCATTTGTTTCCACTTCTTCTGGGGGATGCCTCATTTATTTTTAGGTCATTCTGGGATCAAGCCTTTGACAACATGACAGAGATAGGCTCTTTGTTTTATTTTCCCTTTATTCATGTTTCTGATGCTATACCAAATAAAGTTCTGCAGATCTCTCAAAACTACTCCCAAAAGCAGGGACAAGACAACAATCATCCACTCCAGTGGTTTCCAAACCAGGTTTTCATGGGCTAAACGTCTAAGAAACCTTCACTGCTAGCTGTATAGGCCAGATATTTCTAGGAGTTCTAATCTAAGACCATCTGAAGACCCAGTTTGTACTACTGACTTACTCCACAAGTGGGTAACAGTGCACGAGAAAGAGTACATGAAAAAGAAAAACCAATCAGCATCAGACTTATATTAAGGATACTTTAAAGTTTATATTTATCAGCACATCACCATCTCCCTCATCCCTTTAGCAGCAAAAAACAGTGTAGATGTCAGAGAAACCATCACCAATTATCATGGCAAGCTGGTGACGGTGCCCAGTGTCATTCACATGACTAATCTTTTGGGGACAAAAATGGGTGTTGGCTGGCTTCACAAATGGTTGAGGTCATTTTGCCTATATAGGTCAAACAAAGGCAGTCAGAATGAAATCCAATTTTTAAATATTCCTTTCAGTTGTATATAAGCAGCAGTTAGTGTAAAAGCAAGAAAGGGGTTACATTGAATTATTGTGATTTCAGAGGCTCTATCTCAGAAATGAACGAAGCAAAAAAGCGTTTTTCATTCATTATAACTCTAGTCTAGACCATTACGTAACTTATCTTCTTCCACTTTCATCTCTCAATATCACCTGAAAAATTGCCTTGGTGAACTTCCCAGCCCTCCAGAACCAGCTTTGTGGTGCCCAGGGCAGTTCTATTGGGCAGGCAGATGAAGAGTCTCAATTTCACTACCAAAGTAGTACTGCCAGTAAATGGACCCTATTGGATGCCAGGTAATACGCCAGGTAATGTTAGCATTTTAATTCACTTAAACAAGCCAGTAATGTGTGTGTCATTAAGTTCCAGGCCAACTGAGTATGTTAAGACTTGTCTCCAATTAGATCTTCAACTGATCCTGGATCTAATTATGACACCTGATTCTTCCTTGCATGGGGAAGGTTGGATTTCTTGCAGTACAGAAGTCTGAAATCCAGCCTTCATAGTGTAAAAACTCAACCCTTCAAAATGACAAAAACTGATCTATACTATATCTGGTTTGTTTGTTTGTTTGTTTGTTTGTTTGTTTGTTTACTGCATTTCTAGACCGCCCAATTTCCCAAATAGGGACTCTATAATGTGTAATGATATCACATTACCTTAAGATCATCACACTCCATATCTTCTCTACGCTTACTCCATTGTTTCAGATGTTCCAGATACTTCTTTTTTTCCTCGCGCAACTTTTCCCTTTCCTGCAATCACACAAAAAATTGTTATCAATATAATTAAACAAAATGGCAGCACCACCTTCTTACATTAAGGAAATTATCCACAATAATATTACCTGTTGCTAAATCCCTGCGCCCACGTAATGTACAGTATCAGTAATATATCGGAATGAATCTAGGATGGAAGAGTTTCATTTTGGCTTGGCAGAATAAAAATGCTAAGGAAAAATAGTGCCATTGTAGAGGTTTAAAATTAAAGCATACTTCTGAACTCTGTCTGGAAGTTAAGTCATGGCAACTGGACTTCTTTTTCTTGAGAGATTGAAATGTTTTGCTACTCATTCAAACGGCTTCATCAGTCTGAAGAAAGCTAGTTACAAGTCTTCCAATTTATAGTTCACTTTTGCCTCTTGTCACCCTGGTCTGAAATAGGCCCATAAGATGAACAATGGTCTGAATAGGCTCATTAGGTAGACTACAGTCTCAATAGCCTTAAGGTGAACAATGGCCTAAAGTGCTGAAACCCATAACAATTATGGATCGTTAGCTATGGCCTTGGTGGAGAAGGCATGAAGTACTGTATCTTTGATTTGTCTAGGTATTGTTGAAATCACAGCCTAATAAGTAGCAGATAGACTGTGCCTGAGCCCCCCCTCTGTTGAGAGAGGTGTTTTCAATACTCACATGAATAGGTTTCCTGACCCCTCTCTCAAACCACCTCTCTTCTCTGTCTAATATGCATATATCCTCATCTTGGAATGAGTCCCCTTTGTCCTTCAAGTGGAGGTGTATTGCTGATTCTGGTCCTAAGCTGTTACCCCTATGTTGGGCCAACCTTCTGTTTAGTTTCTCCAATGTAGAGGTCTGCACACTCCTCACTGCATTGTACCACATATACTATCTTGCTCCTTTTGTGTTTTGGTATCAGGTCCTTTGGGTGGACGAGTCTCTGCCTTAGTGTGTTTGTGGGTTTGAAATAAAAAGGGATGAGGTGTTTGCCAAAAATCTTTTTAAGCTTCTCAGATAGTCCATTTGCCATGACTCCACTTCTTGATAAACTCAACTGGATGACTGATAATCTTCACAGACATATTCTGAACTCTGTGTTCAAGATCATCTTGGCATCACTCTGGCTGAGTTCTAGAACTAAACTACATGCAATAGCCCTATTCAAGCATTATAAACTGTATAAAATATACACAGAAGGGAATGTTTTAGCCCCATCTTCCCAAGTGATGTTCCTTTTTGACCTATAAAAGAAAGATCTGAAGAGAGTAATGTCCACTGTCCATGGAGGCGCTCCATGCAAGTCAGAACCCTGACGTTCCAGAGGTAGGAATGACAGAAGACTCAGCAAAGGCCAAGGCCAGAATGACACCTGCCCACTCCCCGTGAATATTCTCTAAAGTTAATAATGCCTGAACAGAGTGTATGTTAACTACCATCTTGTGCAGCTAAGTTTCACTTTACTTCGTTAGAACAACTATGTGCACATTCAACATGGATCAGAAGCAGAATCTTTCCCTGTGGTTAGTTTTCCCTTAAGCTCCTCCCGCAACTAGTGCTTACTCTCAACCAAAAAAGATCAGGAGCTGAGTCACATACCATGCATTTAATATAGTATGTAGCTCAACATTGCAACTCCATGATCAAGTGTACAACAATTCTAGCTGCTGGGAATCTCTAAATACTGTTATAGAACTGCCATTGCATATTCATAAGCTATTTATAACCCAGGACAGAATGTATCAAACCTTTTCTTTTTCTATTTTGAGTCGTTCTCTCTCCTCTTTCTTTTTCAGCCTCTCTTCCTCAACAATTTTCTTTAGTTCTTCCTTCCTCTTTTCCTTATCTTCTTTTTCTCTTTTCTTGGATTCCACAGCATTTGCCTTCTCCTTTTTTAGTTTTTCTTTTTGAAGAGTGGACAGAACTCAAGTTATAATTATAATTATACAGAAAACACACCACAATAAAATTTTCAAGGAAAAACAGATGATTGAACAGACTTAATTCTTTCATCAAATCTAGCTCTTTTATAAATGGTAAAGGCATTCAACGTATGTTCTTAATTGTTTTAATAAATGCTTCAATATTGATGCCTTAAGTTCCAGAACAAAATTTCAACCAGTGTAGTTCAGCCATATTCACCAATAAAAATTCAACAAAAGTACAGAACCAATCATATTAAGCAACTTAATGGTATCAAGAAAACTGAAGAGCCTCATGGCACAGTCATTAAATGCCTGTACTGCAGCTAAAACTGTGCTCGCTACCTGGGGTTCAATCCCAGGTAGTAGGCTCATGGTTTACTCAGCCTTCCATCCTTCCAGGTCAGTAAAGTGAGTACCCAGCTTGCTGGGGGGGGGGGGGAGCAATGTGTAGCCTGCATACTGTAATTAAACTGTAAACCGCCCAGAGACTACTTGAAGTAAGTATTGGGCGGTATATAAACTACAATCATTTGTATTCAATAAAACGTTCCAGATGAATTTTCAAGTAGGCACTTATACAAGCTGGTTTTCCAGCCTAACCATGCTTATCCTACAGGACAACCATCTATCAAGTTGAAAGAAAGCATTGTCTGCCAAACTTAGAACTTATGGATTCTCGAAGGACTGTGTAATCCAAATGGGTTATAATGCAGCAAACCAAATGCTTAAACAGTGCACCATAGAGGTTGAGAGGCAGCATTACTTGGGGGCAACTTGAAATAACATCTCTCTGGATAAAGCACTACTGCCCTTCAAACCAGCCACTTATCTCTCCATGCTACCAATTCAAAAACATCACAGAACCTATATCCTTCCCCACCTAAATGTATTACCATCTGCAGTATTGAAGGAAAGTTTAAGAAGATTCCATAGCCACATCGCAAATGCCCTTGTAATTCGGGTGCAATAGAAACTGCAACCCATGTTCTCCTGCCTTGCCGATTTTATTCTGATGTCCAAAGCAGTTTCATTGAACCCCACTTAAAATTATTCCTTGGACACTCTGTGGCATTTTATACCCCTTTACTTTTATCAGGACAAAATTTAGACACTCTGCATAATGTGGCAAAATTCCTAGCAGCTGCTATTAAAATGTAGGAGTGCGGTAATTGTCAGTGGTACTTTTCTTCCTATTTTTCTTTTTTCCTTTCTTTCTTACTTTTTAAAGTAATTTTTTTCCTTTCTTTCTCACTTTTTAAATTAAGATGTGAGTGAGATATGTTTACTAATTCTGTTAGGCTATTTTAACTTTGTATCTACTTTTTATAGGAGTGCGGCATGTTGTAACTTGTCTTTTTATATTTGGATGTTGGTGTATGGCCGTATTAAAGATTTGTTTGTTTGTTTTTGTGTTTGTTTTATATTTTTACTTACTAGCAGCCCGATTTTCTCTCAAAAACTCTGGGTGGTGTACAACAAATTGTGAAAAACAACTTGCAAAAAAACCCCCCACTAATAAAATAGATCAAATGAAAAGACACACACAACAACAACATCCATCTAGGCAAACACTTACTCTGGCAAGAAAAGGCTAGGACAAACAATAAAGACCAACTAACCACATAGCGTTGTGCACTCAGCGATCACTGAAGCTCTCCCTAAAAAGCCAGCAGCGATAAGGCTCTGTCAGCCTTATCTCTGTCGCGATCTAAAGTGCCGAGCGGCCACTGAGAAGGCCCGGTTCCAGGTAGAAACCGTCCAGGCCTCCCTTGGAGTGGCCACCCTGAGCGAGAGAGTGAGAGTGGCTCTGGTCGGTCGGGACAAAGCTGACCTCTGGGAGATCCGCTCTGCCAGATAGTCAGATTCCAAGGCATGGAGGGTTTTGTAAACCAAAACCAATACCTTGAACCTTTTTTGGGAGGCAACGGGTAGCCACTGCAGGTGGGCCAGGATGAGGGTGAAGTGGTCAATCCTGCTAGCACCAACCACCAGCCTGGTCGCTGCATTCTGCACCCGTTGCAGTCACCGAACAAGGGTCAAGGAAAGCCCCATGTAAAGAGCATTACAGATCACCAGCGCCTGCACAACCATCCTAAGGAAATCCACGTCCAGGTATGGGTGAATTTGGGCGATAAGCCTAAGTTGATAAAAGGCTGCCCTGGACACAGCTGCCCCCTGGGCTTCCCGGGACAAAGCAGGATTCTGGACAACGCCCAGACTCCTCACACTCTCCACCAGCTGGGGGGGGGGTCAATCCCCCCAAACTGGGGAGAGGGCCACTGCATCCATCCGGGGATACCCCAAGGAAAAGAACCTCAGTCTTCCTGGGGTTGAGTTTGAGCCTGTTAGTCCTGGTCCAATTCCATGACCATGGCCAGGTAGCGGTCTAGGATCTGCACAGCCTCTGTCATCAGCATACTGGTGACAGCAGACTCCATAACTCTGAATGACCTCAGCCAGTGGCCTCATATATTAAAGAGCATAAGGGACAATGCCAACCCCTGGGGCACCCCACAAGAAAGTGTCCATCGGGCTGACAAAACACCCCCCATCTCTACTCTTTGGGCTTGGCTGTCAAGGAAGAATTGGAGCTTTTGATTTGATTTGATTTGAAGCTGGTTTCCCTCTTGTGTGTACCACCGGAAGCAGAACTATACGTAACACCTTGCTAGTGGCCTTGACATATCTGGTATGTGAAGAATTTTGGCTTAGCTCATTACAATATTTGAAAAATAACCTATTGTCATTACTTGTTATAAACCTGAAAAAGTAACATGTTAAAAACTTTCCTACTTTCTTGGAGAGGTAGACCAATAACAGTCAACAGACTGAAGAGATCTATAAAAAAATTTATGAGTTTAACTTCCAAGTTTTTTTAAAAAAAACTTTAAAACCCTTTAATACAATTGAGCACATATACCCATTATGTCATCTTCAGGATTACAGAAGCAGCAGGTACTCACTAACATGCACATCTGTTGACTGATACTAGACTACCTCTGTTTTAAGTAAAATGTTATTTATTTCACCACTTATTACTTCTTCTTTCACAAAAATAACCATAAAGTCTCCATAAAGGTGATGTCATCATCAGCAGGGGGAATTTACCAGCAATTAAAGAGTTCTTGCTTTCATTCTGAGACATGTCTGACTTGCATGCAGTAAGACTGATTGCAGGTGGGCCAGGTTTGGAATGAGAATTATTGCAGATGGGCCTGGTTTGGAATGAGAACTATTCAGTTACTGTCAATCTCTGGTCAAGCTGAGCTTACCCATGGTCCTCATTTCTTCTTTCTCTTTTTGGAGTCTTGCTCTTTCTTTGGCTGCACAACTAGGACTAAGTTGTTCTACAGCCCTGTCCACCTGGAGACAAGAACACAAGTTTATAAAAGGGAAGCAACTGAAAGCCTTTCAAAAACCTTGTGTTTTTGAAAGTGTTGTAGCTCTCATTCAACTAAAACATACCACTAAACCAGCAGACTTGTAATCAATTAAGAAAGTTGGGAAAGTGTTCATTCCTCTAGCAATAAAAAGCTTTTATATTCTTCCTTTTAACATTTTAAATATGTACACATCCATGACTTTGGTGTCTATAATGCAACCCTGAATCTGGGAGCCTCACTAACCAAGGACATTCAGGCTTCCATAATTCTATGTTACATATTGCCAGCTGCAAGGTGGAAACAATTTTAAAAAGTGAACTATCTCAAAGAGTTATAATGAAGATGAACAAAAATACTGTATATCATAGTACGTGGCACACCTGAAAAACTACACTACGTAGTTTTGAGAAGGAACATAATCCACAGCCATAATGTGTAAGAAAAGGAGAAAGAACATAATCCACAGCCATCCTGTGTATGAAAGCATTGAATACCTACCAGATCAACAGCAGGTATCTTGGAAAGCCTCTTTTTCTGCCTGATTGGTGGACTGAGACCAAATATGGGTGGATCATCAGGAAAGTAGTAGGAAAAACTTTGTTCTGCTATCTTGTATTTTGAAACTGATGTTACCTTGGAAGAGAAATATATAACAAAGGTTGTAGATCTTACATGTACATGTTAATAATAAGACATTGTTTTAGATGGGAAAGAGCAGAACTTATTCTGTTTTCTTTATCAGCATGTTCATATGTTAGGAAGAATAAACAAGATACTTCTGTAGCATAAATAGCTCATCAGAGTACAGTATTATCTTTTGGGTGAGCAAATATGCCACATTTAAAATATACCAATATCTAATACTTGCTTCTAGGTTATACCATAACATACTGTAACATAGTACCAATATACAACAGAATAACAATTTTAATCTATTTAAGCAAAAATGCCAAAATGTTGCAATTTAAAAACTAATATATTTTGCTGAAACAAATATGGTTATCTTAAAGTATCACAAGACTATCCCTTTTTAAGAAATTAATTTGCTCATTATTTATGTCAAATAAATTCCTTCATAAAAGCTGTTTTATCTATGACAGCTGGCTTACACTTGGCTTGAATGCTCTTTCCTTCCTTTCCTTATATATTCAAATTATTTTGCTGACTACTGTTTCAGGCAAACCATGATCTACTCTTAATTTTCTTGCTTTATGTACTGTAGAAACAAGCACAGCTTGCCTAAAATCTGAAGACACCAAGGGCATCAGAACATGTTAGAATGCATGCAGGCCTGATATGGCATTATTCTTACTCTTGCTGCATAATCTTATGATTCCACGGCAATTAATTTTTCATTGCTGCACAAGAGTGCAACAGTAATATGCAGCAGAGCAAATCAACATTCTACAAAGAAATTCTAGAAATGGAGGCAGCTCAAACAAAAATTGTTACTTTTAAACTGCTGAGCACCAAATTTACCACAAAACCCGTTCACTCTTACTCTGCCAAATCTGAGTAAGGGTTTCAAGTTGCAATTTTTAAAAAGTAAATTTGTTTCATCCTCAGTTTGGGGTTACTCCAATAGGCAACCCCAAACTATCCAGGTTTACAAAAATTCACATAAACTGAAAAAAAAATATTGCTTATCTTGAAATTGAAATGTTGGTTCCGCCCACTTTTTAATTTGGAAATCATCCAGGTCATAGGGGCTGAAATATCATTCCTCAAAAAATTCCTTTCAAATGGGGCAAAACAATAATTTGTTATAAAACTAAGCATGCACAGTACTGGCTTGCCAGTAAGAGCTTTGTGAAGTAGATGCAATGTAGCTCTGTGGGCTGGAGCACTGCAAGGCCATTGAAGCAAACCTGCCTTTTCCCCCACTCAGTTTTGACACAAAAACAGATTTTAAAAAAGCAGATTTCCTTTAAAGTAATGGTGTGACAGTGCTCTACAAAGTCCATTTAAGTCTGAAGAATGGCATATATAATTTAATTTAATTCTTGTAGAAACTGTTTTTTCTGTGCTTCTTTATTCACAATTCAAAATACCAGGACATGGCAATATAGTTGCACATTGTTGTTCTTGCATTGCCAGCTGAAAAAAGGATGCCCCACTTTATACAGCAAAGGATGCCCCACTTTATACAGCAAAGTTGATATTGATGTTGATGACATCAATATCAACAATGAAGATGGTTCATAGCAATCGTCCCCAACCTTGGGTCCCCAGATGCTCTTGGACAAAAACTGCCAGAACCCTTCGCTACTAGCTGTGTTGGCCATGATTTTTTGGGAAACTGTAGTCCAAGAATATCTGGTAAATCACAGGTCTATAGGATTCTTTCTTGTGCTCATCACCATTCACAAAGAGACACTAAGCAGGGGGAAATCTCAGGACCTAACTTTTCTTTTGAGTTAACTACTTCTCACCTAAACACAAAGCAACTGCCAGGGCTGTTTTTCTACAACTTCCCTAGGTGGTGGTTGCTTGAAAAATATGGACAATAATCAAGTAATATGAATAAACGTCTGGTTTGGGGGGACTGATGGAGTGATCCAGATGATTAGTCATTCATGAGTTAACAGGCCTTTGGACTGATCTGTAGATCTACAGTATATGGAAAGAGGTGAATTTGACTTCACAGTTCAGATATTGTAGATTGAGAGAGTGGAAGTCTCTTCCTCTCTTCAAGTTCTCATCTATATCAGGAACCTTCCTGTTGAACTTGATTTTTGCTGACGCTCTTGCTTTTAATCTGGATAGAACCAGTGTTTGAAGCACAAGGTGATGGCTCACATTAGAACAACAAGTACATTTAACAAGTCAATTATATTTTCTGTAAGCTCCACCAATTCCAAAGGAGCTCCTTTAGCTGCAACTTACTTGCTGAAGTAAGTCATAGTTATAGGAGGTCCATTTGAACCAGTGGAACCTGTGGAGAAGCTAACTTACCAAACCCCCATTTATTCAACAGGTCAAATTTAGTGTGATTTATTTTACACTAAGCAAAAGGATTTTGTCCAATATTGCACATGTTGTATTGCCCGTAACAAACATGGGCTGATACAATGCCCACAGAACTGTCTTCATTGTATGCAATCAGAAAGCGCAGATCAAGTTTTGAAGGCAAATTATTTCCCTTTCTCATTAACAAATGGAAAATGTTTAAATGCAAATTTCACAAGCAAAAACATCAAATGTACATATCATACATAAAATCAATCCTAAAACATAGGTCTATCAGTATTATTCATTTTAGCAGATGGGCAACTCAAGTGAAAAACACTAAAATGTACATGACTAGTATTCCTATAAATTAAAAACAAATGGACCACATTTTCATTTTCTGTCCTGAATTTTCTAGTTGTTTAATTACCTTAATTTTAATAATACCATCACGTGATTCACAATGTTGCTTCAAAAAAAGCTTAAGTCTGTTGCGAGAAAAAAGATGTTTCCTTCGGCTGTGACACAGACCAAAAAGAAAAGAAAGACACGTCAAATCCTTTAACTTTATCACACTGGTATATAGTACTTATATTACAGTTTAATTCAGATTTAGTATTCCCTTATGCAACTAATGTTCAAGGCAATATAAATAGAAAGCCATCCATGTGACTGGCCCAATCAATTTTTTATATTACAACAGGAGAAACAACAAGCTGATGAAATAAGTAAAGACATGATCATGTGCATATAGCTCACACATTGGACAGGTTATGACATGGTCCGGTATAACCTGTTTTCCTATAAACAGAGAAACAGAGCTCCGGACCTTTTTGGTCCATCAGTAGGGCAACTATTTTGGGGGGAATAGCTGGAGCAATTCCGTGACAGAGAGATTGCTTTTAAGGGAGATTGCTTCCAGCAAAGGAACCACTGCCTGTGCAACTGGATGTGTGCCTTTCCTGCCATGTGAGAGTACCCAAATTTACAACTCCCTATTTCAGTGGGAGCCATTCTGTGCACTCTGAATTGAGCTGCCGTGAGAATACCACAGCTTTCTCTTGCAGAAGAAACATAGGTTTCTATTTCATGCCAGATTCCCAATAATAAAGAATCTTGTCAATTTAGTACAGTACCTTAGGGAAGACAAAGGAACACTCTACTAAACCAGCATGATAGCTCTTCCCAGTATCATTATTTTAAGTTATATTGAAATAAATAGCAAATCCTCTCTCCAGTTCTCAACATTAATACATCTTTCAATAGAATGCCTAACCGCAGCAATATCCAGTTATTTCCGCCTCGTGAAAGGATTTTGACTGAGCAAGGGATGCTTGCTAGAGAAGGACACTTCTAACCAACGTCTACTGCCCTGCAGCCCCTATTTCATTGTTCCAGAGGGTAGCCAATTCTATGGAGCAAATGTTCAGATGGTACAAAGGCCTGGAAAGATTACACGGAGCCTTTAACACTGGAGGAAGTGACATCTGTATCCAAACCTATCTGTGTCTAGAGGCAGGAGGATACCAGGTTACCTACATGTAACTTTGATTCTTTGAGTGGTCATCTGTGATGACTTGGTTAGTTTAGATCCCTGCAGAGCCTCTTCGGAGCCCTCCCAAGCTGAGATGTTAAAAAATGTCAGTAACTTCACCTATTCCCCCACTGCACCTAAACTAGACTTTTAGTTCCCGTCCACCAACAGAGGCTGACAGAGGCTGGTTTCAAGACACACAGGGAAAATAGTGAGTAGTGCTATTCCACAGATGACCAATCAAAGTGACAGGTAGGTCTCTATAGTTCACACAATTGTGAGACTGAAAGTTGACCTACTAAGGAGATGGGTGCATCACTGCAATACAGAAGACAATACTGTCTCCCCAATCCAGCATACTCCCTGGCCCAGACATCTAGCTGGAAGTGTCTGATGAAAGTAAACAACTGTGACCAGGGGGCAGTCTTGCAGATGTGTGGAAGTGGGATGTCCCTGAGGGCAGCTGAAGAGTTCTTTATTTTCCTCTGGAGTGAGTACTTGAGAAACTTTTAGGCCAGATAAATGTATTCCATCGACTGGCAAATCTTTATGAAACAGATAAACCTCTTTTGCTTCTACTTTAACAGATAAAAAGCTGAGTGAACTGGTGCAACAGCTGAGACAGGTAGAAAGCTCAGCTTTCAACACCATTCTACCGCAATGTTTGATGTCTAAATTGGGAAGTCTGGGGTTTCCATCATCACTTTGTGGGTGGATATTGGATTTTCTGTCAGATCGCTCTCAGAGGGTCCGGTTGGGCCCTAATACCTTTAATATTTAGTACTAATATAGGAACACATCATTTATGTGTAACAATTATACAGAAGGTCTGCATAATAAGTTCCACAACCTAACTGTGAAGTGGATGCTACGTTGCCAACTGTCAGGTGGGGTTGGCAGAAGAAACGTCTGTGCTAATAAAGTGAGCCACTTTTGTCATCAACAGGAGATGAATTGGGTTTTGTCTGAGTAGCTCAATGATAACAGGGTTCAGTGATGGACAGTAAAAGAGAGAGCAAGTCTCTTCCACTTGAATGCAGCAGAAATTCTCAGTGTGCTCCAAACTAAGTGGATCAGAGGAACATTTCTGCCAGGGTTGTTTAAAAACTGATAGCAAGGCTTGTAAAATGGTAGTAATAATGGAGAACAGATTTGTTGGTAAACTCTTGCAAAAAGAGAATTCTATATTGTGGAAGGGGATTGTTTATGATAACACCTAAGGACCTAACCATGCACACAAGATCAGATCAGCATTTAACTAGAGGTCTTCACTGTAGAGTCTCTTATGAAATTGTCAATGATGAGACAAGTGCCAGTATGGTGATTGGCCTTCTTTCTGGTGAGTAGTATTTCATGGTATTGTTTGCACAAAACTCTGTCTGGGCACATAGTAGGTCAAGTCCAGTACTGACAAGCCAAAGACAGTGTGTTGCTGATGGTGCCAACACTACTCATTATAGCAAATATCTCCCCAGGGAGATCTATGGTATATAGTCCTGTTTCAAGGGGATCAAGCCAGGAGGAGAAACTAGAGTCTTTCCCCTTCTGAAGCTGTACTGAAACAGTGCTTTGCAACAATCAAAGATTTCTCCCAGAGACAAATATGCCATTTTATCATCTCATCTCAAGTCTCATTTCTGTAAACCCCTTGCAGATTTGGCAAGATGGAGAAACAATAGCCCTGCTACATTAAGAACATTTCTTGATCAGGGTCTTAGAGACTATATCAGTGTTGGCAAACCTATAGCATGGGCGCCAAAGGTGGCACTCGGAGTCCTTTCTGTGGGCACCTGACATTGCCCCTTCACAGCCACCTGTATTCAGGTTAAATTTCTGTATTGGCACTTTGCGAAAAATTAGTGGGTTTTGAATAGCAGTTTGGGCACTTGGTCTCTAAAAAGTTTGCTATCACTGGACTACACATAGGTGAAACCTGTGTTGTCGTGAAAAACCATTTTGAAGAATGGAGTAAGGGAGGAACCAAAAACAAAGAAAAGACAAATGGGGCGATTCCAAGAGGGAAACAATTGGAAAGCAATAAAATAAAAGGAGAAATCAAATATTATGCAGATTGATAGTCCCTCAACAAGACAGGATCCAAATTGTTGCCACTCTGGCAGCAGACAGAAAGGATCTGAAGGCTTCATTTGTCATATGTACATTGGAGGACTGGGGAGCCGTTTTTACAGCTCAGCCTGGGAGTGCTCCAAAGGTACTCTATGCAGGCACAGGCACCAAGAAGTTAAACTATAAGCAACAGTGCTTACCATATCTGAGATGCTTTTACTGTAACAGATTCATACAGCTGTTTCCTTATAGGCTTCAGTTTATACTTGAATAAAGAGGGATCAATTATGGCTTTCTCCTTCCTAAAAATAAAAGTCAATAGTTACTTTCTTCCTGAAAAAAGCAAAAAGGACTGAGCACCATTTGGTGTGTTGCAGAATAAGTACCTGAGAAGAAAAAAAGACATAACTGGAAAGCAAGCATAACTTCATATGTGCAAATTAAAGTTTGAAAATTTAAGAATGATTTTACAACCTAGTGGTTGGCTGTATCCTATCAGGAAAAATGTGCTCAGTTACTGTATACCGGTATGTATTTCCAAAGAAATACAGGGCACCTAAGCATATATGCTGACATGTTCCAGGATAAGCAAACAAACGTACATGAGAAGGAATACTTATCAGATTTTGGGATGTTATAGTTTCTCTCCAGCTCTATAGCTTTATGTGAAAAGTTTTTGAAACAAGCATTTAGCAATAACCCAGCTTTTAAAAGGTCCTCCATATTTTTGAAATATTAAAACAATTATTTACCCATTTTGTGCAGAAATGAAATCCACATCTGAATCATCACTATCACTAATGATAATGGTGTCTCCATCTGCACCATTAACATGGCCATTGGTTATTCCATTATGTTGTAATGGTGCTTTAACTTCCAAAATCCTACAGTGCAATCTGAAAAAAAAGTAACAGCATTTAATATTGCTATATTGCAGAAAACTTTACTCAATATACCTTAAAATAACTTGCAGGTAAAAAATAAATACAAATAACAAAAAGGGAGAGATATTTTAACAACAGCATCAAGTGTGTAGTATGTGTCCACTTATCCTTGGACACACTATAAACATATTCAACTTTATCTACCTTTTTTATATCAGAGATACATGAAGTTCTGTATTATCTTTTTATGAATTTGAGGGAAGAGGCTTATCAATAGCACCTTTCTGTAAACTCATATAGAAGTGCTAAGAAAATAACTTGCAAAGATTCTAACAGGTAAGTATATAGTTTTTCCCATGCTTTAACAAGCTCCTGCTTAATCAGAAATATTTAGATTTATCTTCGCCTTTCACATGCAACACTGCAATGAGTGTCACAATACTTATATCAGTGTGTGTCACTGGCAGCATCCAAAAGGGAACAGCTGAACTGAAACAACTGTACAAGTCAAGCAATTTTTAGTCATCGGCTGGTACTCTCTTAGTAAGTGAAGCTGGCACAGCAGAAATGATGTTACCTACAGAAGCAGATTGTCACAGATTTCGATTTTTAGGGTGCGTGTGACTGGTACATGACACAGAATTATGAACACCCCAAGATAGAAAAAGGGGGTCTTTTATTAATGGTACCAGCCACTACTGTTCATGTCATTCCTGTTGTGCTGGTGGTGTTCTGCCAAAAGGATATTGCCCATTATCTATTTTAATTGTTTCTAATAAATCTGGTTTGATCCGTATAGTAAACAAGTGGCTTAATGGGAATTTCTATTTTGGAAACTAGGCAATGAAACTAGTTTTCACAACAATGTGGCAAATAAAGAATTTCATGCTGCTTTAGTATTTGCACTAGCAAAAGCTCATCCCTTATTATCGTTGATGACCCAAATAAACAAGGATAACATACTTGTTGTGTATCTAGTCTTAATAATGGCCCGTTTATTTTCCAACCCATTTTAAGATTAGGGGATCAGATGCACGTGCATATGCTGCGCATCAGCTACACACTCACCCATTACATCTTTGAGGACAAATATAAGACAACTGAGTTTGAAAGAATATGATGCTCCTTTAATTATTAAGGTTATACATGCAAACAAATTGCTATTGCTCCAAGTACCAGGTCTTGTCAACTGTATAAATGACCATCATTTTATTTTCCTATTAACGGTCATACTGTATCTGCATTCGTTAATTCATTTGTTTCAGATCAGTTAGTTCTATCCATTGGTTATGACTGGAAGGAAGGGCATATTGTGGCCAACAATAGCTATGTTTGTGAGCAACTTCTATCTTCCACAACAATTTCAAGATCTTATTTACAGCAGTTATACAATTCCTTCAAAATCAGAAGAGGGTAACTATGGCTCTCTGAATGTTATTGAACATTGAGGAGATGCAACCCAACAATAGCTAGAAGGCCAGGAGTTGATTTAAATCAACATTTTTATAGAGCTAGCTAGCTTCTGACCATGAACTCAGTAATTAAGTGTTGTATGGTCAGTCCTAATATGGCTAGGGTAACTCCGGGAATGGGGAATAGGGAGCTACAGAGGAAATGTGGAAGAGGATAGGAACTCTGTCAGTGAATGGAGTATGTGTTTGCTTATAAGTAATATGGCCTCTCTTTTTCTTCTTGCTTACACTTTTGTTCTTTATGAATAACGTACCCCTGGATAAAAAAATTAATTGGTTATTATATGCCAATAATTATTTTTTTAACATGAATAAGGAATCAGTACTGGATAAAGACTGAATAAGCATTAAGGCTTGAGCAAATTAAAGTTGGCCAAATAAACAGGGTGATTACATTTCTAATGTAGTACTTTATTTATTTACTTATTCAATTTCTACCACACCCATCTAGTGGAGAGCCACTACTCTGGATAGTTTACAACACACTGTAAACACAATATAAACGTAAAATAAAATGTTAACGAAAATGGAAAATCCCCACCCTCACAGCCCACCCACATAAACAACAGATGAACACAAATCTCAAGATCGCGATTACATTATAACTTTCAATTATTGTTTTATTTTATACTTACAAATTTCCAAGCTCTAATTTTCCTAACAGCATGCATAATCAACTTTAATATATTATTAAAAGAGAGGATATTTATACACAATGGCTAAAATCATATTGGTGCTCATATAAACTTTGTCTAATTTGCCATGGTTGATTGACAAGTTGCCAAGGCGCATCAGAATTACACAGCTGGGCACATGGTGAGACACACAATCGAAATGTGACTCTGCATCTCATAAATTAGCTGCTTCAAATTACACAAACCTTACACAATCACCAATAGGATTCTGGCCTCGCTTTTAACATATCCAATATTCACATCTAAAACTGTCAATATTGTATTAGAAGAAGTAGCTGTGTTAGTCTGCGATAGCATATCAGGCAAAAACAAAGGAAAAATGGCCCAATGCTGTGGCACCTTAAAAAATAACTAGTTAAAATATAAAATGCCTTAATTTTTTTAGTTTTATTTGGCTTATATGTTAAAATACTGTAGTATGCTTTACAGACCTCTATGACCGTAAATAAACAATACAATATATGCAAAATGTATGATCATTTCTTCAAGCAGAATATTGATAATGCTGTTTCTCTTTATCAAGATACATTATGTCAACTAACTACCCGACCCCCACTTCAGGTTCTGAGGTTCCTTTTACTCTTGGGAAACCTTTGCAAGCTTTGGGAATAGGCAGGAGAGAGGCTTTAACACAGAAAAAATCACTAGTGGTGGTCCTGCCACTGGTTTGGGACAATAAGCAACAACTGAGGAGAGTTTTTCTGATAGTAAAGGCTCCTCCCCACTTCTGTTCAAGATGCATAAGGGATCTCCAGGGAACTCAGGAATTTAGAGGAAGAGTGTGAGCAAGTCCTGGAGGAAGGTGTGCGCTTCTCTCCAATGAAACCTGCCAATGAGGGAAGAGACACATGTAATATGCAACTTGTCTCTTCAAACGGCCACAGTGCCGGAGGACTGGAGGATAGCAGATGTCACACCAAGTTTTAAAAAAGGAAGGAGGGGGGACCCGGGAAACTGCAGGCCAGTTAGCCTTACATCTGTCCCAGGGAAAATGGTGGAAAGCCTCATCCAAGAGAAAATCTTAAAACACATACAAGAACAAACCTTGCTGAGAGAAAATCAGCATGGCTTCTGCAAGGGTAAGTCTTGTCTGAAATTTTTTTTAGAATTTTTTGAAAAGGTCAACAGGCATGTAGATTTCGGTGAACCAGGGGATATAGTCTATCTGGGTTTTCAAAAGGCTTTTGACACAGTCCTTCACCAAAGGCTGCTGGGAAAATTGCACAGTCAGGGGATAAGAGGGCAGGTCCTCTTTGAGAACTGGTTGAGATCCAGGAAACAAAGAGTAGGTGTCAATGGGAAATTTTCACAATGGAGAGAGGTGAAAAGCCGTGTGCCCCAGGGATCTGTCCTGGGACCAGTGCTTTTCAATCTGTTCATAAATGACCTAGAGACAGGGATAAGCAGTGAGGTGGCCAAGTTTGCAGATGACACAAAACTTTTCCATGTGGTAAAAACTAGAGAAGATTGTGAAGAGCTCCAGAAGGATCTCTCCAAACTGGGGGAATGGGCTACGAAATGGCAAATGCATTTTAATGTAGCCAAATGTAAAGTATTGCATATTGGGGCAAAAAATCATAACTTTATCTATCAACTCATGGGCTCTGAGTTATCCGTGAGAGATCAGGAAAGAGATCTTGGTGTGTTGGTGGACAGCTCCATGAAGGTGTCTCCCCAATGTGTGGAAGCTAGGGATGATCAAAAAGGGGATTGAAAATAAAACAGTAGTAAGGCTGCACCTGGAGTATTGTGTACAATTCTGGTCACCGCATCTCAAGAAAGACATAGTGGAACTGGAAAAGGTGCAGAAGAGAGCGACTAAAATGATTACTGGGCTGGGGCACTTCCCTTATGAAGAAAGCCTAAAACATTTGGGCCTCTTTAGTCTGGAAAAAAGGCGCTTGAGGGGGGATATGATTGAGACATACAAAATAATGCAGGGTATGAGTAAAGTGGATAGAGGGAAGCTCTTCTCTCTCTCCCAAAATACCAGAACTAGGGGACATACACTCAAATTGAGGGCTGGGAGAGTAAGAACTGACAAAAGAAAATATTTTTTCACCCAGCGCGTTGTAAGTCTATGGAACTCCCTGCCACAGGATGTGGTGACGGCATCTGGCCTGATGCCTTCAAAAGGGGATTGGACAGATTCCTGGAGGAAAAGTCCATCACAGGTTACAAACCATGATGGAGAAACCAGGGTACTTCAAGGGCCAGATGCAGGGGAGTGGTATCAGGAGACAGATATCTAGTTTCATGCACTCCCAAACGCATCTGGTGGGGCCACTGTGAGATACAGGAAGCTGGACTAGATGGGCCTTTGGCCTGATCCAGCATGGCTCTTCTTATGTTCTTATGTAAGATGGGGCTAGAAAAAATAAAAAAGGAAGCGGGAGAACAGGGGCAGTTAGGAACAGCAGGAAAGAACATGAAGGAGGTGGTGGAAGGAAATGTGGTGTTGGTGCAGGGAGATGATAAAGGGGTGAAAGAATTATATGAAGTCAAAAAGCTTGGAAGGCTCCAGATGGTGGAAAGGACGGCACAGAAACAGGCGGAGGCTGTTTGGAGGTGGGAGCAGCAGGAAAGAGAATGACAACAATGACTCTTTACCCATGGGAGTGCGATGAAGAGACGCCTCTCACTGCTTCCAGGTCGCCTAGACCCTGTGGACCTGTGTGCCACACTGCAAGAAATCCTAACCAACAGGTACATGCCTGGGGCGTTTGCCAGAAGTTATGGAGAGCTTACAAGTGTTGCACCCATTGCGCTTACCGAAGACTTTAGTGTAGATAGGGCTGGGACTTTGAGGAGGGTGTGACATGTAACCCAACCTGAACCCAGCGATACCAAAGACTTGGGAGACAATTCTAGTGTTCAAACAAGTTTGTTTAATAAAGCAGAGTTTCAGCAACAAACCACTTCGGATGAATGTTCCTCTGCACAAAACATGGGACCTGGAGGGGAGGGGGATCATGTCAGACCTCACAATGGCGCCCAATGTGGGGCGCCCCCCTCTCCAAGACTACATGGGTCGTTGGATGCAGTGGGCAATGGAGCAGCAAGAGCAGTTCCTGCAACAGATGGCCAAACAGGTGGAAAGGGTGATGGCAGTCCCAGGAGGAATGATTCCAGAGGTGATTCCCAAAACAAGAGACAGTAAAGAGAAGTGGATTCAGCCTCTCCCACAGATTCGCTTGCAAAAAATGGGCCAGAATGATGACCCTGAGGCCTTTCTTAATATGTTTGAAAGGATTGCTATGGCAGCCCAATGGCCAAGGAAGCAATGGGCACTCATCGTCACACCTTGTCTTTCGGGCCCCTTACAGGAGGTGGTGGATGCAATTGAAGCAACGGAGGGCTGGAGTATGATAAGGTAAAGGCAGCTGTGCTGAAGATGTTAGCCCTTTCTGAAGAGGCTTACTGCTGGAAGTTCAGGGAGTTGAGGGTCAAGGCAGGAGGGAACCCTCAGGCGGTGTCACAAGCCAACACACTCCGATGGTTTAAGCCTTCGGAAAGGTTAACCCACCAGCTGGTGGAACTAGTTGTGATGGAACACTTGGTGGCAACTCTAGTGACAGCTCAGAAGAATTGGGTGTTATGTCATCAACTGGAAGAGGCAGTCGCCCTGAGGCAAACATTTAACACAGCGGAGTCTAACGCCAGAAGAGGAGGGATGTCTGTAACAGAGACTGGTCAGGCCAAAGAACACTCCAAGAATGTAGCCATGCTAGGAGGGAAAACAGAGACTATGATGAACCACAATAAAGTCAAGACAGAGAAAATGGGGGGATCAACGCTGGGAGAGGTGAAGTTTGGACGGAACTTCCCTACGTGGGGTCCTATGGCAGAAACGACCCTGAATGGAGGAGATGAGAAGAAAGGGAAGGGCTCAGCTTGTTTCGCCTGTAGTCAAGAGGGACACTTCCATCGGGAGTGCCCGGTGGAAGATCACGTGTGGACCTCGGTATACATGGCCTCTTGTCGGGTGACTGGAATGTGACATCCTGGATGGTATGTGAAGGCCTGGCTTGCAGGCATCCAAATGAGGCCCTTGGTAGATACATGCTTTAGTCTAGTTCATCATGATTTAGATGTGCCAGTCTCAGGAGAAATATTAGTACGATCTATCCATGGGGACTTAAAGCCATGTGTAACCAAAGAGGTACTGGTATAAATTGGGGAACAGAAGCAAACATTACATGTGGGGATTGTGCCAGTGTTGGTTTGTGAGATGTTGCTGGGAAGAGACTGGGAAGGCACAGAGTGGTTGACTAAGCCAGGGACAAAGGTTATGCATAACCATGACTAAGGGAAGGAGAGAATGGAGTCAGATATCAAGGAGTGAAGTTTGCGCTTGGCAACAAGGACCCCAAATTGACGGAGTGGTTGAAACAGGCCCAGCCACAAGGAACAATACAGAAGGGCGAGGAAGGTTTTGAGGTACATCATGGGCGATTGATGATTACAAAGGAAGCAGAAATGTTAGTTTTGCCTCATGGATTACGAAGGTTGATTCTGAATTTAGTTCACTTAGCTAAAGAAAAGATGATAGCCCAAATCCAGGCTCAGTTCTTTTGGCCCTGGCTAAGGAAGGATGTGGAGTTGTATTGTAGAGCATGTCCAGAGTGTCAGAAGACCCAGGTGAAACCAGGCCCGGGAGCCCCATTACCGGTAGTCCCAAAGTGCATAATTGACAAACCCTTTGAAAGGATAGGGATAGGGATAGGTCCCCTAATTAAATCATCAGCTGGACATACACACATACCGGTTTTCGCTGATTATGCTACTCACTACCCAGAAGCAATGCCAGTGAGGTCCACAGGGGCCATGGTTTTGGCTCGGGAATTGTTAGGAGTCTTTTCCAGGCTAGGGTTCTAAAGAGAGGTGTTAACGGATCAAGTGACAAATTTCATGGGTGCTACTTTCAAAGACATGTGGGCAATGTTGGTGGTACGCCCGCTGAAGACTACCATTTACCACCCCCAAAATTAACAGATTAGTGGAGTGTTTTAATAAGACGTAAGTTGTTGCATGATAAACCGGGGCAGTGGCACCTTTGGTCAGCTCCCCCCATGTTTGCAGTATGGGAGGTACCTCAGGCCTCTACAGGTTACTCTCCTTTTGAATTACTGTATGGACGAAATTGTAGAGGTATTTTAGAGGTGGTTAGGGAACAGTGGGAAAGACAGAATGATTCCCACCGTCAGTGGTTCAAGTATTAGAAATGAGGGAACGCCTAAGGTCGGCCCACAAATTAGCCAAGCTTTCTCTAGAAAAGGCTCAGGTAGGACAGGAGAAGAGGTACGACAGGAAGGTTCAGGCAAGAAATTTAGAACCGGGGGGGGGAGTGTTAGTATTACTCCCAAGTGACACCTCAAAGTTGTTAGTGCAATGGCGAGGCCCCTATTTGATGATAAGGAAGGTAAACAAGATAGACTATGAGAGCCACATGTGGGAAAGAAGGTCAAATCAAATATTCCACATTAACCTTCAACAAAAGTGGTATGAAGTAGAGGCACTCTTCAGGGAAATAGAGGAAGATGAGTTAGGACCAGATTTAGATGAGATGGACAGACCCCAGGGTTTGAAATTACAAATACCTGACTATTTAGAAACCCTACAAAGACACCAAGTAATGGAGTTGAGAAATAAGCTTGCAGACATGTTCACAGAGAAGCCCGGGGAAGCCCATTTGGTAGTGCATAAGATTATAACTGAGCCTGGTGTAGTTACAAGGTCAGAAGGAAGGCCTTGGCCCCATCACCTAAGACAGAGTATAGTAGATGAGGTGGACAAAATGTTGAAATTAGGAGTCATAGAACCCTGCCAGAGTTCATGGAGAAGTCACCCCGTTAACGGTCCAAAACATGATGGGAGTGTGTGTTTTGGTATCGACTTTAGGAAACTTAACCAAGTGTCCCGTGCCTAGGATTGATGAACTGATAGAGAAATTAGGGGAAGCTAAGTTTCTGACCTCAGTGGACTTGACAAAGGGGTACTGGCAAATACCCTTACAAGAAGAGGATAATGAGAAAATGGCCTTCTCAACACCAAAGGGTCTATACCAGTTCAGAAAAATGCCATTTGAATTGCATGGGGCAGTGGCTACGTTTCAAAGATTAGTGGATCAGATCCTAGAGCCAGTTAAAGATTTCGCAGTGGCATATATCAATGACATCATATTTTTGTGGCTCAAGTTGGGAAGTGCACCTAGAGCATATAGGGAGAGTATTAGAGGAACTGAGAAAAGCTGGGGTGACTGTGAATCCCAGTAAATGTAAAGTGGCTCAACATAAAGTAAATTATCTGGGATTCTGAATGGGAGAAGGACAGATAGAACCCTTAGAGGAGAAAGTAACTAAAATCTCTAATTGGCCCCGTCCCATGACAAAGAAGGAGATTCAAAGGTACATTGCTTGTTTGTTCAAAGCTCTTCAATCTGTTACCATTTTGAATCCTAATTTTGTATTCTGAAGTATTAACTATCCCTTCCAGTTTATTGTCACCTGCTAACTTATCAAGCACCGTTCTGTCAAAATCATTTAGAAAGACACTGAACAATGCTACCATCCTGTTAGTCAAACTCAATTTGCCCCCCCCCCATGTAGATCTGATAAGTATTCTATCCACACACTCATCCAAGCCTTTAAAAATCTGTTGAACACCAATTCCAAAAGAGAACTCTGTGTCACACTACTTTTCTCCAGTATGAAAAGAAACAGGCAAGACTTCTGTTACCTCATCTAGCCCACATTTTATCATCCTAGCCACATGAATACTGGAAGGTATCTTGCCAAAAGCTTTGCTGAAACCAAGAACTACTGCCACAGCGTTCCTCTCATTTACCAAGCATATTACCTCATGAAAAAGAAATACTAGTTCACTTGTCTTGCTTCTGATCTTAATACATTACTCACAATGTGCTTTTCTAAACACTTAGACCAACTAGTCAATGATCTCACCTAAAATATTTCTTAGTATTGATATAAAACTGATGTCAGTAGTTGTACAGATCTTTTTTCCCTTGCCTGAAGACAGGGATTATGTCTGCCTGTATCCAGTCTTCATAACTTTCACCTTTGACAAGAATTCTCAAAAATTACAGACAGAGGCTTTGAATGATATGCACAAATTATTTTATTACCCTTGGATGCAGCTTACCTAGCCCTGAAAATTTTAATTTATTGGAAACACCAGCACCTCCTTTTCTATTTGTATTAGGCTGAGTTTCCTAACAGTTCTTAAATCAGGATCACAACATTTGCACTGAAGTCTCTATTTTTAAAATGGGGAAAAATTAATAAACAAATCAGTGATGCTTACCTTTCACCATTATTCCTAAGTACTTCAACAATTTCACCAACAAAATAGCGGTCCTTAACATAAGAAAAGATGTCTTCACAAACTTCATGAAGTCGCGAGCGTTGTGTGCGGGTAACTAAGTATAGAACTGGAACAATAAGTGGCTCTGGAAAGTTTTGGAGATTTTGTCTGGCTTTCTTTTCTGATTCTAGTGCTTCTTGATAGGTGAGTCCAGGTTTACCTGTGATAGCACAGCTCCAGACAAGGCTATTACACAGAATGGTCCGCTCAAAGAAGTCACTGCAATGAAGAAAGTTTTAAAAACTAACATTAACTTGATATTATCATTTGAGATCACTAAACTAAGAATTGTAAGTTTTGATCATTTCAGTCCTTGGTTCCTACCATCATCTGTATGATTTAAAGCTCTTCCTTTATTTATTTTGACCTTTTATTCTTCCTAGGACCTCGGGCCATATGCACAGTTCTCTCCTGTTCTGAATTTATGCTCAAAACAAAACTGAGAGATATGCTAGGCTGCAAGGTAAGAACTAGTTTAAGGTTATTCTATGAACAGCATGGTTGTAGAGGTTTGTAAAGAAATCTTCCCATGCTAGCCTATGACTCCAGTATATAATTTGTATGTACATAAAATACATTCAGAGCAACTGAGAGGCAGCCAAAAACAGTAACAACCAAACAGCAATCAGCAAAAGAGTAACCAGTATAGCTGCTTCCAAATTCAGAAATGCCAGTCCATCCAGCTGCATCAATGAAATTCTCCGATAGCCACTTCAACATAAACAAAAGTTTCTGCCACATATTCTGCCACACAGCAGCTTTCCAAGGTGCAGAAGTACTAGATGGGATTGCCTAAACATCAAATGTGTCTTTCTATATCAGCAAGATATAGCAAGAAAGTTATACTTAAGCAGTAAGCAGCAGAGGTCTTCATGACCCACTGACTTGTTCAAAATGTTAAGACACTACTACTTCTTTTGCTTTTCCTCCCATCCCCAAAACCACTTTGTTTCCTTCCTAACTTGTAGCCGTTAAGACTTTGACTTTCTTGGAAAACCATTCCCTGCTCCTGTTAACAGTTTGTTCTCTGAACCCATATGGTTACCCAGCACCATACACATTCCCTTCTTTCTAAGGCCTTTCAAGCAGAAATTGATGTCATCAGACTTACTTAACATAAATTACAGTACTGCACTTCAGCCAATATGCTGTCCATTTAACATACATGTGTTCAAAAGGTTTAAGTCATGAGGCTGGATCACAAGGATGTAAACCGAATTGCAACTATGAATGCTGAATGGAAACTTTAATCGTCTCTAGGTCCTCAGCTCCTACTCAAGGCTGCAGTACAAGGAATGAATCTATTTTGGAAATTAAAAAAAATGACCATAGCACCTAACAGTAATTAATACTTCATGTTACTGGTGCATTTAAAATAATATTTTAATGGCAGATCCATCAGCCGTATGTATGTTTTCCTACATATACTCTAATGAGGTAATAATGTTTTCTAATTAGGAAAATAGCTATGTTTCGAAACAGAGATTGCTGTTTTTAAATCCAGCTCTACAGATGACAAAATGAGTTTCTGAGATCAACGTCATGTCCTGAAAATGGACATTACCCAGAACATTGTCCTTCATGTTACTCTTTAGCATTTACCTATTTTAACAAGTAGATCTTGGAGAACTAGTTAACTAAGACTGCAACAGTGAATTCTGAGTAAGGAAATGTGGATTAAGACAGGGATGAAGTAGTTATTTCCTTATAGAGGATGAAAGTATTGGAGTCTATCAATTTTATATCAATTTTTCAACATTCTTCAGTGGTGAAGTCTTCTAGGACTTGCAGTCCAAGACCACCTGGGCTCCCCAAGGTTAGGAACCACTGGGATAGGAAAAAGAACTAGGACGCCTGGTTACCACTGAAGCAAATAACTCCTGAACCAATTTCAACAGGAAGATCTCACTAAGGATGCGGATGTTCCTAAAACTATGTGTTTCAGAATCTCCCATCTTATCCTTAAAACCCTTCCAAGTAACTCAGACAAGTTGAACACTAAGACCGTCAAATGACAGAAACACTCCATGTTTTGCTAACTAAGTTCTAAGGGCTCATTTGCAGAAATGATAACCTGAAACGTTACTGAACAGTATGGGGATTAAAGTACAAAATCACTAGTCTGGCCTCTTGCTGCACAAACTTAGCAGACAAGACAGGGAAATGTTTACATCACAGCAAGATCTGCCCAGTATATACGAAATCGGCCTGTTCATCTAGTATTAAATGCTGAATGGCAGTAATCTTCCCTTTAACCAACTCAGTATTTAAATAGCAACATACTCAAACTCACAGGGCTTTCCCCAAAGTAACTAGTTCAAACGAGTGTCATTGGCTATCATTGTAGTCCTCTCATCCTGGTTGTCTTTTTACTTATGTACAAATTCTTCATAATGAACTCAGAATTGCAAAGCTGGAAGGGTACCCAATGGATCAACGAGTCCAGTCCATGTCAAGGAGGCAAAATGGGGAACTGAACTCCCAAATTCTGGCTCCACAGCCAGAGATTTGAACCGCTGAGCTATCCAGAAGTTTCTTCTATACCCTATACCTTTGTAAGTAAAGGTGGCTACGTTGCAAAAAGAGATATATTAAACTAAATATTGACGTGTGTCTTACTAGAAAGTAGACATGGGCACGACTTATCGAAATTCCCGTTTCCGTTTCCATTCCTCGTTTCCGTTACGGAACGGAAACGGTAATGACAATTACTCTGCCAGAACTCGAACTCGAACTCGAACCGATAAAAGAAAAATTGGGTCTGATTTGTCATTGTCGTTCCTGGCACTGCGGCGATCGCGCAATGCCAAGCGGCACAGAAAAAAAGTTTTTAAAAACAACCCCCCCCCATTCCTGGCCAAAAAAGCAGGCGAAAATATGCCTGCCTGAGAGTGCACCTACCCGAGAGGTGGTTTCGGGGGGGGGTCCCCGGCCTCCCCCCCTCTCCTGTCCCGGGCTGCTCTGGTGGGGGCTGGGGGGCATCCTCATCGTCTCGCAACTTCGCAAGTCGCAACTCGCCGGCCGCCATTCAAGCGGCACAGGAAAAAAGTTTTAAAATATAAAAACCCACCCCCGGCCAAAAAAGCAGGCGAAAATATACCTGCCTGAGAGTGCACCTACCCGAGGGGTGGTTTCGGGGGGGGGTCCCCGGCCTCCCCCCTCTCCTGTCCTGGGCTGCTCTGGTGGGGGCTGGGGGGCATCCTCGTCGTCTCACAGTCGCAACTTTGCAAGTCGACTCGCAACTCGCCGGCCGCCATTCAAGCGGCACAGGAAAAAAGTTTTTAAAATATAAAAAGTTTAACCCACCCCCGGCCAAAAAAGCAGGCGAAAATATGCCTGCCTGAGAGTGCACCTACTCGAGGGGTGGTTTCGGGGGGGGTCCCCGGCCTCCCCCCCCTCTCCTGTCCTGGGCTGCTCTGGTGGGGGCTGGGGCGCATCCTCGTCGTCTCGCCAACTCGCCATGCCATGCGGTGCGGGCGGGGGATCCAAAATGGGGCGACCTCAATATTTATTTTGAAATCGTCGTGGTCCAAAAACACACCAAAGCTCCACAGAAACATGCGAAAATTGCTATTTTAAAACTGCCAGAATTTTTACAGTAGCACCAGCAGCAATGGGTTTTTCTTGCAACAAAATGTCTCCTCTCCGTTGATTTTAATTTTTTTATTTTTTTTACATCTGCGCAATGATGGGCTGGCCATGGGAGGGACCATGCAAATTTTTGGAGCCATTCCACCAATCGCATGGCCATTTGGCCAGGTTTTGACTGAGGATTCTGGGATGTGCCAGTCGGGCATAAAAAGCCCACTAACCCTAACCCTAGCCCTAACCCTAACCCTAACCCATACGCCAGTACACTGTCCTTCTAAGTGGGTCAGAGAGGCACCCAAAGGTGCACCCCACTAACTCACCCTAACCTTACCTGTAACCCTAAGCCTAGCCCTTGCGCTAACCCTAACCCTAAGCCAGATCTGTGTACTTGCATTGCACTACACATGCAAGTACGATTCCCTTCTTAGTGAGCCACAGAGCGCCCAGACTGAGGGAGCCTTCCCCCAGTGTGCACTGTGACTGCACTATACCAGCAGTGGGCATGTGGTTAAAGAGGCACCCAAAAAAGAGGTGCCTCTGCCACTGCAAGGCTGTGAGTTGAGAGGCACCCAAAAGAGAGGTGCCTCTGCCAGTGCCACTGCAACTTGGTAGGCATATCCAATTGGCTATTCATGCCATTTTGTAGCGGGCCAGAGGAGGCACCCACCCCGGAGAGGTGCCTCCAGGAGCCCACTTTCCCTTCATAGCGGGCCAGAGGAGGCACCCACCCCAGAGAGGTGCCTCCAGGAGCCCGCTACCCCCCCAAACCAGTACTAACGACAGACGAAAAAACAACAAACGAAACGACAAATTTTTGAAAAATTTCGCAAAAAACGGAAACGAGCCGAAACGGGCCGGCTCCGACACACGACAACTCGAAAATGTCATTTTTCCTGGTCGTGCCCATCTCTACTAGAAAGCAAAAAGTCTTGAGCCAACATTATGACTACGAAGGTTTACATGGCATAAACTTTTGTGACTAATGCTTCAGTGCATCAAAGAAACAGCTATATTACACAACAGTGAGACTTTTCAAGATTTGGGGGTGGTTTTTTTGTTTTTTTGTTTTTGTTTTGTTTTTGCTACAAACCCTATGGGGAGCACTGTGGTGGGGGTTCCTGCATGGCAAGGGGTTTAACTAGATGGCCCTTAAGGTCTCTTCCAACTCTATGATTCTAAAAAGGCAAGCCAGATTTCAAAGGGTATAACAAGATAAGTTAATCAATATAATTTCTAACTATCCTCACATAAATCATTCAAAGCCTATGAGTATGGTACACCTAGCATGGCCAAGTGTCCTCTATAGAGGGCATTCATCTCAGAAGGGCTGCTAAAGACAATCTACTACCAAAAGGACTAATCTAGTTCCAGGTCTACAGAAAAGAAACAGGACTGGGGTTGGGGAAAGAGTAGAGCTTTGAAATTACCCATCAGCTAGTACCCTGATAGCAGACTGAGGAGCTGTATACATGAACTGATAACTTGTTCAGTAGAGTGAGTTGGTGGTGGTGGTGGTTGCATTTTTATTTAAACAAATACTTATATATTTGCAGATATAGATGTAAATTAGTTTGTGTACATTTTATATAAACTCTCTTTTTGTGATGCATTGTCCTTATTGGAGGTAAATAATCACTACAAGCAACATCTCAGGATATTCAATAGCCTGGATTATCATGTAGCTTTGTGACTTGGCAGCACACTGTTATTACTGTTGTGGTGGTGATGGCTGTTAACTATCAAAATTATTATTATTATTATTATTATTATTATTATTATTATTATTATTAT
>JAHTLZ010000016.1:14991113-15013385 GCA_023846285.1 Phrynocephalus versicolor | reverse complement strand
ATTATTATTATTATTATTATTATTATTATTATTATTATTATTATTATGTCAAATCACTTGTCCCACTTTTAGTGACCCGACCAGGCTCACTAGGTATGTGAGATATTTAAGGAGTGGTTTACTATTGCCATTCTCCAGCTAGTTTCTCTAGGGCAGCAAAGATTTAAAATGAGATCTTCCAAGCCCTAATCCAACATTCTACCCACTACACCACCCTACACCAACACAGCAGTTATTAAACAAGCACTTCCATAAGTCCCATTGATTGCATGGGTGTACTTTATTTTAGATTTAGTCCAAAATGCTTTTAACTAATTAACCAGTTGACAGCTCTCCTTAAAGACAATAAGAGCTTGGGTGGACCAGCTGTTCCACTTTTTTCCCCTCCACAGGAGGAAAAACATTTTGAAAGCTAAGAGAAAAAATGATCGAAAAGCTAAAAGGTCACAGTAATTCAGGCCTTGTTCAGATACAACTAGGGGCATACATTCAATGCCATTATCCATTTGCTTGAATCAAGCTCAGCTCTTTTATATTTCCTGCTTTAAGAAAGTTAGGAGACCGTAAATAAGTTCTTCTGCGGGGAAGACACTAAGGAAACACCATGCCACCACTGGAGTTGAACCAACTGTTTACACGCGTGAAAAACAAAAATTAAAACGGGGGCAAGGAAAGCGGTCCAAAATCTCTAATAGCGGGGAAAAGGTTGATGATTGTTCCAAAACAGGTGTTTGGAGGGGAGGGGAAGGGGCTCCCTCAGCGGCAAACTGGGGAGGGATCGGTGGCCGTTGTAAACCCACACGCGACGGAGGAAGCAGGAGGCGACGGCTACATAATGAATAGGCGGCGCATGGATGCCCCGTCCTTTCCAGCTGCTGGGAAAACAATAGCGTGTGGGGGGCGGTTAGAGCACCGCCACCGCCACCAACCAACCCCCGGCCAGGCAGCCCCCCCTCGCCTCAACCCCAGCGTGGCCCACATAATACCCTACGGCCAGGCATGGGGGCGGGGCGGGTTCTTCGGCGCCCTGGTGGGGAGCCGAGTGCTTGAACCCGAGGCGGGCGTGAGGGCCGGCCGGGCGGGGGGGGGTTAAGAAGCCCAGGCGCGGAGCCCCCCCCCCCAACACACACACGGCACCCTCCCCTTCCCCGGAAAGGCCTCCTAGGCCAAGCCGCGCCAACAGGCGGCGGGGAGGGAGAAGCGTTGCTCGTGATAGGCGCAGGCGTGAGGCGTCGGGCGGGCTGAGGGCGGAAAGGGCTCCCTGCCTGGTGATACCACTCTCTTTCCGGGAAGAGAAGGCGCTCCGAAGCCACGCTAAAGAAAGACACCGGGTCGGCAGGCTGGCCGACCCCCCACCCCCACCCGCTTCCCTCCCCATTGACCCTCGGCTGAGGGACACACAGAAAGACGGTTGGGGGGGCGGAGAACGGCCGGGGGGAATCTCCCTGACACCCCCACACACACTCCAGGGCGTAATCCCCCGGCTCCGGCCAGGTTGTCAGCCGTTGGCCGCCTCCGCCGCGCTTTCCCATTCAAACGAGCCCGCCAGAGCCCACGAGGGAAGGGGGTGCGCGCCGTTGGAGGGGAGGGCGCCGCCGGAGGGGAAGGGGAAGGGGAAGGGGAAGGTAGGACGGTTGTTGAAGGGAGGGAAGTGGGCGAGGGCCAAAAGCGGAGTGCGGGCGGGCGCCTCGTTCTCTTTCTTACTCGTAGTCCCTGAAGATCTCGTTGGTGACCCTGCAGTGGAAGACATATTCGTCGGGTCGCAGGTCCGCGGGGGGTTCCTCCCGGACGAAGGGCTTTCGGTGCAACAGCGGCATCGCCTGGGGTCCCGCGTCGAAACGGAATGTTTGTTAGAAGGGAGTTTGATGGGAAGAAAGAGAGGAGAAAGAGAAAGAAAGAAAGACGTTTCAAGCAGGGCGACGAGCTGGGTCCACCCGGGGGCTCCTTGTGTGTGCGTTGTGTGTGTGTGTGTGCGGGGGCGCGCCTGACACGCCGCTTTTCTCGCCGAGGAGCCCGAGAGAGCCGCCCGGTGTGTGAGCGAGAGAGCAGCCGAGCGGGCGGCTCTTTCCTTTTTTCCTCCCTCCGCTTCTCTCCCCCCGCCCTCCCCCTGGGTCGCCTCACAATGGGGCCATGACGCCGAACAACAGGAGGAGGAGGCGGCGGCGGCGGCAGCAGTAGCAGCGGCTCTTCCCTCCCTCCCCCCCCCACCAACAACAACGTGCTCCACAGTCCAGGGGATTTCCCTCCCCTCCCCCGCCGCTTCCTCCGCCGCCTCCGTCTCTAAGGCCACGCTTCGGCCGCCGCCGACACCCTTCCTCTTCGTCTCCCCCCCCCCCCGGGGTCAGCCCTCACTGACCTCCGACCGCGGGGCCGCACACCTCTCCTCTCTCTCATCCGTGGCTCCAAAATACTACTAAACAAACAGGGGAGGGAAAGGAGAGAGAGGAAGGAGGGCAGGTCTTATCTCCTTTCCTGTCCAGCTCCAGTCGGGACTCTCCTCTTTCTTTCTCCGCCCCCCCCCCTTTCACCACCACCACCACGCCTTTTGATCTTTTTTAATGAGGGATCCCCTCCAGCTGGGAGGCCGTTTGATGAGCCTCCCTTCTGTCAGGAGTTGGTGTAAAGAGAGAGCGCCTTTTCCCAGCCTTTCTCCGTAGGTCCCTGCTGACGCGGACCGACCCGTCTGGAAAGAGACGTCAAGGTGGTGCCATCCCCTCCTACCTGATTTGTAGCCCGCCGGTTCCGTCCGACGCCTGGCTGGGATCTAATTAGGCTCCTCGCGTTTCTTCTCTTTTCTTTGAAATCTCCCTGGATTGACCCTTTTGTGTCCCTCTTATTTCCCTCCTTGCTCGTCGGAAGTTTTTGATCTACTAAGCTCTCAATGAGGAAGAGCTGTTGGGAGGAGCTTTTGACTTCTTTCCCCTACATCTTTATTGGCCGATCGCGGCCTTTCCAGCTTGTGACACACAGGAAGACAGGGAGCTGCATTATTAATTAATGAGGCGCTCATCCTCCATTTTTAAATTAGCAGCCCAAAAGAGCCGTGCCCAGTGCCAAGGCTGTTGGAGACCTCCGCTGTGGAGAACGGTACAGTTGGTGGTGAACTATAAGACTAGGTCTTCTTGAACATGTGGCACAATCCTGAAGTTAATTGTCTTTTTCATATTTTCTATAGACCCAAGAGAAATACTAGAGGCTTACATTTACCAGTATGCCATGGCTCTTTTGTGTTAAGTTCAACAGGGAGACAAGCCAGACAGTATTGTTTCAACTTCCATTCCCCAACACTCCATCACAAGTTATCGCCTGAAAGGATTACAGCAAGCACCAAATCCACAACCCCAACACATTTTAAAATGTGAAAACAAAGTGTTGAATCAAAAATTATACACCCTTCAGTAAAGGGTGACCTTTTATTTAAACTATTGTGCTTTAAAGTAGAAATGGCCACACCTTTCCAGGTGGCCTTATAATAGAAAAATACAGTATGACTGACTACTTCAAAACTCAGAAATACATAGACTGTTGTTTCTATAGGAAATGTTCCCTTTTTATATAAAACACACATAAAGAACTGAAAAGTCTCCACAGTCTAATAATACACAGTTATGTATAAACTGGCTTATAATTTTTATGTGGACACATACTGTTTTTTTATTATTTTAAAGCATATTCAAGATTTTGTCCTAAGCATATTAACCAGGAATTAGTTACTGCAAGTAACTTTTGGAATTAGCTAATATTATCTATGGACTGTATGCATATGGTTTCGGGCTATCCTGTTTTCTAAATGGTAGGGCATTCTACATGATCAGTTTGCTATAGTATCTTCTTATTCAGAAAAAAAGAATTTATGAACACTTCTCGTCTTAAAGGAACATTCATTTTCAAAAGCAAATCTCCCCATGTAGAAGAGAGTTTCTGATAGTTCTTCAGTTTTCTCCTTTTCTGTCAAAATCAAAACTACAATACTGTTCTCCATATCCTGCAAGGAGGTGAATTTATCTGCCTTCCACAGTGATAAAATAGCCTGGTGAGCAGTCAGTAGCCATTAAGAAAGGTTCATTTTCATCTCTTCAAAAGCTTTCAAGAACATGAGAAAATAATGCTATCCATTCACTTGGGACTTGAACAAGGATTAGTAGCATGGCCTCCAGTGATTTAAATATATGCCACATATCCATTAAAAAGGCACAATCCTCATTTGCATACTTTTTTCTGTCCTATTGAAACAGTGGGGAATCAAGTAAAGATTAGCTCCCAGGCATAACACCCAACAGACCTTTAAGTGTTTGGTCTATTAATGTTGTATCTGTTCATCAAAAGTAGGCCCCGCCTATCCTGATTGGCTCTTTTGTTCATTTTGCCTGCTACTATTTGCCTTGTTTAACCAAAACCCATGGCTACAGAACAATGACAATTGTTAAGGCTCTTCTACAGTGCTCTCCATTCGCCCATCAGTCCAAATAAGGACTGCAGCCAAGAAATTGGAAGACTGAGATTTTGAAGGGCAACTTTGAAGGATCTTGAAAATATCCTCAAGTGCAAGGATGTGTCATTAGAGACCAAGGTGAAGATAATCTACTGAATAGTATTTCTGATTACTGTGGACAGATGTAAAAGCTGGGCAGCGAAGAAAGTTGACAAAAATCATTTCATTGAAACTATGGTGATGGAGAACAGTTTTCCCTGTCAGAAAGATGAGTGGATCCTAGATCCAATCAGGTTTGAATGATTTATCTAGAAGCAAAACCTTAAGTCCATCATACTTGAGGCACATCATGAGGAGACAGGATTCACTGGAAGAGACAATAAATGGTGAGAAAACTGAAGGCAGCAAGGAAAGAGGAAAACTAAACGAGAGATAGATTCAGTAAATGAACCCATATTCTTGATTTTGCAAGACCATTCATTATACAATCTTTTGCAATCATTAATAGAATTGTGGTAAGTCAGAGATGACAAATGTAACAACAGTAGTAGCCACATGGCCCCTCTTCCTCTAAATAAGAACAAAAGATTCTACCCTGTCCTCAGTATTTGTTTGTTTGTTTATGATTTATATACCACCAAGTTTAATTAAAATAACAACTCCAGATGTTGTACATGTAAAATAAAATAAAAATAACATTTTACATATATTAAGTAAACATAATAAACACAGAGAAGAAACAAATCATAACAGGGAGTCAATAAGTGGTGAGCAACATGCAGCACTGCCAAAAGCCTCATGGTAGAGCCAGGTCTTCAACAAATTCTTAAACATTGCCACAGATGGAGCCAGACAGCTGTCAACTGGCAGTTTGTTCCAAAGAGGAGGGGCGGCCCCTGAGAGAGCCTGGGCTTACAAAGGTTGGCTCTCCCTTGACTGTGCACTAGGTAACCCATCTTGCTGGGCTTACGAAGGTTGGTTTGACTGTGGAGTAGATGACCCATCTTGCTGGGTGCATGAGGGATGGCTCTCCCTTGACTGTGGACTAGGTAACCCACCTTGCTGGGCTTACAAAGTTTGGCTCTCCCTTGACTGTAGACTAGGTAACCCATATTTCTGGGCTTACAAAGGTTGGCTTGACTGTGGACTAGATAACCCATTTTGCTGGGCGCATGAGGGATGGCTCTCCCTTGATTGCGTACTCGATAATAGTTGCATGGAGTGAGGGAAAGCACAGGGATATAGCACTGACCACTGTCCCCAGGAGAATTGTCAGTGTTACAGCTTAGCAACAAAAGGACAAAAAAGTTCCAGGGGTTCAGCCTTGACTCTTCTGCTGAAGTTGCTTTATTGTCTCTTTGTCTCTCTTTTAACGCATATGTCATGCGGACAGATCAGTATATCCCACCCCTTTAAAGGGACTTTAGAGCAACTTTAGCCTGGTGCGGTAGCAGCCTAGGTTATGTTTATTTTGTTTTCTATTTTAGTTTTTATTGTATATTATTTATGTTTGCATTATGACGTATACTGTAAACTGCCCAGAGTAGCCTTGTAGCTAGATGGTGTGGTATAAAAATCTAATAAATAAATACCTAAATGGAACATGCTAGCAGAGATGGGAAAGGCGAGTTTTGGACTGCACTTCCCAGAAGACCCTAGCCATCGTGGCCCCAACAACCCCAACGTTGCAGGGATGGTCATCAGTGCTGGTGGTAAACCACTTTCTTCTCTTGTCTGGATATTAATTCTGCAGTTACTGATTTTTCTCACTGAACCAGATAGCTGCCCATGGGATACTAAAGTTCTTCAGACTAGAGTTTTAAAGCCACTGTTTTAGACAAGGGGTGAACATCAATCTAGTAGGTTGTAATTTGTGCCTTACTAGAAACGGAATCTCAGGATCTAGGAAATTGAGCCAAACACAGATGCACATTTAAACACTGGTAATAATGTTTAAGTGATGGTGTGGCTGCTGATCTAGAAGTATTTGAGCGCATTGACTGAGTAGAGGCCCACAGTGTTTCCACCCAAAACTCTGCTCCTTGTCACCCCCTGATACCATAAAATTGCAGATATCTAACAGTGAGATTTGTTACAAATGTTTTAATTATCATCCTTCATCCTGCAAGTGTTTTTAAATCACTTATAACCTAACTTAAGTCTTTCTAATTACTTTATTCAGTCAGTGATCCCGAGACATATCAGCAGACCACCATTTACTCTCTGCCCACTTTTGCCCTGGCCTGGACCAACCAGCAAAGGGACATTTCACAGCAGTATTGGGGGGAAATGGGATCCCGTGTCTCATGATCTTCTGATTTATGAGAATTTGAAATGATGACAGTTTATGGAAAAGATCCATTTACACCTCCGTTACTCTCTGGGGTTTATTGTTAACTGATCCAGTACCAGACATTTACTTTCCTTTAAATAAACAGACCCATAGGAGAATTATTATTGCTTTACAATGGCTATAATCCTGTTTCATAACATAAGCAAAATTGTATGACCATTCCTTAAAGGTTAATACTGTAAAGAATATCTCTTCTAATTCTTTGAGATATGCATGCATCCTGGCTTGGTGAGTGTGCATATGCCCCTGAGAATTGCAGTGGGGGCTTTTATTTATCAGCAAGGAATGATCTTGAATTTTTTTACTTTGCATACTTTCCAGAGCAGGATTTCAGCCTGCATCTGTTTATTGGCTGCCAGGATTCCAGATTTCAGAGGGCACAAGACATATTACCTCATAAATCAGGCTTTCCATGGAAATATATTTATGGACAAACTCTGGCTCTTCAACCACAGAAATGACTGGACATAACTGTCAAGGGGAACCTTTATTTTTATATAGTTGCAAATATATATTAAAAAGCTGATCCTGCATCAGATAACCTGATGTGGACAACTATTTCCTGGATAATCATTTTGGCCAATGCCAACCCAAAAAATAAATCAATGCTGTTTGTCTCTGTGTTCAAATTTCAGCTGCAAACGTACACTCTTAATGGAGGAAATCACTTTCCATTGACTGAGAGATTTCCAGCTATCTTTGAGCTGTCAGTTCTTCATTCTGGTCTCCAGCTGCACCAGATCAGATCAAAAACCTATCTAGAATGGCATTCTGTTTCTATCGGAAGTTTATAAGAAGCCCAGCACGCAAGCAGGACATGAGCTCAACAGCATCCTCTTCTTGTACTCTTCAGCACCCAACATTAAAAAAACCCTGAACTTCCAAACCTAATTGGTTTCTTGACAATACAGTAGTTGTAAAGCAAGTCTTTTCAATTTTCCTGTTAGTTGCAGTAATAAAATAGGGCTTTGGTTCTTAGAAGATTTTTACACCTTATAAACAAAACCACTGCTGTCTTCTAATGTCTTCCCCACACCTTATGCTTGCCAATCATCTTTTTCTAACATGTCTTCTCCCTTCTACCTCACAATTCCTGCCCTTTCTGGTGTACTTGATACAACTCTCCCGTCTGACATCTGCTGGCCTCTCCCAAACTTTCTTCCTGGACTTTCCTTCTGATCCTTGATGTCTTCCTTCTCCCCTTCTCTTCAGGCCATGCCTAGTGATGTAAAGACGTCAATTTACAGCATAAGTCACAGTGATCACTGAAGTGAGTCACAGTAGTCATAAAAGGGATTTTTGGATGCTGGGGGTGGGGGTTGTAAAGTAAGACATAATTAAGCTGGGGTTTACCTTTGGTGATGTAGAATATATATCAGCCGCAATAGCTATTGATAGTCTTCAATAGTTGATCCCCATGGTTTCTATGGGGTGGAATAAACAAGGGCAAAGGGAACTTTTCTTCCATGGTTTGCTAGGGGGGAATGAGGTGTTCCACAACTGTGGGATATCTGCTCTAGTGTAAATCTACACATATGTAAGAAATAAACACCACCAAATCCTATGGGGCTTACACCCAAAAGTCAGTAGGCGTAAGACTGCAGCCTTATTGGATCAGCAAAGCCTCAAGCCATTTTCACCCATTCAATTTGAAAACAGAGAGAAGCAGTGCCTTTTGCGACCTTTCATGTCTTCACTGCCATCTAGTGGCAGTTCTAATACAGTAAGGACGTAATTATTCTAATAAACACACGAAATACCTGTTGAACAGGACTTCAAGCGGTTCTGAATCGGGTGTGTCTGTTTTTGTGGTGTGTCTTATTTTTAGGGAAAGAAAAATAATTTAAAAATTGCAGGTGATTACTGTACTTGTTTCAATTGTGGTTTCATCATTTCTTACTAAAATTACAGGAATCACATGCTATTTTATGGTTTTGAATGTCATTATGTAGACTGAGTGACTACGCACGTGTCAAATAAAATGTATCATGGTGTAAGAAGGAATCTCTTGGCACCTTTTGCATTTACTAAAAGCAGCTGTGGCCATGGCAGAAACACTTGGACTGGTACAGCCCTAAGAAAGGGATTTATAATCCTTTTCTTTCAGGCTTTTCCCTTTCTGACCTTTACCCAGTTAGCTGCTTCATTTTAGATGGTCTTGTCAAAGTATTTTCAAGGAAGGAAATATACAGCAGTGGTTTATCATTGTATCCTGCACAGTACTGACATACAGTAAATTAGTTTGAATATTTCTGCACTTCTCCATGAAAGATACTTTGCCAGCATCACCTTCAGCTATTTTGCTATCCAGCAGCTGCCCTCTGGGAATTTTTTCTGCCACCATCTTGACTGTCAGCTTTCTTGGCATGCACTGCACACTGACCCCATTCAGGCAGACTAAAATCTGATCCAAAAGGCTGACATTAATCCTCCAAAAGTCGATACAGAGGAGCAGGCAGAAATGAGCAAGAAATGTTTTTTTAAAGAGGGGTAGGAGTGAAGTGCGTGCGTAAAAGGAAAATCCACCAAAAGGGGTACTGAAATAACTAAGAACTCAAGGGTGCCTGCAATTCCTGCCCAGATTAGAATTATATATCTGTCGGCCAAGAAGATTAAAATAAAATAGCATTGTGTATACTATGTTTAATATAATAAACGCAAAAATAATTGGAGCTAAAAATATCAGTGGTGATCCCCCTGCCTCCAAAAAACACTTCATAACCTCTTGAGGATTTTGCCCTCCCATGGAGAAACTCTAACTTAGAACGGGGAGGGGGTATACGGAATTGGTAGATGATTATGGCTGGCATAGGTAATAGGTGTATACTAAATTTTGGAATCAGTGTACAGCAGGGATGCCCAACACCCAACCACAGACTGGTAGTAGTCCATGGCTTGTAGGAAAACCAGGCCACATAGTGCTGCTGGTTGTTGTTGGGTTTGTTTTTGTTCTTTATGTCATATTGTGGAACCCATTATTATTTTTGTCTGTATTTTGTTGTATGCTATTCCTTGTTAACCGCCCTGAGTTCCCGTCTGGGAAAATCTGGTGGTAAATAAATAAATAAATAAATAAATAAATAAATAAATAAATAAATAAATAAGGGTGTGAAGGCATGGTTTCCTTTAAGGCACTTCTCCCAACCTCCATGCAGGGATTTTCCTCCCCCACGTACCTGTAGAAACCATTTTTCCTTTTGCTCATGATGGAACCAGTACGTACATATGTGTGTGTGTCTGTGAGAGAGAGAGAGTGTGTGTGTGTGTGTGCGTGTGTGTGCGTGTGTCTGTGTGTCTGTGTGTGTCTGTCTGTCTAGTTCATAGAATCACACAATAGTAAAGTTGGAAGGACCCTACAAGGTATGGCGACACCTCCCTTTTAAACGTGTGATTGTGATGGAAATGTGTTGTATAGGGAACCAACTTATTAATCTTCACAGGATCTTCTTGGTAATGCTGTCACCTTTTTAAATCGTCGCCTTATGAACTGGGACAGACTCAGATGTATAATATAAAAATAATAATGAAGTTTATTGAGAAAATAAATAAATACTATAATGTCTGAAGTTGGTATGCGTTGCCTTAAACATAGAACAGATTAATTTAACTCTTCAAGCCTCCCTGTCCTTAATAACCAGTAAACAGTAAAGCCCTCACTGCCTGACTGAACTCTAACAGAGCTGTGCTCTCTCTCAGCACTCACTCTCAACAACCCTTAACTCTTAACTCTTCTTAACTCTTAACTGACTCTCACAGACCAGGCTCCACCCTTTTTATACCATACCATCCCCCGCCCTCCTGCTGGGATTGGATGATGATTTACATATGCATTTCTACTTCTTCCAGGGTGTTGTCACACAAGGTCATCAAGTCCAACCCCCTGCTCCACGCAGGGATACAAATCAAAGGATATCGGCCAGGTGGTTGTCCATATTTCTCTTGAATACCTCCAGTGTTGGAGCACTCACCAACTCTTGAGGTAATTGGTTCCATTGTCATACTGCTCTAACAGTTAGGAAGTTTTTCCTGTTATTCAACTGAAAGCTGGGTTCTCTTAGCTTGATCCCATTGGTGCGCATCCTGCACTCTAGCATGATTGAGAACAGATCCTCCTCCTCCTCTGTATGACAGCCCTTCAAATATTTGAAAAGTGTTATTCCCCCCCTCGGTCTTCTTTTGTGTGTGTGTTGTGTTCATGCACGTGCCCAAGTAAAAGCCCCAGACAGCAAGAAAACTGTCTGCCACCAAACCGATCCCTGGTGAGCAAAAGGTTGGGGATCGCTGGTGGGCAGTACGAAACAGCAGCAAAATGAAATCTACCCAACTGCTCTTAAGCCAGGATTCTCAATGCATGAGCATGAGCTTGCACAGACTTCTTGAGGAGACAGAAGTCATTTCAGATAAGGCCTTTTTTGCAATCATACTGTCTCATTCATGGAGGTTGACCAGAGGTACAGGCAAGGGCGTATCTGGGGGTGGGCGCGGAAGGGTGAATTTGCCCCGGGCACAGCAATCTGGGGTCACTTGGAGGGGTAGCAGGAGGAGGAAGCTGTGCGCCCTCTCACCAGCAGTCCTCCTGTCCCCCGGCTAAGGCTTGCCAATGAGACCCCCCCACTGTCTCCACTGCCACACACGAAGCAGGCAGGCGGGTAGCGCAGTGGCCATGGCGCCCTCCTCCCCTTCCTCCTCCTCCTCACCTTCCTTTTGGCCACCCATTTTTATTTGATGTATTCTGCAATGGCCTGTGTGCCATGCAATAACATTCCTGGTTCTGGTATGGGATCAGTTATAAATTAAAATTTCCCCTATTTGGGAACAGCAGTAAGGAAAATTCATATACTGTATATAGAAAATTCCATTTTATTTTTTACAACAAAGTTCAAAAATGTATCTGAAATTCAAACACAAAATTCAAACATGCTGAATTTCCCATTCTCTGACTACAGTTAACAGTACTTCACAATCTTCTCTGGAAATGAACCAAACAGATTTGGGTTTTTTAAAACCTTTACATAATCAAAAATATGTTCATGATTTTCGGCATTATTTTCTGTGGCACAAGTGGTTGCTCCCTCCACATAGGAGTCAGTGAAGAACTGCAGATACATCAACTGAGGCAGCTGAATGTTGGAACTTTTTTATGCTACAGTATCCTGTATAAGCAAATTTCTTCAAGTGCTTCTCTATCATTATCTTCCAAGAATACGTCATAGTGCAAAGGTATTGCTTCTACCCACTGGTTCAGTGGAATATCCACCTGGAAAGAGATGAAAACAAAGTGTACCCAATCCTCTTTCCAGAGCCTATAAATCTCATAGATGCTGACAAAGACAGGTAGAAAAAAATTAAATAGCACTTTGGAGCTATGCCTACAAGGTACACATACACATGCCAGAACTCAGGCTGTTAGACACTGTACTGTACAGTGGATGAATCTAACAAAAATCAGAATGCTTTCTTCCCCTTTTTATATGCATGATTTTCTCCACTTTGGTCTAATTCAGTGATTCTTTTACTACAGAACTGTTTTAAAATGAAGAAAGAACCTGAATGAAAGATTACTTGAGCCAAAACCTATAGTCATTTAGACTACATGGCAGTTATTAACTTAGTGTTCTATAGCAGGCCTGCCCAACAGATAGACCGGGGACTACCAGTAGCCCATGAAGGGTTCAAAAGTAGCCCGCCAGCCATCAATAAAAAATGTGAGGGGATAAGTTCTCCACCTCTACCTCCCCCAACCCAAGGACCACCACTGCCCCAGCAAAGTTCTGGGTCTGCCAGCCCACTGTCTCAGCCAAGCGAGGCAGTTCAAGGGCCATGGCACAGTCCCCTGCTCTCCCTACCGGCCAGATGGTCAGCGTGCCACTGTCTCATGACCAACTGAGTTGTTGGTGCTGAGCGGAGGAAGAGAAGTGGAAGGGACAGTGAGGGGTGGGGTCATGGGCGTTCCCACCCCCTTTGTGTTTTGACATCCCCCTCTTCTTCCCCCTGTAGAATTCCTTCCTCCCATCCTTCCATCCTCCTCCCACCCCCACATGTGCCTCACAGAGACTGTGACCTGCCGCTCCTCCTGCTCCCCTTCTGAGCCATCCCCTCCTCCTTGCACCCCTGCTGGCTTGGCCCATCCCAGCTGCACAAAGAATATGGCAGAAGTGAGTGAGAGCTATGGGTGGCGGCAGCAGTGGCAGCGAGGGGCCTGGAAGGGAGAAGGGGGGAAACAGACAGAGAAGTAGAGTCAAGTCAGGCCCCAAGCAGGTTGGGAGGGAAAGTGTACCTTTTTAAAAATGTCTTCCAGCAGCCCAGGCAAGCGGAAGGGGCAATCTGTGCAAGCATGCACGTGCCTCACTTGCACCCATCCACACCGGCTCAAGTGGGTGAAAGGGAAGCATGTGCATGGTCAGCCTTACCATAGGAATGAATTGAAATATGTTCCCTCCAGAAAGCATAATTAATTTTCAATGTGTTCCTATGGGAAACCGTTGCTCTACTTACAATTTTTTTACTTATGAGCATATGCTCAGAACAGATAAAATTCGTAAGTAGAGGTTTTAGTGTAGTAGCCCTCAGGCATTTTCATCTGGAAAAAGTAGACCTTGGCCTGTTCTAATTTGGACAGCCTTGTTCTATAGTTTACTGATTTTGGCCTCAAGTCTCACATTACTTTTCTGCAGCTTATTTTTGTATGTTTCTGACTTCCAGAATCCCTAAGCAATATCCTGCTGCTCACTGTGGCTGGAGGATTCCCCCAGGTTCTCCTAGGGATGTTGCATTTCCTTCTACTGGATTTCTGACTAGGTGACTTCTTACCTTGTATATTTCTAACCTTTCAACAGAAATCAAAAACCTGAACTTTTGCATTCCAAGGCTTTTCATCTACCGAGTTTACATTGCAGCCCCTGTACATGTGCACATTTGCCAGTAGAATATAAGCACAGGTTGCTTACCTGTAACTGTAGTTCTTGTTCAAGTGGTCCTCTGTAAATGCACCCATTTGGGATTGTCCTGCATGGAGGCATTTGGTACATTCTAGACCCTCAATATGTCTGCTAATTCATACACCCTCCTCATCCTGCTGCTAGCCATCAGTCCACTGCTGATAAAATATGCACTTGTGTGACAGACCGAGAGGAAGATGGGTGAGTTGTGTGAATCCACAGATGACAACTGGAAGAGCTGTAGTTACAAGTAAGCAACCTCCTTCCTCATGATCTCTGACAGTCATGCATGAGGATGACTGGCAAGCTGGTGAGATGTCATGCCAAAACAGAAGCACTGTCTGCTATCTTGCTTGGCTCTGATGTCCAACCTATAATATCTGATGAATGGCAGGGGCTGCATCTCTGTTGCTGCCTTCCAATTGTTTCTCAGCTTTGAGGAATGTCATAAAAACAGTAATTGCTCTAACTGAACGGGTTCAAAGGTATGGTAAACCAAGGTTATACTATTCACCATCCATTTAGGTAAGTGCTAGGGTGTGACATGTACAGCCCTTCTAAATCCCTGGTAGCCAACAGATAGTGAACTTCTGGAACTGTTTAAAAGGCATAAGCCTTGTGAACATCCAGTGTATACAATTTCCTCCTAAATCTGAGGTTGGAGATGGGAAGAATGTAGTGAATACTAGAAGTTAGCTGAAGTAAAAATCCAGGAACAAGAGGCCACTTGGGCATTCTCACTTTTTCTTTATAAAATGGCAAAAAAGAAGGATCATATTGGTAGTGGTTGCAACTAGCAATGCTGTACTGTGGCATAGAAGTTTAAGGTTGAAAGTTGCCATAGGTTCAAACGGTGCTTTTGTAAGATGCTTAAGCATTAAAGTAACAGACCACTGAAGTTGAACATCTAGATAAATGTTCCTCAAGCCCTTGAAAAAAACTAAATGGTTGGATGTCTGAAGAAACAAGAAGCATCAGATCCTAGTGAGGTTGATATGCTGCAGTGGCCAGCAAGTAAACTCTTAGCAAAGTGTGAGATATGCCTCTTTGCTTCAGGTGCAGAAAAAAAAAGCAAGACAGAGTGTGGCAAGTAAGGTTTTTCTATTGGCCTAGTGAAGTATAAAAGTTTCTTCCATTTATATCTGCAATTCCATCTGCTGGATGGTTTTCTAACATAGTGTGTCCATTTTGTTTATTTCTGTGTGGACATACTATCAGAATGTTCTGGAGGTCTTCAAGCAGGCACAGGACAATCCAAAAAGTCTGATTCACAGAGAAGACAAAGAAGAGCCATTGAAATTATGAAGGGGCTCATGTCCTTTGAATAAAACTGTTCATTTTAAGCCTCATGCACTTGATTAATAATGATAAACAAACCTTTGGAAAACAGTTACTTTACCTGCAGTTCTGAAAGAGATTTTTCAAGGCTTGGTACTGTTACTAATAAAGATCCTTTCTTTCTTACATTTTCATTGATGAATTTCCAGCATCTAGGATAAAGAATGTTCAGATTTCATGTGAAGCTAGAGTTCCAGAAGTGCCTTGTCTATGACAACTATATAAAGTAATTCTGTGATGCTATAGGACAAAACTCAGCAGGATCTAGGGGGGAAGAATTTAAACTGAAGGGACTTCTAATGAGTGTGTAGCAGATAATTTGAAGCCTGTTGATGATTTATACTGTTGTTCAGTTGCAGGCACAGTGAAGTACCTGTTGAAGATTCAGGGAGATATAATTTAAGTGTTACAGGAGAGATTATTGTTTCTGTGCTCAGCAGGGTGTGAGTCCTCAGCTCTCATATTATCATTATCGGGTCCAGATTCATGAAGTTATGAGATGGTAAGAGTTCCTTCTGCTTTTGTATAGTAGGACCCCAGTATCCGCTGGGGATTGGTTCCAAGCCTTCCCGTGGATAATGAAAACAGTGGATAAGAGAGAACACCAACATGTCCCCAAAACTGCTGTTTTGTGATAGTAACTTGCTTTACAGCTGCTGTTTGTGACAGCAGGTTGCTTTACAACCGGTTTCATGACAGTAGCTTGCTTTACAGCTGCTCTTTGTGATAGTAGCTTGCTTTGCAGCTGCTGATTTATTTATTTATTTTTTCCTCTGCCAACTGTGGATAACTGAATCAGTGGATAATGAATTGGTGAATACAGGGGTCCTACTGTATTACTGGATCCCTAGCCCAAAAGGCCGGTCTTTAATCAAAGGTTGAGTTATATCGTTCACAACGTGCCTATTCCTCTCTATCCCTGACTCAACAAAAACTTCCCTGCATCTGCGAACAAAATAACATTATTGCAAAAGTATCCCTTTGGAGAGAAAGGTGGCATAAAAATAAAGTTATTATTATTATTATTATCCTATTATATCACCAATCGATAAAAATTATAACCACCACTAGCATGTATGTATTTCATGTTCCTGAGGTCTGTCAAATGCCAGGTCTTCAATTTATGTTTTAAAAAAACCCCAATGCAAACTGATTTTAATACAACAGTTTTCTGTTTGTTAATGTTACAATGAAAGCTGGTAAATAGCATTCACCATTAGACAAGGTCCAATATCTTTGTATGCCACTGCATAGCAGAGAGGATATTGGCTAGCTGCCTTCAGATAATGTTATCTTTCTAGCTGCTGTTAGGAGTGTGGATTATTGTTGTTTGTTGTCCTTTAGCTTTTTGCATGCAAAGAAGTGAAACAAATAATGTATCTCATAATGTTCACAACATACATTTAAAAAAAACATTGTGTTTATATTAAAAGACTAGTTTTAACTAGTAAATACAAGGCTAGTTTGTTCTCAAAAGTGTCTTGTTGATCTGTCAGAGGCACAGCTTACCTGGCCTGTTCTGATCTGTCAAGAAAATATTCAAAGACATTATTCATTATGACAACATCCGCATTCTTAAGAAGTGGAGCCTGAGTACAAATGTCTGCATTAAGCACCTGAAGGGACAGAATTTTGAATTTTTTAAAAATAAAATCTGATAATAGTCTCAATCAGTAAAATCAACAGATCACGGAAAAAGCCAGATGTTCTTCCTCTCCCTTGTAAATTTTTTCAGCATTCACGACTCAGTTCTAGACCAAATATACTACAAAGTAATTTTTCAAGCAAGGTAGGTGACCACTCACTTTCTATTTTGGGGTTTTAACAGAATTACAGTGGTACCTTGTATAAAGGAATTAATTAGTTCCAAATGAAATTATGTTAAGCAAATTTTCCTTTGTACAAATTTCGCATAGAAATGCATTGAAAATGGATTAATCCCTAATCGCAACTATTTTTCTGTTGTATGGATTCACCCCATAGGTGATTCTGTTAAGAGATTTCCCTCTATCTCTGAATTTTTTTTCCTTTAAGCGGATTTTCTGTTAAACAAACCACTTGTTATATGAGGGATCACTGTATAGGCTGATGAAATATTAAACACACGATGAGGACTCACAATGCCATACAATTAAGCTGAAAGTGAAGTGGAGGGCAGAGAGGAAGCCTAATCCATCCCATTAACAGTCAATGGACACCACCTACTGACTGGGTGACACAAGGATGGGGGAACTTGCTCTTCTAGATCAGGGCTGTTCAACTTTGAACAGCCCAAGGTCTACTTTTTCCAGCCCAAAGTGCCTGAGGGCTACTACACTAAAACCTCTACTTATGAATTTTAATCTGTAAAAGCTTTTGTAAGTAGAGCAGCAGTTTCTCATAGGAAAGCATTGAAAACCAATTAATCTGTTCTGGAGGGAACAGATTTCAATGTGCCATGGTCCTTGAACTGCCCCGCTCGGCTGAGGCAGTGGGCTGGCAAACCCAAAACTTTGCTGGGGCAGTGGTGGTCCTTGGGATGGAGGAGGGAGGAGTGGAGAATATATCCCCTCACTTTTTTTATTGATGGCTGGCGGGCTACTTTCGGACCCTTCACGGGCTACCAGTAGCCCGCGGTCTACCTGTTGGGCAGGCCTGTTCTAGATCAGTGGTTCTCAACCTGTGGGTCCCCAGATGTTCCTGGACTGCAACTCCCAGAAATCTATTCCAGCACAGCGAGTGGTGGAGGCTTCTGGGAGTTGCAGTTCAGGAACATTTGGGGACCCACAGGTTGAGAACCACTGTTTTAGATGTTGTTAGGCTGTAATTCCTAGGAACATCTGGGGACCGCCATAGCCACCATACCACTGGCAGGGGATGACGGTAGTTGCAAGCTAAGGACATCTGGAGAGCTCTATGTTCTCCACCCCAGGGCAGCGCTAAACCAGAAGAATCCAAATAACTTATAATAACTAAGGAATAGCATAGGTTTATTCTGTTACCTCAGTGGTCCCCTACTTTGGCTCCCAAATGTAGATCTCCAGGATTACAAATCCTAGAAACCCTGACCAGCACAGCTAGTGCTGAAGGCTTCTGGGAGTTTTAGCCCAAGAACACATGGGGATCCATGGTTGAGAAAACCAGGTAGCTATTGCAGCATTGTGGCTAAGAGACAATGTTCCAAGTTGGAGAGTTCCTATCAGTTTCACCAACATGAAGTCATCTGTTGACCTTAAGCAATCATCATAAGAACAATAACCAGGTTCTGCATGTGAAATGTTTGAACACCCCAAAGTGTTATGCGACTGCCAAATATGATTATACTTCACTCTTTGTATATTTTAGGGAAAAAGTCTTACTGTCAGCTAGCTAAAAATAATTCAAATTGCTACAATGTATTTTCAATATTACGAACATACACATTGTTTAACATTCTCGCAGTCTCCTTTTAAAATTTAGAACTAAGAGCACAGGTTTTCAAAACTGATTTTTTTCAGCTATAATCACTTTTAAAATGTTTAAGGTATAATAACACCACTTGTCTATGTGATTGAACCCAGAAATAAATTTTTAAAATGTTGGAACACAGATTTGCTAATTTATTTATTTATTTTTATATTTTTATGCCGCCCATCTTCCAATGGAACCTACCACATCTCTATAAATAGAACAGTCAAATATGCTGTATCACCTTTATTCTGTCAAACAGTTGGTATTTTTCAACAACAGTTTCCTGCAACTGGCAAAATTCTGTATTCATTTCAACACCATAGATCTCAGATGCTGAGCTATAAAAGTAGCCCTAAAAAGGAAAGAGGAAAAATAATGTTTAGGTTTGATAAGTCTGTTAAGAATCTTAAGATGTTTCAGGCCCTTTTGCAAAGAGCAAACAATTGTTCTTGGCTCACTATAGTATTATCCTGATTAACATAAATGTTATCCCCTCAATGTTTTCTAACCCAAATTAACATGAACATTAGATAGCAAAGGGTGATAAACTCTACATAGCTTCAAATACAGTAAATGCTGTAAATTGCTTTTGGTGTCAATCCTCCTTACAACGGAGCGGCAAGTACAGTCCTGGGGCTGATAGTAGTCCAGCAAGTGTGTTTCTGTAACTGTCAGCCCTTCCCTGTGTCCTCTTTTTCCAATACTGAAAAACTGAACTGCAGCTCTTAAAAAGTCTCCAAGAAAGGCATTTCAGCTTTTAAACAGGTTACCAGTTCCCCATGTTAACCCCTTGAAATACTCATTTTTCAAAATTGGTTGTGACAGACAATTAGTTGTGACAGACAAATAACTGGGACACGACTAAAAGCTTCTTATCCACTTATACGAAGACAAAGCCACAACTAGAGATGGGCACCCAACGAAAAATGAAGCTGTTTTGTCATTTTGTTAGCTAACAAAACACAATGAAACAAAACAAAATTGGGAAGCAGTGTTTGGTTAGTAATGAAATGAATCAGTGTTGTTTTCATTTAAAATGAAACAATTTATTTCGCTGTAGAACGGCTCCCCTGGGTCCTAGAGGCACCTGGTGCCTCTAGGACTCAGGGGACCCGTTTTATAGAGTAACGAATTGGTTTGTTAGTGTTTCATTTCATACAATTTTTAAAAAACAAAATTAATTTCTTATGAAATGAAACGAATTACAGGGGGACAAAGTGAAACAAAAAAAAAAAACACAGTTTTTCTGTTTCATGCCCATCCCTAGCCACAACCAATCAGGTGGGATGGGAAGATTTAGAAAGTAAGGACTGAAAACAACTGCCAAATAGCGTTTAGACCAGCTTTGATGACAAAAGGAAGCATCAGATAGGATGAAAATAAGGAAGCCAGTAAGGGTGTGGATATTAGAGAGGCCTGGACATGAGGGAAGCCACTTGGGGCTTGGCTAGGAAAGCAGTTGGATAGCTATGAATTTAGACATATCTGGTCAGGCAAAGCTAAACTTCTTATTTTCCTGAAGCTGAAGAAAAGGAGCTACGAATATTAATAGAAGCAAGCCATTCTAAGAAGAACTGGCTCTTAACACATAAGTTAACTGGTTGGATTCTGGGTAAAGTTCATGCTGAGTTAATGAGACAGTAAAGCTCTTATGAAATGTTAAGGATTACATAACAAACCTTATAATAAGGTGATGTGTGAATGATTGTTTCCAGTCCATAGCTCCCTACAAATGTGCCAGTGCCCCCCCCCCCAAGGGGCCATATGGCCACAGCTGAATGACTGCTTTAGACCAACAAGCTTCAAGAAAATAGAAATCTGTTTCGGATCTAAAATCCACCCTAGTTATAACTTATACCCAGATCAGTAGATAAGTGGTTTAAAGGAACACTTTAAATATTAAACATCATCAGCTCTAGCTTAAGGGTGACACTATGAAGAAAATAAACTATTGTTATTTATTGCTAACAACACAGGGAGTATACAGTATCCCCCATCTATTGCGGGGGTTAGGGACCCACCCGACCCGCAATAACTGAAAATCTGCGATATGCGGATAAAGGTCAGGTGTGGGGGCACAATTTTAAACATCGTGCACCGCTCACCCACACCCCATCTCGGCCACGGAGCCAAGCGCTTGGCTCTGTGGCTGAAAGCCCTTTAAAGATTGCATGCTGCCCAGGGAGCCCATAAGAGGCCTGTTCTGGGCACCACCAAGCCTGGGGTAAGTACAGAAGGCCCCAAACAGGCCTCCTGGTCCCAGCCCAAACCGCAGATAAAGGCATCTGCATAACACAGATTTTCCTTTATTGTGGGTCCGGTTGGGAACATACCCCCACAAAAAACGGGGCAGTACTGTTTGCTAAATAGTGAGTAACCCATGTTATCTCAAGTTGAAGAACTCATGCTATATGTTGAAGAAAAGCACCAACAACCGAATATTGTTTTAAATAAAAGTTAATTTGGAACCTTTACCATCTCTGATTGTCTACTTGCCTCAACTCAAAACAGAACCCAATCACATACCCCAAACAGGACTGCACCAAGTCTGGAGCCAACATCAACCACAACTTTTCCAGTCAGGTCAGGCAGTACATGTTCATAGAGAAACTTCACTTCAGTAAGGGAAAAGGAATGGGAAATGAATTCTAGGAAATAAGAATAAAGTAAAGGGATTGATGGGACAGTTATTCAGCTCCTATTTAAATAATGCATATTAAATTCAATGAAACTACTGCAGAATGAGTGGTTTGAAAATAATTTGTTAAGAAATGTGTTAATCATCACAAATGCTCTTAGACTACTTCATATAAAACAAAATTTATGGAGCTGAATGAATTGTAAACAAAAAATAGTATCGCGTTGTTTTCACATGTCCATTGAGAGGCGGAAGGGGCAAAGTAAGCAAGAGCATTTACACTCTTTCCATACTAGACCTTCAAATACAAAGCTGAAAGTAACACAAGTCCATGCACAAACATGTGGTACAGTAACCCCCACCATTTCGTGGTTCATGGACTGCGGTCCCGCAACATCGCAGGACCGCAGTACATGCTGGGGATTCAGCTGGTTAATGCTGGAGTGGGGGAGAAAAACCTTTATTTCCCCACTTGGGGAAAGACTGGGCTTTTAAAACCATTTTTCCCTTCCCCAAGACCCAGGCTCCAGCTCAGTGGTGGATCTGATCTGCTACCGTCACTTGCCCAGCTGCTCCAAGACTTCTTCGAGTAGCCTGGGTGAGCGGCGGCGGCGGACCCGATCCCCCTCCGTCGCTTGCCGGGGCTGCTCTAAGAACCCTTGGCGCAGCCGCGGCAAGCGGCAAAGGCAGACCCAATCCCCCTCCGCCGTTCACCGCGGCTGCTCCAAGAAGTGTTGCAACAGCCCCAGCGAGCGGCGGCGGTGGACCCGATCCCCCTCCGTCGTTGACCCAGGCTGCTCCAAGAAGTATTGGAGCAGCTGGGCGAGCAGCTGCGGCGGATCTGATCCCCCAGCGTCGCTTGCCGGGGCTGCTCAAGACTTTTAAAAAAGTCTTCCAGCAGCCCAGGCAAGCGGTAGTGGTGGGTCAGTTCCACCACCGCCGCTTAGATGGGCTGCTGCTCCCCGAGGCCCCACCTGATCTTCATCCGCATATTGCGGATTTTCAATCATTGCGGGTTGGGTGGGTCCCTAACCCCCACGATAGGTGGGGACTTACTGTATGTATATAGTCTCTCACTGCACAACTGGCACGGCTTCTGTCGAAATTACCGGACTCTCACTAGGGTCCAGCCCTAAAGGGTCCA
>JAHTLZ010000016.1:14973858-14987328 GCA_023846285.1 Phrynocephalus versicolor | reverse complement strand
CCACACACGGGGACACCAGAGAAGCAGCGCACCACTTTTTAAATCCCTTCCGGTCACGGAGGCAGACTTGCCTCCGTGACTGGAAGGCATTTAAAAAGTGGTGCACCACTCCCCCCCCCCCCGTGGGGGCTTGGGAGAAGCAGCACGCCCCTTTTTAAATGCCCCCTCTTGCCTCCATGACTGGAAGGAAATTCAAAAGTGCCGCTGTTTTCTCTCCCCACCCCTTGGGAGAAGCAGCCCACCACTTTTGAAATGCCTTCCAGTCCTGGGCCATCTCCATTGAAATGCATTGGCTCAATGCATTTCAGTGGAGATTGCAGTGGAGCGTTGGCCCCAAGCCAGTGCCAAGCAGCTGATTGGTGCTGTCTGGGGGAGGAATCACGCCTGCAGCAAGTGGGGGTGGTGGATCATATCATCCACCGCCGCTTGCACGGGCTGCTAGAAGGCTTTTTAAAAAGTCTTCCAGCAGCCCAGGGAAGCAGTAGTGGTGCACCCCCCCCCCCCCCAGGCTCCACCCAACCTGCATCCGCATATCACGGATTTTCAGTCATCTCGGGTCAGGTGGGTTCCTAACCCCCGCAATCAGCAAGGGGTTACCGTATATTACACACATCATTCTGCTGCTGTATGTCTGAAGAAGTGGACGTGTCCACAAAACGTTACATTAAAATATGAAAATTAGTCTTTAAGGTGCCACATGTTGTATCTTTTCTTTTGTTTTGTTTTTCTTTGATTTTTGCCTACCCATTTTTCAGTTAATATAAGTTAATTGCAGCCATTTTTATACTATTATTAATAATATTTTAATATCAATTAAATATACATATTGGCTTTTTTTTTGCCCCAGAGCTCCCCATTAATCCCACCCCCTTGGTAGTGTGATCCTAGGACTGAAGATAAATATGAAAAATGGTTCTCAGTTCTATCCACTTGTTATATAGCATGACAAACAGATATCACACCAAGGTTATTGCCCACTTTTCAATATTATTAGACTGCTTGCGAAGATAACTCCAGTGTTGAATCAATAAACATGGAAAGAATTTTATAAACAAATAGACAGTGTCATGGGGAGGGATTCTTTTGGAGCAAAGAAGTTACTGTGTTAAATATGTACTCTGGCAACACAGCTGCTATACATCAACATTGCAGAACTACACATGAATGAAATCCCTTACTTGCTTATTTTTTACATCTGGGCGTCTAACACCTTCACATACGCTCTAAAAAAATAGAAAGCAGCCCTACACACTTCACAAAGTATTGTCAGAATATAGTACCAGGATTAATCAAATCCAGAGACAACTCCAAAATAATCCAGCCTAGAAGTGTCCACCTATCTGCCTTCTGGGGTCTAGAAAATAACTGTAGCTATGTTTGAGAATCATAAGTATGTACAGTATAGCTATGTTTATTTAAAAAGTACAGTACATGCCTATGAAATGTAGTATGCTTGAGAAATGCATAAACATTAGGGTATGATTTTGAAAATAAATTTCATTCCATAGAGATTTTGTGTGCCTTTCCCACTGGCATCTCATGACATGTGGTATGGTTGATTGGTCACGTCCCCAAATTGCCTTGCTTGCCCTTCTGAATGTCTGCCACATATCTATGTACTAGTGGCAAGTTTGTCACCCTGCTTAATTTAAATTTGTACCCACATAACTCAGTGGTGAAAGGGTCAAGTACAAGATTCTGAGATGCCATTAAGTGCTAGCCTTCCATTTCAGCTCCAATACTTGGCATTTTGACAGAGCTCAAGTACTGAGCTAAATTAAATAAAAGTAACTTTTAAACCTAGGTTTGAGTCTAAGGGCTAGAATCACAAAACAGTGCAAACAGGTGTTTTTGCTGCTCATAGCACTTCTCAGGCATGTCCCTCATGGTGTAACATTTGCCAGAGATCGTCACATGACTTATACTGGCCTATCAGGGCTGGTAAACCTTGTACAGTAGAACCCCCGTATCCACTGATTCATTATCCACTGATTCAGTTATCCACGGTTGGCAGAGGAAAAAATAAATAAATAATTCAGCAGCTGTAAAGCAAGCTACTGTCGGAAAACAGCAGCCGTAAAGCAAGCTACTGTCACAAACAGCAGCTGTAAAGCAAGTTACTATCACAAAACAGCAGTTTTGGGGACATTTTGGTGTTCTCTCTTATCTACGGTTTTCATTATCCACAGGAAGGCTATGAACCAATCCCCAGCAGATACTGGGGTCCTACTGAATCCTGCCTTTTTCCCCTCTACTTTCTGACTTACATTTCTGCCCAATATTTATTAGATCAGTAGTTTAAGATCTGTTCAAGACAGTCAAGTCCTGAGAGTAAATCGGGATTCAAAAAGACACAGCTTCCCTTCATTGTTGCTATTACTGTAAGCCACCTTGGGTCCTTTTCCAAGGAGAAAGGCGGGGTAAAAATACTCAAAAAAATTCACAAATGGAGAGTGATAGTCTGAAGGGGCTGTATGTAAGCCTCTCCATGTTTTTCTGCACTTTGAAAAATCAGGCTTACTCCACTTAGAGAACAACGGGTGTTGGCAAGGGTAGGGTTCTGCATTCAGAATGCCTGACCAGATCTAGTGATACACTTAGGATGGTTATCCTACAAGCTTAGACAGTCCTATTATAGAATTCAAACCACACAACATTTATAACTGTTCTCAGCGCACAGGGATATGTGAACATTAAGCTTACTTTTTGAAGAGCAAGGTGCTCCGAACTGATCATTGCTGTAGTAGGCAAAGAACGTCGAAGATCTTCAGCAATACTTCTGAGGATAATATCTTTATTATTGGATGTGAATTCATCAAAGTCACCTACACACACACACACACACAAATGTTAAAATATCACATGGGACTGTTGGGTTGCAATTATATTTAGTATACCTGTGGTTTGGACAGATGTTCAGATTTTTAGTTGAAGGCCAATTTTAAAAATGTCTGTTGCTTAATTTTGCCTGAAAGGTTTCTTATTTCCATGCCAATAATATTCTCTATTCAAACTGCCTCAGCAAAGCCAAAATGTCTTAGAAAACAAACATCTCAGGAAATTTTAAGATGTGTTAGTCTACCAACATAGCGGTTTGTGCCTCTACAAAGGTTCTATTATTTCAGTCAATGATACAATAAAATATCAAGGATGCTTTTAATGTGATGGATAAGTAATGCAGTTGCTTACCTTGCACTTTTTTGATACTTTTATTTGAAATAAATACATAAATGTTGGAATAGTAGTTGAGAAAAGCACAGAAAAATATAGGGAATGCCTAGATCAGTGTTGGAGAATTTATAGCATGGGTGCCAAAAGTGGCACATGGAACCGTTTCTGTGGGCAGGTGACATCACCCCCTCTCAGCCACGACATTTCCCCCTCTGGTCGGAGTACACGACTGTGCTCCGTGCAGAGAGCCAGGTGAAGGGGAGGTAGCGGCCTGTGGGTTCATTCGTAGCCCCAGTTTACTCTCCAGCCATACTGCTCTGGGCATCTCAAAAGCAGTGTGGCTGGAGAGTAAACTGGGGCTACTAAGGAACGTACAAACCACTGCTTCCTCTTTGCCTGGTTCTCTTCATGGAGCCATTTTGGTGGTCTCAAAAAGGCTCCATGAAGAGACGCTGGGTTACAAATGCTTCGGGTGCTATCCTTCAGGAAAGCAAGGACTGAAGAGCAGGATTTTGAATTTACTGCAGCCACAGCACCCTCACTGTGGCCATGGGAAATTCAAAAGCCTGCTCTTCAATGCAACCCTTCGAGAAACCAAGGATTTAAGAGCAGGGGTGCTACTCTTTGGGAAAGTGAGGATCAAAGAGCAGGTTTTTGAATTTCCTGCAGTCACAGTGAGGGTGCTGTGGCTGGAGTAAATTCAAAAGCCTGCTCTTTGATCTTGGCTTTTCCGAAGGGTAGCACCTGAAGCATCTGCAACCTGGGGTACCACTGTATTCAGGTTAAATTGCCATATTGGCACTTTGCGAAAAAAAATAAGTGGGTTTTGAATTGCGGTTTGGGCATTCAGTCTCTAAAAGGTTCACCATCACTGACCTAGATCAATGCAACATTCATGAGATGACTTTAGTTATATAACATACTGAATTGTGATTCCATTTCCAAAAGTAAGAATTTGATCTGCATGAGTTTTGCTATTTGTAGACCTGTTTCTGGTACATAAAGTTCTCCTCACTGCAGAACATTTTCTGTATTGCTTCCAACTTTTCTCCCCTAAAATCATCCCTTGTAATAGCAAGCTCACATATTCTTGGATTAGATTTCATTCTAGAATCAGAATGTCTTCAAAAAGAATGCAGAGAGAAATATGAGCATGTGTAGAAACCGCAAACCCAGTGAATAAATCTGCTCAGTAGCCATAAATCCTGATTATCAAATGGAACAGCAAATGGGTTAAGGGTTTCTAACCACTTGCAGTTTATGGTATCCTGAAGGGAGGCACAACTAGCTGGGTGCCTGGAATGAAAACTAGTGCAACTAGGTATGATATATTGCAAATACTGCCTAAAACTCAATAGAACATAACGACCTAAGAAGGCCAAATTCATTACTGAGGATTTGGTGAATCTACTACTCTGTAAGTTCCATTAATTCAACTGGCATAGAATCATAGAATCACAGAGTTGGAAGAAACCTCAAGAGCCATCCAGTCCAACCCCCTGCCATGCAGGAACCCCCATCACAGTACTCCTGGCAGATGGCCATCCAGCCTCTGCTTAAAAACCTCCAAAGAAGGAGACTCCACCACCCTCTGTAGCAGCATATTCCACTGCCAAACAGCTCTAACCATCATGAAATTCTTCCTAATGTTCAAATGGAATCTCTTTTCCTGGAGTTTGAAACCATTGTCCCAAATCCTAGTTTCTGAAGCCATGGAAAATAAACCTGTTCCCTCTTCAATCCTTTCATATATTTAAACATAGCTATCATATCCCCCCTCAGCCTTCTTTTTGAAATACTAAATATTCCCAGTTCCCTAAGCCATTCCTCGCAAGACATATCTTCCAGGCCTACTCTATTTATGACTTGCTACTATATTCCAGGCATTGTATTTCAGGTAGCACTCATCCTTTATAATGTTGACTTTCTTTCAACCAATTACCTGGAAAGTGAGTCATCGCAACTGGACTTCTTTTCTTGAGAGATCGAAACATTCCGCTACTCATCCAAGCAGCTTCGTCAGACTGAAAAATCGGTCAAGAAAACTGATTTTCTTTTCCAGAAAAGAAGTCCATTTGCCATGCTTCCATATAAACTCACCTGGATGACTGAGAATCTTCACAGACTTCAACTAATTACAGAATGTTTGTACACATGACATGTTATAATATATAATCCCAAAATACATCCCATCTATTTTAGATAGTTCAGTGTGTTCCCACAGCAGTTCCAACCAAAACAAAAATGTGTTTTGATGTGAAGGAAGGTAAGGTCAGTCTACTCCATTGCAAAACTTGTCCTACAGACGTATCCAGTTTACTAGTTAAACAAATAATTTAATCAGAAAAATAGAATTGAAAATCTCGTGGCTGCTCAGTATGGAAGTACCAGACAAAACATAACAACTGGGAGTCTTCTCTAGACTGAAACAGAGTTGATATCTGTAAATCTAATTTTGTCACTGTGGCAATAGGAAGTACTATATTTATCTACTACCTATCTTTAGCCACTTGACTAAGTACATAGATGTAATAGATGAGATTTTTCATAACAACCATCCCCTGGTCCACAGGAACCTCAAAACTGTCACATACTGAAGCTTCAGCATACACGTTGCCTTCAAATATTATTAAGGCAAGTCCTTAATCCCAGATACCATCGCAATATATATAACAAAGATCAATGAAGGGAAAGGGCTGTGTGGAACATTTCAGACTGATTTATTTCTGTACGAGCCTTTTGGGGATGAGTTCAAGTGAACTGTAGACCATGAAAGTTCACATTGAAACCAACCTGTCAAGTATTAAAGATATCATAAAACTCTTCCGCCGCCCCCCCCGTTTTGTTTTTGTTACATGTATGGAAATCTCTGTGAAAACAGCATAATGGTGCAGTCCTTGGTGTGGGTGTGGGTGTGCGCGTGCGTGTGTGTGTGTGTGCGCGCGGGCATCGATGCATGCGCATGTGTACCTATGTTAGAGAGTAATGTCACATAAACAACAGTTCTTGAGCTGATGAATTTTTCTTTCAAAGTTTGGTGTGAATGAACAACTGGAAGTGGGTATCCTGACTTCACAGAGTCAAACTGTAATGATAACTGAAGTTCCATTGAGTCAGGAAATGCTTGGCTTAAAGAAGCTGGACATGCTTAGTTTCTGAGAAACTCATGCTGGCTCGTAGTAATTATCATATTGCCTTCTATGTACTCACAGACTGATGGTTTCTCCCTTCCAGAAGTCTTCCTGGTGTTGATTTCTAGCTGACTGGTCAGGAAAATTACTTTTCCTGGTGTTTTTTTTTTTAAAAGATGGGGACCATATTTGCCTTATATGTAGGAAGAGCAATCTCCTCCTTATGCTGTGAAAATGTCACCAATCACCATCTACACAGAAGAGTAAAATATGCAGACTTCACAAAAACCAAAGGTTTCTAGGACCAAATACACAGATGGGAGCGGGAAGGATTCCCGACACAGCTTAGTGAGGGCTAAGTATTTCCATAGGGATAAGAATATGAAATGAGGAAAGAACAGGATTTCCTGGGGGATGACATAGCGGGCTAGTTAGTGTAGAGTACCGAATAGGAATGGCACACTACAACATTTGGTTTCAGATCAAATGTTTCAGAAAAGGAACAGGAGCAGCAAACCATTTGCATACCTCTGGGAATGCTATGAGAACTCAGAACAAACATGCATAGGAACAAGTAGGAACTTGACTGGCTGACAAAATCCGAGAGGGAATGTTGCTTACTCGTTGTTTTCATCCAGTGAAGGAGCTGGGGCACATCACCTGCACGCATGCCCTTCACCACATTCAAAATAGCAAGGCGAGCGGATGAAAAATCCATGCTTGAACAGTTTGCACAGTTCTTCTTCTTCTTGAGCTAAATGGTAAAGAAAGGCCAGAAGGTACTATTATTGCCACCTACTGACATCTGACAGAATGTTGATTATTACTTTGCAGCAGCAGATACACTAAACTGCAGGCATACATGAGAGACCAGAGACCATACAGAACAGGATTCCACAAATGCTGAAGATGAACCCCTGGACAAACCCAGGCACAATTCCACTGCTAGCCAGAAGGCAAAGGAAAAGCAACCTTTCCTTTTATACCATAAACCAGTAGTTCTCAACCTGTGGGTCCCCAGATGTTCCTGGATTGCAACTCCCAGAAACTCCCAGCGAGTGGTGGAGGTTTCTGGGAGTTGCAGTCCAAGAACATCTGGGGACCCACAGGTTGAGAACCACTGCCATAAACAATCCTATACGATGGTCAAAATCCAGTTGCTTAGCACAGTAAATTGCACTAGACTCAGAGTTTGCCCACTGAATCAGTGGGGATTTAGTGAATCAACGTCTCCATACATTCCACTAATTCAAATGGGCCTATTCTGTGACTTATTTTAGCACAGTAAACCACAGTAAGAAATTGTAAGCCACCAGGAGAGAGCTTTAAGCACTATGGGCCAGTGGTATGTAAGCAGTATGCTTTACCACAGTCTTCTAACCACCAAGCCACTCCAGTGTGGTTTCCATGGGCTAGCTTTTCTTTAGGAATACTTTGTGTGCAAGCATCCAACAGATTAATTTTAAATTTAGTGGTAAGCTTCTCAACATCATCTACCTTACAAAAAAGCTAAAAAAATACCCATATCCTATCACTGGAACAAAATCCAATTAAGCATTTTAAAATTCCAAGAGAATGGTAAATTTACATCATCATAAAATTCTACGCTCGTATAAGAGGTGTTTGTGGGAAGTGTTTTTCTTCCACCCAAAACTATCAATGCCAAAAAGGTTTGCATTGTCTTGATACAATTCTTAAATCTAAACAACATAATTAATAACCATGATAATTGCAACAAACAGAAGTTCTCTCATCCAGAAAAATCATTACAAAAGCCTTGAAGAAGTATTCCATTCCTATCATTCTTATTGTCCCAGAAATGGGTTTATGATTGTATAACTACTACATAAGCTCTGAGGTCCCTGCATTTCAAGTACAGTACTGTAAAAGGCAATCTAAACTTCCATATCAAGAGAAAGGCAAGGATTATGTGTGTAAACCATTTGCAAACATCAGAACAATTAGCAAATGGGATACTGACTGCAAGATATTCAACTGCAATTTTGTGGACACCCAATTCTATATAACTCAAACTCCTTTAAAAAAATCACCATAAACATGTGAACTCCATCTTTATGAAGAACACAACCACATAGTTTTTTTCCCTCTTTTTTGCATTTGGGCTGTATAATTGACCTCCACAAGCATAATGGCAATACAATGCTGCTCCACAATTAATGTCAGCATCCTCTAGCCATTTCCCTGAAAGAATCATCGTAGGGTTGGAAGGGACCTCAGAGGTCCTCTAGTCTAGTCCAATCCCCTGCCCAAGGCAGGAGACCTTACCATCTGAGAACACCTCCAGTGATGAGGCGCCCACAACATCAGGAGGCAAGCTGTTCCACTGTTTAATGGCTCTCACCGTCAGGAAATTGCTCCTTATTTCCAGGTTGGCTCTACCTCTGATGTGTTTGTACCCACTGGTTCTTGTTATACCCTCAGGTGTAATTGAGAATACTGTACTGTAAATCGATGCCCTCTTCCCTGTGGCAGCCCTTCAGGGATTGGAAGACTGCTATCATGTCTCCCCTGTCTTCTCTTGGTCAGGCTATACATGCCTAGTTCTTTTAGTCATTTTTAGTACGATTTAGGCCTCCAGTCCCCTATCATCTTTGTTGCTCTTCTCTGCACTTTTTCTGGTTTCTCCTGCCTAAGTGCAAGACCTTACTTTTCTCGTTGTTGAACTGCATCTTGTTGGACAGGGCCCAATGTTCAAGTCTGTCAAGATCCTTCTGAATGTTGCGTCTGACTTCCAAAGTACTGGTAATTCCCCCCCAGCTTTGTGTCATCTGCAAATTTGATGAGTTCTCCTTCAATCCCCTCATCAAGGTCATGTATGAAGATGATGAACTGGGCCCAAGACAGAACCTTGAGGGACCTCACTGTACACTTCCCTCCATGTAGATGTGATTCCACTGAGGACCACACGTTGGGTACGATTGGTCAGCCAGCTGCAAATCCATCTGGTAGTTGCACTGTCTGTCCCACTTTGTTCTAGTTAAAGAGTAAAAAATTACCTCATCATTTTTATTCTGTTCTGTGCAATGCCCACCTACTGTCACATGGGAGATTCTCAATATCCCAGTGCCTCTGGGCTGCTGGACAGCACCTGAATAGAAGACTAGAAGTCCTGTCCTCAATTACAAGATGGATTGGGGGGAGAACATCTGCAATGATCCAAATGGGGCAGATCCCTACACTTCTCACAAGCACAAAAGTGCTATGTGACCAAAATTATATCGGTGTCGTCGTCATCATCATCATCATCCCCAAACAAAAGAACCTGCTAGTGAGTACACCTAAGATAGGGGTAGCATAAGATCTAATTTACAAACTTGATATCCAAACAGTACCCAGTCTAAAAGAACTTGACAGTGAATTGGAAAAAACAAAGATATACAGAGAAACAAATGTGTGAATTGTGTTTGAATGTTAAATATTTAGCAAGGGTAGTTCTGTTTTTCCCTAAAGCTCTCAAGATATCAACCTCAGAAACATCCTGTGGGAACCCTACAATAACTCACTGTTACTCTGCCAGGAAATGAGGCAGCTCACAATGATCTGAATTTTCCCTGGGATTTTAAGCTTCAGTGCACTGTTAGGCTTGTCTTAGTTCTTAAACACCACCAAAAATCACCTTCTTGCAAACTCTGTGTTTGTGCATAATAACTCTTGGAAATGCCCTGTGCCTAATGTATTTTGCAGCTCACTGAAAATAAATATACAGTATACAGGAAGAAAATAAACTTGAGGTCACTCTAGATTCGTTGCACTACCTAGCTAGGCAACAATCAGTTATTTCAGAAGAATGGTCTGAGCAGTTGTTCCCTCTCCTGGAACGGAACCCAAGTCAGAAGCTCATCTAAAATTGACATGCCATATTCTTCCATGCAGTTCAATAGTTACATCAGCATATGTAGTTTGGATCTATTTTTAACAGAATATTTAATAAGCCCCTAACCATTTTATTTAAAAAATAAGAACGGGCTGATTAGATATATTTACCAGTCAAAACCTCTGCTTTGCATTCTTGGCCAGGGAAGCTCGCGGTGTCAAGTGGCCATTTATGTGTCATCAAAATACAGGACATGCATTGCCAAAAAAGGACAGCTCTTTAAACAGAGGCCCATCTTCCCTAAAGGATGATATATAGGGCCACCCTAAATCCACCCCTCACAGCTGTCTGCCAGCTTCACAGCATTCCTACTCCTCGCCTTTGCATCTTGGGCTCTTTCTCCCTTCCTGACCCAGGCCAACAGTCGATTCCCCACTAACAGCTGTCCTCAGTTTCTTTCATTGTTGTCCCAGTGAGCTCTCCTCCCTTCTTCCTCCTCATACCCATTTGCTCCATAACCTTCCTTGTTTCCTCCCCCAAAATGCCTTCCAACCTGATTCAAGGGCGCAGTGCTAGAGGGGAGGGACACACAGCACCTCAACAGCTCAGCTTTTGCTCTGAAGTATTTTAACTGACATAACATAGACTGTGGGTCCTGGTGGCAACAATTTTAGTGTTTAGTGTTTAAATGTTTTTATTGCTTTTAATTGTCCATGGCCTTTTTAATGTTTTCACTGCTTTAACTGTTCATTTTAATTGTAAGCCGCCCAGAGACCTTTGGGTAGTGGGAGGCATATAAGTTAGTTAGTTAGTTAGTTAGTTAGTTAAATAAATAAATAAATAAATAAATAAATAAGGGCCGCCAAGGCCAGCAGCCTTTTCCAGTCCGAGAGAGCCAAAGCGACTTCTTGAACAATAAGTGTCCCCAATTCAGTTTCCCTTCCCTGCACGGACTCCTCCTCCTCCTCCTCCTCGTCTCCCCGAGAGAACAGTGGGAGCGCATCCGACACGTGTCTTTCCTCGGCCAGCTGGCGGGTGCAAAGGGCAAGGGTTGCCTAAAACGTCAAGCCCCCACTTCTCCCTGTTTACAAGCCCATCTTTGGAACACACGTGCAAAACCCCCTCTGTTTCCCCCCTCGAAATACGGATACGCACACGCACACGCACACAGCGAGCGAGCGAGCGAGACTCCCAAGTCTCGCTCCTCGCTTGGGCACATCACCTGGAGCGTCACATTGATTGATGGGCTCAGACGGCAGCGGAACCGGGGACCGACCCTCCGCCTGGTGGGATCCGCAATGACGACTTCGGAGCAGCCAATGGACCACAGATTACATCTCAAAGGGCTACAGAATCCCCACTCACGAGTTACATCTCCGGCTCCCCAACGCAGTCGGTAAAAACCTTCCTATGAGGGGCAAACCTAAGACGTAGCTTAAACCGACACGTAGCAGTAATCAAACAAAGCAGGCAGCGTTACTCTGTCACCGAAAAACGACTCGACTAGTTGGATTAATTTTCCCCAGTAACGTAATGTCCTTTTGTACAGTGCTTTGAGACCAGAGCACCTGCTTTTCAGAAAAGTAGAAAACAAGGTGTTTAGACTTTCTAAATCGCGAGAAAGAAAAAGAAGCTGATCTTCTCCAGTGTACAGTACAGTACTTATAAAGGCTATCGTATTTAGAGAATACATTTCCGTGCACAGTATATTGGTTTGAGGGCTCATTGTACAGAAAGTCAATGCCAACTTTCATGTCATTTAAACAGATGATCTTTCCATGAGTACCCCCCACCAGCCACGCCACCCTCAACATGAAGGTATAGGTAGAGATTTAGAGGCGCCTTTCGTAAAACCAGGAAATGCACCCCCAGTTTAGTCTGGAATGCTAAGATACAGTCCTAACAAAACTAGGTTCGGACAAACAAGGTGTCATGTAGGTATCGAACGTATGTGCGTATGGCATTTAAACCATCTTATTCAGAGTCCTAGTTCGTCACTCTGCTCATTACACCACCATGGGAATCAAGCATATTTATTTATTTTATTTATTGGATTTTTATACCGCCCATCTGGCAGCGAGGCCGCTCTGGGCTGTTAACAACAATTAATCAATACAGTACAGTACAGGATAAACACATACAATTCATACAATAAAATAAAAAGATAAAATAAAAATACAGTAAATACAATGAAAATAAAATTAAAATGACATAAAATAGCAGCATATAATTTCGAACCTATGATATTACTGGCGGGCAGATAAACTAAAATCAAATACACCCAAGCACGTAATAATATACGTCTTATACTGTAGCACGATTGTATACACCCGGCGTAGGGACTGGGCCCAAATCCAGCCCTTCTTTCCTCGCCCATAAAGCCGCTACTACGAGTCCCCGCCCGAAACTTGGTCGGGAGCCGGTTTCGGTTTTTTAACTTCTTGATCGCCTACAACTCCCACCATTCCTTCCAAGGGAGCCTTGTGGCCGGCGCTTCTGGGAGTGGATGTCCAGGCGGGGGGGGGGAATATCTACCGAGCCACGCGCCCTTTCCGCCCCCCCCCCCTGCAGGCGAGGTTTCTTCGAAGGAAAGGCCTCTCCCAAATTGACAGCCCAACCCCGACGTCCCCTCCTGAACCAGCTCGGCCTCGGCCTCGGCCTCGCCGCCCCCCCATCCCCATCCGAAACCCACGGAGCGGTCCTGAGAAATGACCCGGAAGCGGAAGGGCGATGGCGTCGGTCAGGTGTTATTTTGTGGTGTGGGTGGTTTTATTTTTTTTATTTTAAAGGCGAGGAGAGAGAAGTGGAACTCCGTAGGCGCTTTCCCGGAGTGGTGACGTGACAGTCTTTCCGGGTGGCTCGGATGCCCGCAGGGAAAGATCCGTGACTGGGGTCGGGCCTGGGCCTGGGCCGCTGGCGTTGCTCCGAGAGCCCCGATCGCCCAGCCTCCTTCTTGCGGTGGGGGCCTCGCCGCGGGGCAGCCAGGCAGCCCGGCCCTCCTCCTTCAGGGCCCAATTGGGGAAGCTTCTGTTCTGGGTGAGTTTCCCCGGAGTAGCGGCGGCTGCTTCTTGACGGTTAACTTAGGTGGCAGCCGTTATTATTATTATTATTGGGGGGGACGGACCAGTATTCGGGTTTATTTTATTTATTCCTTTTGAATATTTTTACCCCACTTTTCTCCTTGGAAAAGGACCCAAGGTGGCTTGCAATAATGAGGGGGCAATATACAGCCCAGAACATTTAAGACATAATTTAAGTTACAGCAGGGAATTAGAAGAGGCATCTTAGAACATTAAAAGGTAACACTGAAGCTACAAAGAGAACGCCAAAAAA
>JAHTLZ010000016.1:14947319-14963501 GCA_023846285.1 Phrynocephalus versicolor | reverse complement strand
TGTGTGTGTGTGTGTGTGTGTGTGTGTGTGTGTGTGTGTGTGTGTTTATAGGGTGAATGAAAATATTGAGACCAGATGCCTCTTGACTGCAATGTGAGTAGTGGAAAGAAAGGCTTTCTAACTGGATGAAAGGTGCAAGTTCCCAAGTAGCTAGTTACAGTACAGCAATACTTAAAATGCTTTTTTTTTGAGAGAGAGAGAGAGAGAGAGAGAGTATATTGATATCAATGTAAACAAGCTCTCACTGTGCACTACATCAGTTAAATCAAAGTAACTATTTGATCCAGGTGTAAAAACAAACATTTGGCCTGAGTAACATTTTCATTGGCTCACTGAAAACTTACAAACAAGGCAAGCTTTTCACTACTCCAAGACTCTTCAGGCAAAAAAGTCCTGTAACTCAATAAATGTGTGTAGATTTTGTGTCATTGTTCCTGAAAGCAGACTGGTAAAGAACGATGGACATTTCAGATCGGTATGAAAGAAAGATGTGAGGACATCGAATTAACTGGCTATGGCACATTGATTGGAGGCTTCCATTTGCAAGTTTGGGTTGTATGAAACTTGGTTGCATTGTGTGCAAAGTGTGTGCACCCCAAAATTACAAAAGGAAACCTTTAATAAGTGGCAGTCAGCCACTGCAAAGCTTACGGCTTATTGCCTATAAAATTATTCTTGTGGTACAGTTTGAGTTTCAAGAGGATTTTCCCATACCACCAGAACATCTCAGGCTATCTGTAAATAACAAGGCCTTGTTAGTAATGGCACCATCCCTGTGGAATTGCCTCCGCAGATGGACTTGCACCTGCCCCCTCCCTCTCTAGTTTTAAGAGGCTGCTGAAGACATTTCTCTTTTCATAGGCTTTCGAGCGGCCTCTTGAGTTTTCTGCCCCTGTTCTGCAGCTCTGATTTTAATGCACCATCTGAACTGATGTTGGTCTGTGGTGTAGCTGTTTTATTTTACATTCTGTTTTATTATTTTACTTATTTACTGATTTTGTGTAAACTGGCTAGAAAAGTGCTGTACTCTAATGTAATCAAGAAATACATTCTGTTTGTTTGTTTGGTTGATTGAAAAAAAAAAATCCTTGTATAACCAAAACTGTGTTGTTCAGACCAGTGCAATTCAAGAGAAAAGTGTACTGCCTTTCATTCATAAATAATCTTGTCATTGCTAAATCCAACTGACTTATTCTATAGTTTGTGCTTCCTTGCAGAGTTGCTGCCACAAAAAGTCCAATCATTTTTATTGGCACTGGTGAACACATAGATGATTTTGAACCTTTTAAAACACAGCCTTTTATCAGCAAACTTCTTGGTATGTCCTGTTTTTCTCTAAAAAAATGTGTTCTAAAATTATGAACCTCTACATTCTGTCCTGAATTTTTTTTTTGCTAAAGATGGCTTTTTGTATTCCAGGCATGGGAGATATTGAAGGATTGATAGATAAAGTAAATGAATTAAAATTAGATGACAACGAGGCCCTTATAGAGAAACTAAAACATGGTAAGCCGTAGTGAAACCTTTCACAATATTTCAGCAGCTTAATTCTTTTGCTTACGTATGTATTTTGGAACAATCATATTCATGTTAGAACTGTAGCATTTAACCAACATTAGTTTTCCTACTTCTCCTCAGGTCAGTTTACTCTCAGAGACATGTATGAACAGTTCCAAAACATAATGAAGATGGGGCCCTTTAGTCAGATACTGGTAATTATGGCCAAATATTTTGTAATTCAGTAAAGTTGTCTTTTTAGTTGTTTCCTGATTCGAGAATATTCTAACTGTAATAACAGTGAGCCTTGTGGCACAGTGGTTAAATGCCTGTACTGCAGCTAAATCTGCACTCAGGACCTGGGGTACAATTCCAGGTAGCAGGCTCATGGTTGACTCAGCCTTCCATCCTTCCGAGGTCGGTAAAATGAGTACCCAGCTTACTGGGGGGGGGGGGTTGGCAATGTTTAGCCTGCGTTCTGTAATTAAACTGCAAACAGCCCAGAGACTACTTGAAGTGGTATGGGCTGGTATATAAGTGGAACACTTTGCTTTAATAAAATCCAGTTTATGGTTAAAAGTTGCATAATCATTTCACAACCCTCTTAGCTTTTCATATATCCTTCTTGCTATTATAGGGTATGATCCCTGGTTTTGGAACAGATTTTATGAGTAAAGGCAATGAACAGGAATCAATGGCAAGACTAAAGAAACTAATGACAATAATGGACAGTATGAATGATCAAGGTAACATTTTTTGCTATTTACATCGAAAATAACAGAAGTACTAATGTTTCTTATTTCTTTATTTACAATAGTTAAACCCCGCCTTTCTCAATAGGATCCAAAGTGGCTTACTGTATGAAAAGAAACAGTATCACAAACATCTCTTTAAAAACTCTAACAATATATATTGTTGCAGTGTTAAAATAAACAGAATTAAAAACCATTCTAAAGATGAAAAACACATGCAAACAAAAGCAGCAGCCCTATTTTTAAGAACTCTCTTGTTGGCGGCCAGTTGCTGAGAGAAAACCCGCCTGTAGACAAGGGTCCTGCTTGCAGAAGGGCAGCAAGCCGTGGGGCAGCTTCCTTTCTACACAGAAAAGGAGGATGGAGCTCGGCCTGTGCCAGGCTTCAGAGCTTCCTCAGCTAGGCCTTTTTTCTCCAGGTGAGCTGCATTTAGGTGTCCATAGGTTTGGAACACCTACTGTAGAGAATTATGGACTTCATGGTCCAAAAAAAACCCATGCCTTGCATAGGACTAAGAGACGGGCCTTCCTTCATGATTTAAAAACCTTTAGGCAAATAAAAGGAGTTAAAGTCTTTCATATAGCTTGGGCAAGTTGATTAGGGCTTTATATGTCAAAATAAATACTTGGAATTGTACTCCAAAAGGGACAGTAGTTGGTGCTGCTGTTATAGCAGGGAAGATTATGCGATCCCTCTAACCAGTTGCAGTGAAGCATCTGGGTGTGGCACTTTAAATCCACTGAAGTCTCCAAACACTTTCCCCACCTGCAGCCTGTTAAAAGAATCCAAATAAAAGGTACCTTAGGCATCTGTCACTGGGACCATATCCAAAATCTCCAGGAATTGGCACAGTTGGCACACCAGTTTTAACTTTGCAAATGCACTTCACACCACCATTGACACCTGGGCATACACTCTTGGGAACAAATCCATGAGCACACCCGGACTGCAAACCTGTGTTTCCAGGGAGATATTGACCTGATACGGCACAGGATGAAATTCAGTTCCCTGATCTGCACTTCAACTGATGGGGAGCACCTCTGCCTTGCCTGAATAAAGCTTCCAGTTTTCCACTCTTGTCCAGTCCTTTACCGACAGCAGACACCGATTTAGAACCAAAATTGATTACTGTATATACTCGAGTATAAGCCTAGTTTTTCAGCCCTAATTTTGGGCTGAAAAAAGGGGTCCTCGGCTTATATGCGGGTCAATACTTTTAGCCACTGAGGCAAGTTTGGGTCAGTGGCTAAAAGTCATTTTAAACATTGTGCGCCACTTCTCCTGACCCCCCCCATATTTAAAATGATTTTTAAAAGGTCATTTTAAAACAATGTTTAAAATGACTTTTAGCCACCAACTCAAGCACTTGCCTCAGTGGCTAAAAGTTATTTTAAACATCACACACACACACACAGCTCACAAAGGAGGAGTTGCCGGGCCCTGCTGCATTTCCCACACTAGGCTTATACTTGAGTCAATAATTTTTCCCGGTTTTGGGGGTTTAAATTAGGGCCCCCGGCTTATACTTGGGTCAACTTATACTTGAGTATATACGGTATTTGGAACTGGATGGAAAGCAAAGAGTTGGGTGTCATCTGCAGGCCACAGGCTGGGTATAGACTTGTCCCACTGTGAACAAAAGAGCTTGTTATTTCTATGACATGGGGCTGGATCCGGCAGAGGCGTCGTCCTAGAAGAATTTATTATCTCCTTATTTATTTATTTGATTTAAGAAGGGGCAGCATGTTAACTTTATCCTCTTTCCTCAAAGTTCCCAGTGGTCTTTCTGTGCTCTTCTTGAGGGTTCTCCAATCTTTGGAAACAGTGTGGGGCTTGCCATTAGATTCTGCACGAGAAAAAGGAAATCAGAGAATGTCACTACCCTGCCCTTTCCTCAAACATAAGTGCAACTCTGCGTACAACTCTGTACTCTGGATCCCACCTTATGTTTGTATTTAAGTAGGCCTCTCACTCTCAGATAACTTTGGTCATTGCTTTTTGTATTGTCAATTTTATATGTTTATTTCATATTAAAGTCTTCAATATTGAATTTGAGCCAAGCTACTAACTGACTTGAATTAGCTGTTTTTAATTAGATGCATAGAAACTATATAAAGAATAATTCTAAATGAAGCTTCACTATTATTTTCAATATTTAAGGATGGTAATGAAAAATTATCTTATAAAGACCTAATTTCAAATCTTATTGATGTAGCAGGAGCTGAAATTGTAAAAAAAAAGAGAGAAATGCTCAAGATCTCTCAAAACAAAAATATGTGAACAGAATCTTGCAAATGGCCCTTATAGAAAAGTTGACCTATCAAATTAAAATATATAGAGGGGAAATAAGACATGATACATTTATGAAAACCTGGAAACCTTTATTAACATATGGAATAAGTACAAGAAACGAAGAATGCAATATGGGGAATAATTTTGACTGCGGGAATGTAAAATTTTAAAAGAATTAATTAGTATGTGTGTGTCATAATTAACTATGTTAGAAGATAAATTAATAGGTGTATATAGAGATGGATATAGAATGTATAAGTAAGGAGATGCTATTGTACTATAATCTTGCCTTGTAAATAAATATTAATAAAAACATTAGCTGTGTTTTAACTCTGTTATGGTGCAATATAAATGCTTTGTTTTCTTTTTTTTAAAAAAAACTAGAACTTGATAGTACAGATGGGGCCAAAGTTTTCAGTAAACAGCCAGGAAGGATCCAAAGGGTAGCAAGAGGTTCTGGCGTTTCCACTAGAGATGTTCAAGAACTCTTAACACAATATACAAAATTTGCACAAATGGTGAAAAAGATGGGAGGCATCAAGGGACTTTTTAAAGGTGAGAATAATATACATGTATATGGATTGGTAGCTGAAATGTAATCAGTTGCTTCATTCTAAAGACATCTTTTTTATTTTCACGTTTAGAAAAAGTAAATGCCTCAGAGTCTCTCAGACATGTACTTTAAGTTGATGGAAGACTAGGCTGTAGGTGATACATTTATAAGCTTCTAATTAGAGCTGATAGGTTTACTTTCTAAAGGGATCCCATAAGCATTCAGTATGGGAACAGTATAAAGGAGTTGGCTATCTATATGGGGTTGAGGAACACACCCACATTTCTTTAAGCATTTTGGAAAAGAGCTTGCTCAGAAAATCTCACTTCCCTCTGAAAAGGCTATGCTGGCAGTTCTGCTATATTTTAGGACCTGGGCTGTATGTTCCCTTACCTTACAATGTAAATGTCTGTCTGTCTATCTATCTGCCACTAGAGGGTATGAGAGGGCTTTGTGAATTAAATCCCCTTTTAGTTACGCCAACATTTCAGTTAACACAAACTTGTGGGCTATGAAGACTACTTGGATCATTCTCCCTTATTTATATAAAATAAAATATAGGAGGGCTTCTAATTAAACTAAAATTCATTGTCTAGTACCAAAGGTTAGCATATTCCTGGACTTCGTTTATGACTGTTGCTATTCTGTTATTTAAATGTAACAATTTAAAAGTAACACCCTGTCATGCACCTGATTTCACAAAACATACCAAATTAATCAGTGTGCCAAAACTACTTGTAAATGCAATTTTGATCCCTTTCCTTTTAAAAATAGAACAGAATTTAGAGAATTGGATTTTCCAGCTTTTCCCATTGCTTTGTAGTCCTGTGTATGTACACACCTACACATCTGATTCTGCTACTTACAAAAGGTTTGGGTATGATATGGAGGCTGAAGAGAGAAGCAACTTAGGATCTAAGCTATTGATTGTATGATTAGATTTGTCAGAGCTGTAACTGTGACTGTGTTAAATCCAAATCTGTGGCTTGCAATTAATGTTCATTTGTTTTGGCAGGGCAGAGACATTTTCCTAGTTTGACGACTTTTTGCCATAGTATAGAACAATTTATACACAGTGAAAGTGTTGTTCTTGATTTTGATCCGGTAGTATATGCTTCCGAAAGGAGCCGTTCCTACCACATGTGCTAATGTTATCTATTTTTATTGTGGATATCTTTAAATATTTTTATTATGAACATATTAATACTTAGAATCTAAACCACTGTATAAGTCATCTGATGTATTAACTTTTCAATTCTCTTTCTCCTCTCTTAACCTTATTTTTCTTTTTTTAAAGGTGGTGATATGTCAAAGAACGTAAACCCATCCCAAATGGCAAAACTCAATCAACAGATGGCAAAAATGATGGATCCCAGAGTTCTTCATCACATGGGTAACTGTTACTGCTTGTTTGTTTACTTAAAATATTTTTACCCTGCCTTTGTCCTTAAAAAGGACCCAAAGCAACTTACATCATTAAAAGTTAATATTTAAAGCTAAAACATTTTTCTTGCTTTCTGTTTTCTTACTTACTGTTGGAGGACGAGATATACTTTTTTATTTAATAACTTCAGTGCTGTATAATTGACTATGTCTGTTGGTCAGCAGTTGAATTTCTAACAATTTCTTAGAATTTCTAATTTCTAATAGCTTCTAATAATTCCCCAAGGGGGTTGGGGACAGTCTTCGGTGTTTCTAGGACATGGGTTGGATAACTTGTCGTTTACCAAATTTTGTTGAACTGCAAAATCCTTCATCTTTGCTACACTAACCAGGCCTGCAGAGCTTTATACTCCCACAACCTCTGAAAAAAAAAACACCACAGTATTTTTCTGTTTCTATGACTGTATTTTTTCCTAAAATTATTAGACTAAAAATTAAGGGTCATCTTATACACTGAAGTAAGCTAGGAGAGAACTGTGCAGTTGAGAAACTGTAATTTTGGGTTGGAAAAGTGTAGGGGGACATCTTATAGACAAAAATAATAATAATACAGTACCTGTTCAAATGCAGTACAGTACCTCTAGGAAATATAGTTAAGATTTGACATAAGTAATCTAGAAGAAACAGGAATACATGCTTGATACAGAATATGTGCTCTGGTCAAAAGAGAACTAATTTGCAGCAACATTATTTGTCTAGTCATATCAGCAAAATAGCTGTTTCAAAACATAAATGGAAGTTCATCAAAATTTGTTGATTGAGGCTGAAGGTAACGTTCCTGAACAGTCTGAGTCTCCTATCAGTAGCAGATTGATGATCCATCTCAACGCCATGAGAAGAAGTTGTCAATCTGTGTTTTCCCTCCAAAAACCAGCATAAGCCAGAACAGATAAGTTCTGTCTGACTTAAATTTTTGGAGATTTTGATGGACGTCAGCACCTAGATTGACTGAGAGGTTTCCCTGATGACATTAACGAACACATATTTAATTCACTTCATTCTTCCAGTCTTGTGAAGAATTCAAGAACACATTATTTATCCTGTGAGCAAAAGAAAAAAAGTCTTGTCTTTCAAGCACTCCCCTCTCCCCCTCCCACTTGATTTTGAGCATTATATGTACTGAAATTCAAATAACTACTTTAGGAATACCAAATGTTTTGGCATGAACCAGTAGAATTTGTATCTTCTTGCCATTGAACAGGACACCATCCTAGTCTAGCAGTTGGCTTTTAAATGTCCTCCCAATTTCAAAATAAAAAAGTGATTTTGTTTTTCATGATGAATAAGGAAGCCTGCTGTTTAAGAAACATAAGTAGAACCTTAAGAAACAGGAAAGTCACCTTGGATACATGGGACAGGCTGTGCAGTTCTTTGGGTATCGGTTGTCGATGATCAGTTCTTAATGATCCATTTTATGAGGCTTCCTCCAAGCTGCTGAGGTATCCTATTTAATGTTGTTCTTCCATTCCAGGTGGCATGGCAGGACTGCAGTCAATGATGAGGCAGTTTCAACAAGGTGCTGCTGGAAACATGAAAGGCATGATGGGATTCAATAACATGTAAAAAGAGCCTTAATAAACTGACCTGTTCAACTATATTTGCTGGAACATCACTAAAATAATCTCCTTTTTGTTACATCAGGGGAGAATATTAATGCAGCAGTTGATGCTTTTGAAACTTCAGTTTGGAGAATTTCTAGATTGATTTCAATAAAGTGGTTATATTTTTGCTTAAATTAGTTTTTTCTGTTTTAATTTTGATGTTACATGGAGAGTTACATTCAAAATGGAATCATGTACAAAATTAATATTTAGAGGAACTTTTTAATTGCCTCAAGTGGCAGCCGTTATATTTGTAAACAATTCAGATCTTTGCCAGTATGTCACAAATATACTGTAAAATAAACAAGTGGTTGTAAATTTAAGAATTGAATTTTTATGACTTTGCACTGGGGTTCAGAAGCAAGCTTTGTTGCAAGGAAATAAAGCATTTGCCAGTGTTGACCTGTCTCAAAGCATGTATTGGTGGTTTCATTTGGCTCTGCTCTCTCTGATGCTCATTTCTTTATTTTGGGCAATATGACTCTGTAGTCTTGTAATTTTGGACCAATCTCCCCTTGCTGACTATCAGAACTTAGAGCAATCTAAACTTCTGTAGTGTACTAGAAGTAAACGTTGTGTTTTTTTTTTTAAAAACTTCAGTATTTTTTTGGTAATAACTATTTCCTCTGCCAATACTCCTCCTTGAATTAACTTTGTTTTGTTTTTATGCTACCTGTGTTGTGTATATACATCTGTTTTACTTTAGTTGGTACTTCATTGTTCTTTCAGAAAGCATATCAGGTAGAAACAAATAAAAATAAAGATGAAAATATTGTGGCACTTTAAAGACTAACTGCTGTATTTTAATACAAGCTTTCATGGAGAAGTCCACAAATGTAAGACTGAGAATACATGGGAAATATTTATATTTTTCCACATTGCCCCAAATCAGAGACTATATTGGTGCACAAGTTGTTGACCTGGCAATGACCTTTAAAATCCATGTTGATCTTCAATTCAACTGATGGAGGTTCTTAAACGTGAAATCCTGAAGACACAATCCAAGTCTGAGGAAGTGGACTTGCCTTCGAAAGCTCATATTAAAATATTGCAGTCTTTGAGCTACTAGAATGTTTTTAGCCTTTTTATGTTTCCTTTTGGTTTTTCCTGATAAACAGTTACAGATGATTCCTGTGTGTGAGAGAAATGGTAGACATCTGAAGGAATGGCAGAGGTGGCATACAAATAGCAAAAGCAGTAAAAACCTAAAAGTGGGTTTTGAGCTTAAGAGCATAAGAAAGAATAAAAGCATGGCAGATTCTTTGTGAAGCGAATGCAGAAGCACTAAGAGGTGACAACTGCCAAACACTCCCCTGTTTCAGTGTCCTAGGAGGAAAACACTGTCCAACCTGGTGCAAGCAGAATAGGTAAGACACATAGGGGGGGTCTGCTGCTCAAGATGAGTAAAGAGGTGGAATGGAAGTAACGAGCTCTTTTACATCAGCTTGGATCTGCAGGGCCAAATGAGCTGCATCCAAGGGTACCAATAGTAATGGAGTCTGTGAAGATTCTCGGTCATCCAGGTGAGTTTATCTGGAAGATGAGTCATAGCAACTGGACTTCTTTTTCTTGAGAGATTGAAACGTTTCGCTGCTCATCCAAACAGCTTTGTCAGTATGACGAAGCTATTTGGATGAGCAGCGAAACATTTCAATCTCTCAATAAAAAGAAGTCCAGTTGCCATGACTCAACTTCCAGAAAAATCAATAATAGAGCACATGCTATCTTGGAGCTTCTGTTGAGAATTATTGGAGAACAGAGGAGGCTGTTCAAGAGCATAGATTGGCAAATGTCATTCCTTTCTTCAAAGCAGAGGGGAGGATCTGGGCAGATAGTGATCAGTCAGTTTGGCATCAATACCAGGAAAGATTCTAGAACATATTAAGCAGTTAATTTGTGGGCATTTAGAAAATAATGCAGTTCTGTTGCAAGACTGTTAGGAATGTGTTTTCTGCTGTTGAGGGATTTTTTAAAATTTCTATTTTCTGCTTCAATTAGTCATTCCATTGGCTTTTTAAAAATATCTCTTTGTAATTTAATATCCCTCTGCTGTTCTAAACTTACCGTCCTTTTACAGAAATGGATGGAACATTTGTCCTTCTTAACTGTTATGACTAAAAAGATAAAGCCTGCTGCTTTTATTTTTTCACCAGATGCCACACTGACCTAACAAAAGTGCCAGAACACTAAATCAGTATATATTTGCTGTGTGAGGTCAGAAAATGGTGAAGGAAAGATTGTTGAAATTTTTGCATCTGAAGGAGAGAATTTAAAACACTTTCTGGGGGGGAAATCTGCTCTTAAACCCACACAACCTAGAGGCAATCAATTGGTGTTTAACATTAGCTTTAAAACAGTGACATGTTTATCTTGGATTTTCATTCAGAGAAGTGAAGGAATGATCTTGTCTTTTTTAAACAGTCCTTCAGTTTCTGGCCTCACTGGTGATGCAACTAGATGCTATCACTAAAAGATTATTTTGATCTTTAGAACAGCTATGGTATGTATGCAGAGCACTACAAAACTGGTGAAACTGCACTTCTACTTGAACTATTTGTTTCCAAAAATATTACATTTTTCCAACTCATTCACCATCTAACATTTCCAGCTCTGCTTGGAAAACTGTCCCCCCCCCCACTCATTAGTCTACTTTTGTTCTCTGCTATACTGTACAAGGAACCTGAATGGTTCTTCTTTGGAGACAAATCCCAGTAATTACTGGAATTCTTATTTTCAAAAGTCAGCCAATGGCTGGGCAATCAGCCTTTATATCCAAATAATCCAGTTTGTTACATGATAGGCACAACATAGTTAAGTGTCTACCTCTCCACTTGGTTAAGAGTCTGTGACCATGATAAGAATCTGATTTCGTGACTTCAGCATCAAAAGATTTCCCCTTCTATCCTTTGGATAACAGGAGATCTAGAACTAGCATAAATATTGCCTGCCAGAAGACTGGAATCTTTGTTAAAGACCAGCTTTGTTTGATCCCAAAGCAATAGCCCAACTGTTACATTCAGGAAAAAGCACTATGCATGCAATTGAGTAGGTTGTTCAGGGGAATAACTATGATGATAATCTCATTTGTTTGTGGTGGGTGCCAGCATTTTTGCTGCTTGTAAATTCAGTATGAGACTCTTCCTGCATTTCTTAAGCTTGAGATAAAGCTGAAGGTGGTATTGGGCAAAGATGGAATTATGTAACAAAACAGGAACAGTATTATACAAAAGTGCAAACAATTACTTTTCCTTTAAATATTAAACCTGGAGGACAGAGTGGCATAATGGAACCAGGTCTTGCATAGTAGAAGTCTTGGGATTTACAGATTAGGGGAGCCTAAGGCATCATCTTTCATCTTCCCTAGTTTCCCTATTCCTTTCAAATCTGCCTCCAGTCCTCATCGAAGTTGGGAAAGAAACAGGTATTTTGAGGAACAGCATACAGACAGTATAAGAAATCCTTGCTGTAACAAAAGCACTTGAACGTCCCTAGGACTTCGATGTTAAAGTTTATTATCCCATGGGCTATATACCATGTCAAGTTTTAGTAAAAATAAATTAAAAGATGAATTTGCCACATCTACAATTTTTGCAAAGATTGTGCAAGAGTACTTTTAGCCTTGTGGTATCCAAGAATGTGGACTACATTTTTGGAGGAACAGTTCTCTTGCTGTGGTGTATTTCTGACAGTAAAGGAAAGTATGGCATGATGCATTAAGTTCTAACCAGACAGTCATAGTAATGTTGGTCAAGGTATCCCTTGAGAAATTGTCCCCTCATCTGAGCTGTTGGGAGCACATTGCAATAAGCAATCATATATCACTGCCTTAGCTGTGGAACTGTCAGTATGTTAAGCTAAAGAGGCAGATCAAATTGGGTGAAATATTTAATTTCCAGGTGAAGTTGGGAGCATTTCTGACTAGGATCCTCTTGGAGGACATTCCAAGTGTTTTTTTCCATAAGGAATCTTCACTTTCTCTCATTTAGGCCTTCTATTTTCCATAGGCTCAGTTTGCTTGCTTCCATGTCTTCAGTACTGTTCCATTTTGTCCAGCAATGCTCTTGTGCTACCAATGTAGTGGGGGTTGAAATATCTTCAGTGCTTAACCGAGTGTGGCCTTCCAGATCAAGCTTTAAATCTTTGGAAGCCTTAACTCAAGACATACCACCAAGGATGCAATACATGTCAGCAAAGTTAATATTTTGTAAGGAAGGCTAGCTGGAGTTTTCCCAAGTTCTTCTGTTGCACCTAAAAACATCTGGGAGCCAGATGTTTTTAGGTGCAACACTAGAGCTTTGTAGGAATGCAGGTGCATATTGGGTTCCTTGAATGTACGAGAACTTTGTTAGGGCAAGCATGACTAGTTCAACTTTGTTCTTCAGACACTGAATGTGTTTGGACCATGTTAGGTTTGGTTCGAATATAATCCCTCTATATTTAAACTCATTGACCCGTTGTAATTTATGTGCACAAATTTTCCATCTTTTGTTTGTATGTGTTGCTGACTTTTTAAGTACTGTATTTTTGTATTTTTCATCGTTTATCTCCAGTAGTTCTTCATTACAACAGCCAATAAATTCTTTAGAGGCATGTTTTTGACCAACCTAAGTTCTAGAGAGCAGAGCAATGTCGTCAGCATATAGCAGGGCAGGCACAGATCAATTTCTCAGACATGGAATGTGGGTGGGCATGTTTTGTTGGCCCAGGACAAAGTCATTTAGGTATAGTTTAAATAAATGAGGTGCAAGAATGCAATCCTGCCAAATGCTCTTTGTACAGGCACAAGGTTTGATATGAATCCCCCATTGTTTAATTTAATTAATAAGGAGCTGTCGTGGTAGAGGTTCATTATTAATTTTAATAATCTTGTGGGCAGCTACATGGCATTCAGCTTATTCCATGAGTGCATGCAATACAGAATCAATGGAAGCTTTCAGATCTAAATTGTAGTTTAGATCTAAATTGTAGTTTTTATGTATTATGTATGAATGCTGTCAGGTAAGAGAGTGTAGGGCTGTGTGTGTGTGTATGTTTGGTTTTATATCAGTTTAAAATGAGTGCAAGTGATGTTCTGCGTGTGAATGAAGTAGTATGTGTATGGATATTTGTTCTTAAATGGTTGATTTTATGTCTTGGATTTTTATACTGGGGTGTGTGGATGACTGGATGGCACTTTTTAATCTCATTGTATTTTATACAATGACAATATATTCTATTCTATTCTATTCTATTCTATTCTATTCTATTCTATTCTATTCTATTCTATCGGCAATAACTGCATATAAGGAACCAGGTCTATTTAACACATATTTGTGGAGTGATTAAAATGCTGTACTGCAGTTGTAACTGCTCATGATCTAGGGTCCAATTCCAGGTAGCAAGCGCAAGGTTGATTCAGCCTTCCATCCTAAAAGGGTATTAAAATGAGCACCCAACTTGCTGGGGGGAGGGGGGCAATGTGTAGACTGCATAATTAATTGTAAACCACCCAAAGAGTGCTTTAAGTGCTATGATGTGGTGTATCAGCAGCACACTTTGCTTTTGCTTTATAAGCGAGGTCAGAGTGAAGCCATGGTTGTCACATGAGTGGCTTTTTCTGTAGCCTGTAGTAGTTCATCACCCAATATCTTATTGTCTGCCCAGCCCATCAATTTCCTTTGTAAGAGTGATACATGAAGCTTGCCAATCACTGCATGGAAGCAAACTGTTCTGGAGTTATTTGGATTGGTTTTGTCACTCTTTTAGTATAGAGGGGTAACCAACAATGCGTCCCATGAAACTGTATTATTTCCACACTTCCTTATCAGTATAAATAAAGGAGTGAGCCCTGTCACCCACCAGCTTGGGTGTGTTTTCAGCATTTCTGGAGAAAAATGAACCAAGACCAGGGGATTTGTTTGGTTTTTAATATTTGGATCAGTTTAGCTACTTTGTGACAGGTGACAGGTTCCCATTGTGCAATTTGTATGAAATTAATCTCAAAATTTTAAGTCTGGTTCACATTTATGCCTTTTGTAGAGTTTTCCAAATATTTTTCCCAGGCTGTTGGTGATACTGAAATTTCAGTATTGCATCATGGCTTTAACACTGGTGTAGGTGCCAGAGGAATGGATTTAGCTTGTCTTTAGCAAAACTGAATTGGTTTGGTGAGTGACAACAGATGTTACAGAGTTAAGGGAGAGTATTGCTCAACAAAAAAATTATTTTTAAAATTATTGTGCTTCTGCGGTACAAACTATTTCCAGTATGACTTCACTCGATCCTTTGGAGCATCTTCACTTAGAGGACAGCCTGGTTAGCCTGGTATTTGAACTTGACCTCACCTTTATTGATACTTTGGTGGAAATGGGTAGTTAGTAACTTGTACCTTGGCTGTTTACTTTGAATTCCAGTATTTTAAAGAAGCTGGAATCTTCAGTCAGCATATAATTGATGACACTTGCTTCTTGCAAGGAATCAAAGTGCTGTCGCCAAAGGCGGCAATGATATTATTGCCACTAACAATTGCACGGGATAGTCTAGAAGCCATGTTCATTAATGTGGCCCCTTGATCTACTGATGCCTTTGTCCTTAGAATGGCAGATTATTTCTGTGGTGTTCTAGTAAAGAAAGTTGTCCTCAGAGAGAAGCAGCTTGCTGTCATCTAAGGTAATCCTCTAATTAAAGTTGCCCAAATTAAAATAGCTTGAGGGGGCAGCCCTGAAGGTCTAGCAAATATTATTCTAAGATTGACCACTGATTATCATTGTTTATACCAGAAGGTTTTGGAGGAAAGTAGATATTTACTAAAAGGCTTTTCTTGAGCCTGGTGGCCACAGGTAAATTTGCAGGATGGGGGTGGGGGTGGGGAGAAGAGGCAATCTTTCTAGATTATTTGAGTCCAGAAGCAGGTATTTCCCGATAAACAGCATATTGTTACAACTAGACATCCTCGCTGTGAAGCAAAGCGTGTGAGGGTGCCAAGGTCTTGAATAGGCCAGTAGCTGGGCAAACTCTCTGCTTTTTCCTCCTGTTAATACGACCTCCAAGAGAATTGGGTCTGGGATTGTCGTTTCCAAATTACAGGGTTCCGTACGTCACCCCCGTGTTGAGTTCGTCCTACAGTTTGTGCCAAAAAAATTTTTGCCGCCACGAGCCGCTTGGCGTCCCCCGGAATCTTAAAAACCAACGCCCGGGGAACCCGTTGAACCGGGCGGCCGTTCAATCCCCCCTCCCCTTCCAAATTCCTCTTCCTCCTCCTCCGCCGCCACCGGGGGGGGGGACTCTTCGAGGCGGCTTTGGCGGGTATCCTAGCAACGGCGGAGCCAGGGTGTGACCGGCGGGGCGGCCTTTCCTATGAGCTCACTTCCCAGGGTCCTCCCCCCCCCCGCGCGCGCGGGGGGGGAGGGCCTGGGGGGGCGCGGGGGCTGCCGCTTGTTCCCCTCAGGCCGGGCAGGGGGAGGATGGAGCAGGGGCTCCCCGCGGTGACCCTCTATTGCTCTCCCGTCGCCGCCGCCGCCGCCGCCTGCGCTATGGATCAGGAGCAGGTGAGTCCCCGCCCGCGCTGACTCTTCCCCCCCAGCCCCCCCCACCTCAGCGCCGGGAAGCCTCGCTGTGCTTTTCGGCGCGAGGGAGGGGCGCCTTCTCCTCCATGCCGCGCCTCGGCCTCCTTCTTCCTCCTGCCTGCCTGCCTGGGTCGCCCTGTCACCCTCGCCCGGGGTTGGGGCGGGTGGGTGGGAGGGAAAGGAGTCCTTCCCGTTTTCCGCCGCTCTTGGCTGCTGGCTTATTAGGTGGCCTTCCGCTGGACGCGGCTTGGTGTGTGACCGGGAAACGCTCCTTATTTCATTTATAATAAATGGCGGTCCGTGTTTATAAACAATATCGTACCCGATTCAAGTAAACCGAATCATGGACCTCTCTATCCGTGTGGCACGGGAAGGGTTGTCACTCCTCGAGGGTGAGGAGGGCCAGGCCTCTATCTATCTATCTATCTATCTATCTATCTATCTATCTATCTATCTATCTATCTATCTATCTATCTATCTATCTATCTATCTATCTATCT
>JAHTLZ010000016.1:14914873-14947309 GCA_023846285.1 Phrynocephalus versicolor | reverse complement strand
CATCCAGACTAACCAATTTTGGATAACATCATGGTTAGAAATGTGTCCCAACTGTGTTTTTATGTATTGTGATGACACATCATTTCAATACAGAAAGTATTTTATTTTATTATACTGTAGTTCTTTCTATCCTCTATTTCAAAAAACATCCCTTTGAGACAGGCTAGAACTGACATGAAAATATATTGATAGATACTGTGTGATGAACACTATTAATATTTGAATAAATCTTATAATATTGATATCATGTTTTCAGGTTCAAAATGTAATTGGGAACCCATCCATGTGGCAGATTGTGAGATGAGTCCAATTGTGACAAAAGTGTGTGATTGCACTTTCCTCCTCTCTTCTCCCTCCTATAATTTTTTCCAGACCATAGCGGATGTTAGATGGCTTGTTGTGGCAGAATAATTATAATCTTTGTGGTGTGGTTGCTTCAGTAAGCCATTTCAGCTTCCTAATGTTTTTATTGCACCAGTTAAGTGCAGGTACAGTAATCTCCATTTATTGCGGGGGTGAGGGACCCAACTCAACCTGCAATAAAGAAAAATTTGTGCTATGCAGATGCCGGGTTGGGTCAGGACTGGGGGCCCTGTCTGGGGCCTCCTGCACTTATCACAGGCCTGGCACTGACCCAAACGGGCCTCTGATGGGCTTCCCAAGCCTGTTGGAGGCCCTAGAAGTGGGTTTGGGCGATCCTGAAGTTACTTCCGGTTTTTCGAAAGCCACTTCTGATTTGATAGAAAACACTTCAAGGGCCTCCGACAGGCCCAGGTAGCCTGTTGGAGGCCCACTCAAGGCAGGGAGTAAGTGCAGGAGGCCCCAAACAGGCTCATGCAGCTTGCCCCAGGGGCCCTTGCCTTCATATACTGCAGCCCCACGATATAACGGGACCGCAGTATATGAACTGTGAAATGACGGAGGACTACTGTATCTCTGTTTTGGTTTACCTGTAGGCTTGAGGAGTGGTGTTTCTTCAAAGGGAGCTGATTAAGGCAGAAAATTATTTTTGCAGTTGTAGTATAATTTTTTTAAAAATGTATCACTGTTACTTCTAAAAATTGCAGCTATACATTTTTAAACCATGGGGCCTTCTTTATTTTTTGCTGAAGAAACCAGGATAAGATACAGTAGTAAGGATTTCCCCTACACTCCTACAGGATAGCTAATGAGTCCCATATATCTGTAGCAAACATCAATTGCCTCATTAGTAGTGAATATTACAGTACTTCTGTATGTGCTGGAAATGGGCTAAACAGTTGAGGTTTGAGTTTTCCCAAATTTGGGATAGAAATACTAAAGATTCAGAAATTCTAGTTGCTCTCATGTAGTTGCCAACAAATGTTCATATCATTTGTGTTGATAATTATTAATAGATCTAGTATTCTAGATAAACATGAATATTCTCAAATACAGTTCATTTATCTAATTTTTATGTATAGCTTCTGCATTGATGTTGTATTTACACTTCACACATGTATCTACTGTTTTGATTTCTTTTGGCTCCTTCTGTAAGCAGATACCTGTTACAAATCAGTCTGTTCAATATTAAATGAGGTCAGGTTTTAACTTTCAGCTGATTGTGAAAACTTGGCAAAGGTATTTACATACAGTGCAGTGTGACATTGTTCATACTGTTTCCTATACTTTGGATTAAAAAGGTAAACACATATTTAGTAATATAAACCTTGGGGTTGGAACTGTAAAGGGAGGTGTATTACATGTTAATTTTAAGAATAAACAAAGTTTGAAACGGATGGTAATTCCATTCCATTTACATTCACCTGAAGTAAAAGCAGAGATGCTGATTTAATTCTCATAATATTTATTGAAAGTCATGTTACCTTGTAATCTGATACATGAGGCTTCTTTTGTGAGTTTCACAGAATAAAGATGTTGTGGATACAGAAGTTTCTGACTCTTCTATACATTTAATTTGCTAATGTTGAGAGACTGAGCTTGGTGTGTCAAGCAAAGGACACAAGAGGAAAATGATTTGTGAAAGTCAGAGTTGTAGAAGCTGAAATGACTAAACCATGGCTATTTTACTTTGAACATATCATGAGAACACAAGATTCATTGGAAAAGGCTGTAATGGTGGGAAAAGGTGAGGGCAGTAGAAGAGGAAGATCTACCTTGATATGCATTCCCGCCTCCCCAAGGCATGATAATACCTTTTGTAACATTATGGTTGTGATAAGAGAGGAGCAAAGGCACATAAGTTTTCATTTTAAAAGTAGACTAACAAATATTTGTATACAGGTTTACTCGAACCAACTCATGTGTGTGGTGCTGTAATTTTAGAATGTCCTGGCCAGTTATGCCATGCTGGGTGTGGGTTTGGGTGACTTGTAATTTAACATATTGGAAGGACAGCAGCCTGCTAAGGGGACATTGACAGAGATACAGTATTAGAATAAAGTGTTGAATACATTCATTAGTAAATGCACATGATGTAATTGCTGACTGATTTGTAGAGAAGTGGACATGTAAAACCTCACATTCAAAATACAACAAATTTCATGGGGATAGAACAAAAGGATTATTAATTTCCTGTTTTAAACTCAGGTTAATGTCTTCTTTAGGAGCCTTGTGGTGTTGGGGTTAAATTGAAGTAGTGCAGTTAAAGGATTTATTCATGAGCCGAGTTTGATCCTGGTCTCAGATAGCCCCAATGGGGTACTTAAAGTTCTGTTCTTCTGAGCTTGATAAATTGTGTAGCCAGCTTGCTGGTTGGGTGTGTGGAGTGTGTGTAGTTTGCATAATTAAATTATAAACTGCCTTTTGGTGCTATGGGGTGGTATATAAACAGCACCCTTTGTTTTGCCTTTTTTATCTAGAGCATAATCTTTAGAATTAAAAATGTAATGAGGTTTTGATTCCTAATAAATAATAATAACTTGCCATGTTACTAGTACTGTAGTATGCATGCAGAAGCATTGATAGTGGAGAATTGGCAAGGGACAGCAAGCATCCAAAGAATAATTTTAGTTCCAAGTTGGCTGAAACTGTAAGTATCAGTTTCTCCAAACAATCAGTTTGATGTCACATGGGACTTGGATCCAGAGGTAGACTGTAACTCTATCTCGAGATACCATAGGGATTGGCAGGTAGAAGTATCAGACCAAACTGGTGTAACCCTGTAATATTGTGTTAAACCCAGGGTTATAACTTAATTAGCAGTTTTGGCACCCGTGGAGTTTTGCAATTCGCTGCTTGAAAATAGCAGATGTAGTAATTACAATACTGAATGTCATACCACCACCTCCCCTCCTCAATTATCAGCATTGTCAGAGTTATAAAAACAGTCAAAAGTGTGTGCTTATGTAGAGCTTAATGTGTATGAATAAGATGAGTTTCTGTTCTGCCCAGCTTAGAGGCCTGGTCTACTAAACATTGTTTAAACATCTCCTCTGATAGGGGAGCTGTAGCTTACCCACATGATTCAAGTAAAAAAGTCTTCTGTCAGGACACCACCTCCTCTTTGGAAGTGTAGACAACAAGCCTGTTCTACCAAGTCGATCCACCCTCTGCTATTTCAGTGGGCCCTGGCATACTGATCACCTTTCCTCTGCTCCATCCTGCTAGTCTAGTTTCCTGGTTGCATAGCCTGCCACTTACATTAACAGCTGTTGCCTGACCTGCCGTCTTTTACTATGGCAATAGACAAGGCTAACAGGCCAATCTTGAAAGTTTGAAAGAGGGACATGCCCTCTAAAGTTGTTGCCTAAGGCAAAAGCCCAGTTGCCCTGGCCCAGTTACTGTCCTTCTTCAAGCTGCTATTCTATCTCTTCTCAGGGTTTTTACTTTTATTTCATTTCCCAACCCAGTCACAAACTGGCATGTTCAATACCATATTTTGTTAGCATTTGCCAGTCAAATACCTCAGAATTAATTGGTTGCTCGAGTGCTGAATAAATATTGTTAAAAAGGGTTGCTTTATGAATGTACAATTAATAAAGCAGTAGCAAAGACTTCACATATTCCAAATAAGACTACATGGGAAATCAACAATCATTCAGGACCTGATCCTGCAAGAACATGCTGATCTCTCTTGCATCACAGAGACTTGGCTGGGTGAGTCTGGGGGTGTCAACCTCACTCAGCTCTGTCCTCCAGGTTTCTCTATGGAAAAACAGACCAGACCGGGTGGTGGAGTGGCAATAGTCTACCACAGCTCCATCCCTCTTGATAGATGCCATGTTCTCCAATATCTGGGTTTATATGTACTTAAAAAACAGGAGCCAGGGACAAAAAAGGAATTCTCTTGGTGTATCGCCCTCCCCATAACACAACAACTTCTCTACCTCAGCTTACTGAACTGATAAGAGGGCTGATGTTGGAGTCCCCTCGGCTCATTGTTTTGGGGGACCATAACATCCATCCTGAAGCAGCTCTTTCAGGGGTGTCTGAAGACTTCATGACCTCCATGTCAACAATGGGTCTGGCCCAAATGGTGTCTGCCCCAACCCATCCTGCATGCCACACCATAGACATGGCTTTCTGCCCTGATATGGACAGTGGAGACATTGAGGTAAAGGAACTTTTTGTAGTTCCATTGTCCTGGACAGACCACTATATGTTGTGTTTAGGCTCGCTGTAACTCAGAGCCTGGCCAGGGGGTGGGGTTAGTCAGACAAGCAATATGTCCCAGAAGGCTGATGAATCCAGATAATTTTCTAACCACCCTTGGGGAGTTTCCTACCTCTCCGATAGGTGATTCTGTTGAATCCTTGGTTGAACTCTGGAATGGGGAAATGAGCAAAGCTATTGACCGGATAGCTCATAAACGTCTCCTTCCTCAAAATAGACCCAAATTAGCTGCTTGGTTTACTGGGAAGTTGGCAGAATTAAAACAGGTGGCCTGTAGAGTTGAAAGGCGTTGGTGGAAAACCCAGACTGAAACAGACAAAGAAACAGTGAAAGGCCTTACTCCAAGGCAGTGGAGCCAGCAAATAAATCATATTTCTCTACCACCATTGATTTGGCCCAGGACAGCTTTTCAGAATAGTCAAAAGTCTGCTACATGCTGACCCATGGGTGGATAACACAGACCACTCTGTATCTCGCTGCGAAGAATTTGCACAACACTTTGCAGGCAAAATTGAACAGATCCGGGCTACCATGAATGTTGCTATTGATCCAGAGCCTGTAAATAAAGCGACCCTGTGACAACACCCTGGAAACAGGAGTAATGCATATGCAAATCATCAGCCAATCCCAGAAGGAGGGCGGGGGATGGTATGATATAAAAAGGGTGGAGCCTGGTCCCTGGGAGGCAGTTGAGTGAGTGCTGAGAGAGAGAGAGCAAAGCTCTGTTAAGGTTCAGTCAGGCAGTGAGTGCTTTACTGTCTGCTAGTTATTAAAGACAGGGAGGCTTGAAGAGTGGATTAAATCTATTCTATGTTAGGGGCAATGCATACCAACTTCAGACATTATTGTAATTCTTTATTTCCTCAATAAACTTCATTGTTATTTTTACGTTATACATCTGAGTCTGTCCCAATTCATCAGGCGATGATTTTAAAAAGTGGCAGCATTACCAAAGTGGATATTGTGAAGATTAATAAGTTGGTTCCCTACCCTTCAAATGTTTTCTTCACAATCACACTTTTAAAAGAGAGGTGTCATCACAATTTGATGGCACAGCGGTGGGATATCAAAATAAACCCAGTTGTGCCTTTGAAAACCCAGTCTCTGAAAGGGGTGAAATCACAGCCCCACCCTGCTTGTCCTGTATTAATGGATGACTTTCAGCCCTTACAGCCAGATGATGTGGTCAGGACCTTTGGGGAGATGAGGGCCACCACATGTCTGTTGAATTCTTGCCCCTCATGGATCATAAACGCTGCCAGAGAAAGTATGGCAGACTGGTTAGGAAGAGTAGCGAATGCCTCCTTACAACAGGGCAGGATTGTGGCATGCTTAAGGGAGGCAATAGTAAAACCACTGTTAAAAATGCCCTCCTTAGACCCAATGATACTGAACAATTACTGACAGAACGAATATCCCATTTTTAGGGAATGTCTTAGAGCAGTGGTTCTCAACCTGTGGGTCCCCAGATGTTCCTGGACTACAACTCCCAGAAGCCTCCACCACTCTCTGTACTGGTAGGGGTTTCTGGGAGTTGCAGTCCATGAGCATGTGGGGACTCACAGGTTGAGAACCACTGTCTCAGAGCATACTTGTCAAGTTATCCCCAGCGCTGGCCATGACACACGCTGGCGTGCACACGCACACCTGCATACACACACACACACACACACACACACACACACACACACACACACACCCCTACACCCCTGCCCCCCCACATGCATGCATCCACCTGCCCCCCCCACACACAAATGGAGGCGGTGGTGGTGGAGGCAGTGACTGGCGGAACTGGAGCTGGGCCTCGGGGGACCGGGCAGAATTGTTGTTCTTGCTGCAGCGGAGGTGGGCTGCGAGCTGGACAGGCTCCATCTCCCAGGCCCCAGATGAATTGCACAATCTCCGAGCGCACCTTCCCAATGTACATGCTGGTGGTGGTGGTGGTGGCGGTGGCGGTGGCGGTACTGCTCCTGAAGCTGGGTGCCTCGGATTTGGTGCTGCTGGCGGGGGAGGAGGAGGAGGAGGAGGAGGAGGAGGAGGGGGCTCATGGGCTGTCTCTGCTCCCTGCCACCCCCTGCGCCTCGGCTCAGGCTGTGAAGCGGTGGCGGCAGTGAAACTCCACACATCTTCCCACTCAGTTCCCCAACCCCAAACCAGGATCCTTGCCAGCGCACACCAGGGAGTTTAGAAAAAGCCTTGTCTCTTTCTTCCCCCACTCCCCAGAAATACCTTGGGCGCTTTCCAGGCACTACCAATTCTGTTTCTATGTATTACCATCTCTCACCCACATGCGTGCACGCACACACACAAACGCTGGCCTGGGACATTTCCATGAAAATAACCAATCAGGGATGACAGCGTGAAAGAGTGATTGATCCGTGAATGTCCTGGCCAAAACTGGACACTTGATAGGTTGGTCCTAGAGCGGGTTGTAGCCTCGCAGCTCCAGAGGTTTCTGGATGAGATAAATTACCTGGATCCATTTCAGTCTGGCTTCAGGCCTGGCTATGGGACTGAGATGGCACTGGTTGCATTGGTAGATGACTTACGCAGGGAAATGGATAGTGTATTTGTGTCCCTTTTGGTTTAATTAGACCTCTCAGCTGCTTTTGACACTATAGACCATGGCACCCTCCTGACTTGTCTCTCTGAAATGGGACTTGGGGGTACTGCATCAAAGTGGCTCCGGTCCTTCCTAAAGGAAAGAACGCAGAACGTGGTGTTAGGGTTCTATTCTGTCTCTTTTGTTATTTAACATCTTTATGAAACCACTGGGGGAGATTATTTATTTATTTATTTATTTATTTATTTATTTATTTATTTATTTATTTATTTATTTATTTATTTATTATTTTAGAGTATTTTTACCCCACCTTTCTTCTTGGAAAAGGACCCAAGGCGGCTTACATTAATGAGGGATAAGACACAGTCCAGTACAATTAAGACATGTTCATGTATTTGAGAAAAAGGAATTGAGGGACATCTTACAGCATTAATAGACAACATTACATTAAAGCAACACAGTTATAAGTTGTCATAAACACAAAGTCTATGTGAACCCATAGATTCATATCGAAGTCCATCATTCAGGGAAAGCTTGCCTGAAGAGAAAGGTCTTCGCCTGTTTGCGGAAGGACAACAGAGATGAGGCAGTCCTGGCCTCTAGAGGAAGGGAGTTCCAGAGTCTGGGCAGGTCTTTTGGGGTTAGGTGCCACCAGTATGCTGATGATACCCAGCTCTACCTCTTGTCACCTTTGGATTCTAAGGGAGCTACTGTATTAACTTTACATGAGTGTTTAGCTGCAGTAATGAACTGGATGAGGATAAGCAAAATGAAACTAATGTTAATTAATGCTGGAAATTGAGAAAGCAAAGCAAAAAAGTGTTGTGCTTATATACTGTCCATACCACTTCAAGTAGTCTCTGGGTGGCTTACAGTTTTCAATTACAGTATGCAGGCTACACATTGCCTCCCCCAGCAAGCTGGGTACTCATTTTACCGACCTCAGAAGGATGGAAGGTTGAGTCCACCCTGATTCTGCTACCTGGAATTGAACCCCCGTTTGTGAGCACAGTTTTAGCTGCAGTACAGGCATTTAACCACTGCTCCACGGGGCAGGAGGTTAAAGCTTGATTTTTCAGACAGAGCTAATATGAAATAGCTTTTTTTTAAGCTTTACCTGACAGACGGTTTCCCTTGTGTTCTATGACTCCCCCTCCCCACTCCATTACGAATTGTTGTAGAACTATTCCGAAGTTTGTTTGAAGTTAATCTTGCTTGGAAAACAGCTTCACCTATGCTGATCGGCCACATCTCTTCAGAATCTCAGGCTGAGGGATTTCATCATTTGCCATTATTATTCTATAGGTATTTTTTGCACCTGATAGTTTTCCTCTTGTATTACAGCTGCATGCAAATGGCGACAGAGGATTTGAGAATGTGGAACTTGGAGTCATAGGGAAAAAGAAAAAAATTCCAAGGAGAGTTATCCACTTTGCAAGTGGCGAAACCATGGAAGAATACAGTACAGATGATGAAGAAGATGAACAACAGGAGAAAAAAGACCTCTTGCCTTCTGTTGACCCAGTAGGTTTGTTTCTGAAGTTTAATTGCTCCATACAGCGATGAGTGGCATCATCCATGTGTGATCAAATTTCTTAGTGTGCAGATACAAAAATGTATAGGCTCTTGGACATTTTTGACCTTAGCCAAGTTCCTTTTTGTAGAAACAAAGATAATTATATTACCTTAAAAGTTGCTGGGGTGGATAGTTTTGGAAGGAAAGTGCATATTTTCAAGTTTTATCTGCTCTATTTCTAGTTTTGTGTTTTATTACACCATAAATAAAAACATTTTATGACTGTACGGAATGTTATGTTCCCTGAAACAGATGACGAAGAAGACTTGGTATCCCTATGAATAGCATTTTTTTTCAAACTGGGAAAAATAATTGTTGACTTCAATTATATGACAAGTAAGGTAATGTAAGATAAGTGCTCTGGAATATAGAGCACAACTGTAGGGTAATGAGTTAGAAGAGTAATGGGTTAGAATTCTAAAAAGTCATTTTTCATTTTTAACATTTCTGAAATATAGGTTAGAATCCTGCTATGCATGTGCATCTGCATAAGTCAAACTTGCCATGTGATGAGGAATACAAGCCTTGACTATGTAACTATCAGCAGTTTACCATTGTGATTTTCAGCTTTGATTTAACCCCAGCATGTAAGTAATAGGATTCTGGCCGCTAACTCTACCAATGGACCAGCGTTTTCCTTGTGATATTTTATTTAGAGATTTTATGAGAAAGGACAAAAGGCCAGTCTTGTGTAGAATAACTTTCATTTCTTAAGCTGTGAGAGAGGAAAGCTTTTTATTTTGAATCCTGACGTCATCTTGTTAGGAGGGAATGTGAAAGATCAGGCTCATAATTTGGATGCGCTTCTGGATCTGCTCCTCTTGATTGAAAAACAGATCTTGGTTGTGGCCAGGTCTGCTTTTTCCCCCAGCTTAGGCAGATTGCATAGCTGTGGTGTGATCTTAACAGGATGCCCCTGATAACATTCGTTCACACATCGGTAATCACTAGGATTACAGTATTGCAATTCTCTCTACATAGAAATGCCTCTTGAGGTGGTGTAGAAGCTGCAGCAGGTAGAAAATGTTGACTTCAAAAGCTACTTGCACCTCTGGGGCAATGATGCTGTGGGTGGCCGCCCTCAGGGTCAGGCCTTCTCTGTGGTGGCCACCTCAGTTTGGAAGGCTCTGACCGCTTCCTTCCTCATTTTCAGAAAGCAAATAAAAACATTGCTTTTCAGAGAGGTATTCCAGGACATCTCCCCTTTATAATTTGTGATTTAATATTAGTTATGATTATTATATTTTTCATTGTGTCTCATAGAACAAATCTCACTGTAAAATAAATGCCTTAATGCTAGGGAAATATGATTGGGGTGGGGGTGCCAGCGATCCTTACCTAAGGTCAGGTTAGGTTTTTGCTTCAGAGCAAAAATGAACACAGAGATGCACAAATTATTTATATGAAACGTGTGTGACTCTATGGGGGGAAAGTGATCTTCTTGTAAAACCAAAGGAAACAATGGATTAAGAAAGGTATACTGAACAAGAACATCTATAGAAGTACGGGATATAGCATAATGACCCATACATTAGAAATGTTCAGTGTACATTCCAGTCCTGAAGAAAGAAGATGCCAAGGTATCTTGTCAATCTATATCTGTATGACTATTGCATTAATTTTCCAAGTAAGCAAAGTGATGCTCTATATGCTGCAACAGATCTTTACCCTATATGGAGTGAGAAATGTGTCATATTCTGGCTAGATAAAAAAAAAGTGACACTAGACATCATGCTGCACATACTGTGTATGTTGGCTACTGGAGTGTAACTAAGAATTTCAGAAGAAGATTGGTCATGCTTTATAGACTATGGCAAAGCTTTTGATTCTGTGGGGCATAAAAAGCTACGGATCCTTACAAAAGGATGTTCCTCTACACTTGATTGTCCTGATCCATTACCTAAATGCTGGGCAAGGAACTAGTGTTAAAACAGAATATGGAGAATGAGAACTGTGGTGTCAGACAAGTGTTTATCTCCCTGCCTAATCAATCTATATGCAGAATATATTATGCGGAAAGCTGGATTAGACACAGATGACCATGGAGTGAAAATTGATAGAAGAAATGTCAATAATTTTAGAAGTGCAGATGACATATTTTTGGCAGAAAGTAGGAGTGACCTGAAACATCCCCTCATGAAGGTGAAATAAAAAAAAATGCAAAAAGAGGACTGCAATTGAACATGGAGGACAAAAAATATGATTACAGAAGAATTATATGTTAACAAAGACACTGAAACTATTAAAATATTTTGTATACCTTTTGTATATCATTGATTTAAGAAATCAGTTTAGAAATTAGAAGAAGACTAAGACTAAGGACAGCTGTGAAGGAGGTAGAAATAACAGAGGCAAGCAGTGTCATTGGAAACCTAGGCCAGGATCATCAGTACTATTACATTTCCACTTACTATGTACAGATGTGAAATCTGGACAGTAAAGAAAGTCGACAAGGGAAAAGTCACTTGAAATGTACTGGAGTAGAGTTTGGCAGATTCCCTGCTCTGTTCAAAAAGTGGAACAAGTATGACCTTGATTAAATAAAACCCAAAATCTCTTTAGAAGCAGATGAACAACTGGATAAATGTAAGGGCAACTCTGGTTTACTGTACGGGTTCTTTTTCTGTGATTTTTTTTCTGCTGTAATTATGTTCAACCTGACTTGGTGGGTGGTTTTACAGTGTTCGTTTGTTGATTTAAATACAGCAGTTTTTATAGTGGGGTGGGTTTACTTGATTTTCTGATATGAAGATTCTAATTGCTTGAGTTATTTTTCTTTGAGAAGGCGAAGTACAAGTGTATGAAATTTTACAAACAGTTCTTTTGAATACACTCTAGTTATTGTATGTGTGAAGGAAAATAAACATAAAGTACTGAGTAAAGAGTCTACACATTTATTCTTGTGGGAATTTTTGACAACTCAGTTTTACAGAATGTTCATAGAAGTTTGTTTTGAATGACTTACGCTTACAAATATGTTGCATGCACAACATGGTCTGATGCAGCGAATACTCACCAGGCGGAGATGTGATCAGTGCCTTGAGGGAAGGCTACTTGAAAACTCTCAGTTGGGTGGAATTCTATGGCATGACTACACTGTTGAATTAAATCAGGGTCTGGTTCAGGTTTTTAAAAATCAATTTAATGTCACATAAGTTTTGGTGTTGGTGTATAGCAGGCCTGCCCAACAGGTAGACCGGGGGCTACCAGTAGCCTGTGAAGGGTTCAAAAGTAGACCGCTGGCCATCAATTTAAAAAGTGAGGGGATAAGTTCTCCACCCCACCCTCCCCCATTTCCAGGACCACCACTGCCCCAGCAAAGTTCTGGGTCTGCCAGCCCACTGTCTCAGCTGAGTGGGGCAGTTCAAGGGCCATGGCGCAGTCCCCTGCTCCCCCCGCTGGCCAGCTGATTGGTGCACTCAAGCCAGGTGCAAGGGAGACATGTGCATAGTTGCATGGGTTGCCCCTTGGAAGGGGGGATCTGTGCAAGCATGCATGCACCTCCCTTGCACCCATCCACACCAGCTCAAGCAGGTGCAAGAGAAGTGTGTGCATGGTCAGCCTTTCCATAGGAATGCAAAGAAATCTGTTCTCTCCAGAACAGATTAATTGATTTTCAATGTATTCCTATGGGAAAGCGCTGATATACTTACAAATTAAATTTGTAAGTAGGTAGCCCTCAGGCACTTTGGGCCGGAAAAAGTAGACCTTGGCCTGTTGAAAGTTGGATTGTCCTGGTGTATAGTAATCCTGAGGCCTGACACTGCCCCGAATGAGCCTCCGACAAGCTTCCTAGGCCTGTTGAAGACCCCAGAAGTGGTTTCTGTTGATCTGGAAGTCACTTCCAGTTTGTCGGGCGATCCAGAAGGCACTTTTGGTTTTCTGGAAGTGACTTCCGGTTCGCCAGGAACCACTTCTGGGGCCTCCAACAAGCCCAAGACGCCTATCGGACTGCCAGGCCTGGGGTAAGTGCAGGAGGCCTCAAACGGGCCCATGCAGCTTGCCCCAGGAGCCCTTTGTTTCATATACTGTGGTCCCGTGATATACCGAGGCTGCAGTATATGAAACGCAAAATGCCAGGGAATGACTGTATGTCAGTTGTAATCCAGTGGTAAACTATGTAGTACATTGTTACTTTAGTATTCCATGTCCTTGTTTTCCTGGTTTTTGTTCTGTATTGGGAACTTAGTTCATCACCTGTTCTTGAGGTGGAGCTTGCCTGCCTTGAGTCAGCTGGCACTAGATTCAGCAGCTTTTATTTTGCAATGTCAGCATCAGCAGCCTACAGCACAGGCCACAACTACTTCAACAGTCTTTCTCTCTGTCCTTTTAAGAATTGTCATTTCTGGTAGAACACGTTTTAATATTTTTAAATATAAAGTTTGGAACTAGCACAGTGCTAGAACGATGTGGTACTAATATAGAAATAAGATAGAGGGAAAAGGCAAGGGTTCAGACTTCAGGGTCTCTTGCAGTCCTAAACCCACTGTGCTTGGCAAACTCCTCAGACCCCACAGACATTTTATTCCAATGCAGATGATCACTCATGCAAAAACTGAATAAAATAAAGAGTGACCAGAATCAACTGAAAATAAACAGCCACCAAGTGGGTGTTTAAAATATCCCCAGCTGAAAAAAGTACGCTCAGCTGTGCATTCTTTAATTGGAGATTCTTAATTTGATTACAATCATGCCAAACCCAATGGGAGTATTTTGACATGTAGTTGTGCCCTCAATGAAACAAACATCAAATAGAAATAAAGCAAATCAGTTTATTTCATGTAAGGTCATCAGCATAAATATATTTAACAGAATACTTACTCTGTTGCAGGCATCACTTACTTGGGGGCCTTATTTGTGGTTTCAGATGATAAGAGTAGCCACATCAACCCTATCAGGTATGTAGTAGTTCCGTCAGTAAATATATGGACTAAACTGAAATAACTCCTATGACAAACAATCTATTGTAATTTATGTTCCACAGTGCCTCAAAACTTATGAGACAGTATGTTTGTCTTTAAGATGTTGTAGGATAGCTTTGTATTATGATACGTCTACCCCACCTTGCGTAATTTCTGCAATGGAAGAAAACAGCCATCAGGAATTGTAGTCCACCAACTTTGTGAGGCATCTGATGAAAAAGGCTGCCAAGTTGCCATAAGATTTTGCTGTTGTTTCTGCCATCAAAATGATAATTAATGGCATACACAGCTCTGAATAAAGTTTTGAATCAATAGAATATGAAATGTTAGCTATTTCTTATAATTCATGCTGCTACAATTTCCTTTCTTGTTGTCTGCTCATTATTCAGTGCCCTTCTCTCTTTTTAGTTTATTCCAACAGTTTAGGCTAAAGTAAACACAAGAGAGAAAAGGCTAAAGGAACTTGGTAGAATTGTTGTTTGAAAAGACATTACTACTAGGATATTTACAAACAAATGTTTTTTTAAAGGCATTAGAGAATAATTGCTCACATTGACCATTGGGATATATGAGAGGCTTTAGTTTGGGTGTAAAAGATTTTATAAGGGCAAACATGTATATGTGTACATGCACAACTCACTAAATCAGCATACTGTCTTGGGGGAAGTTAAATGGAATAGGTTCAAGCAACTGAAACCAAATGATGAAGATGCAGTCTTGGCACAGGGACTGTTTATGTCAGTTTATACCTTTGTTTCACGGGGTTTCCTGTATATTTATGGTAAATTACAAAACCAGCACAACAGTGAAAATATTCTTCATTGTGGTGCATTGTAGAAAACAAAATAGAACAAATGTCCCAGGCAAACTGTGCAGTTTGCGTCACTGAAGCTTTTTCTGAAAAGGCAAGCCACTGCATGTTTTTAGGTATCAAGGTTGAATGATTAGTTTGGTCTATATCATCACTTTGTGTTTGACTGTCCTAGTATGCATAACACTCCTCCGTTGTCAAAAGCAGAACTAAAGTCTGAAGTTAAAAAAAAAAAGCTTTGTAACACTAAACATGCCCAATTCTTGTATGAGAATATAGTATTCTGAGAACCATATCCAGAAGTTAATTCTAACCAGGTCTGCATAATCCATTAACATAGGTATGTTTCATTTATTTAGTATGTGACTTCCTTGGTGAAAAGATTGCCTCTGTTTTGGGAATCAGTACACCAAAATACCAATATGCCATAGATGAATATTACAGGATGAAGAAAGAGGTATGTCTATTTTTGAATCCTTTGAACACTATACAGTATTTTTGTTTTTGTTGCACTAAAAGGTATAAGATATTAATCTGATTACAGATACTGTGAACTGCCAAAAAGAAGTGAATTGATTCTAGATCAAATCAAGCATGAACTGTCGCTACATGCTAAAAGGAATTAACTGATGCTGTAGACATGAGAAGACAAGACTCGCTGGAAAAGACAATAATTTCAGGAAGGTTGACAGCAGGAGGAAAAGAGAAAGACGTAACATGAGATGAATTGACTCAGTAAAGGAATTTCCAGTCTTTCATTTGCAAGTCTTGCTCACGAGAGGACCTTTTTTGGTTCATTAATTCATATGGCCACCATATGGTCAGAAGCAGCTCGACAAGATATAAGAACGGTGATTTCATAAAATGTAATGCTAAAAGATCACATTTTTAGTTATTTAAGAATCCTATCATAATGCAGCACATTCTGCATAATTGACTCCTTTGTTGTAATTGCTAGAATACGTTTCGTACCATAGACATAAAGCAAGTCTCAATCTTGGTAGAAAAACATTGTGACTTGATTGTGCATTGTCCATGTATCACATATTTTCACTTACTTAGTGGTAGAAATGATGCTGTGAGCAGTTTTATTTGCATTGGGGAAGCTGCTACAACATCAGTCTTTTAAAGAAAACAACATCCTCATTTTCCTTCTTGGAAATGAGAGTTAAGTGTGGGCCATTTCCCTCTTTTTTACCTTCAAACTGGACGAAATGTTTTGGCTCATTTCAGTAAATACTTCAACAAGAACAAGAGGTTCTTGAAACTGTAGCAACCCAGCATAATAGGAAAGGCTACTCTGATAGTTCCATTTCCACATTATATAGAAAATATAGAAAAGACACTCCTTTGATTTTGAGTTTTGTTTCATATCCAATTCCAACCTGCAGAATATGAACTTTGTTCTGAAAAAATAGTATCGTATTGCCAGTGTCCTCGTTGTTAAGGTTGTCAATTGTATCAGTTCTATTTACGTCAAACTACAGGAAAAGAGGTTGCATTTGAACATTAGGAAGTACTTCCTGATGGTTAGAACTGTTCAGCAGTGGAATATGCTGCCACGGAGGCTGATGGTCTCCTCCTTTGGAGGTTTTTAAGCAGAGAGGCTGGATGGCCATCTCTCGGGGGTACTTTGATGGGGGTTCGTGCATGGCAGGGGGTTGGACTAGATGGCCCTTGAGGTCTCTTCTGGCTGTCATGATTCTGTGATCCTAAACCTTTCCTGTTTGATGGGCAATTTTTGTAAATTGTGGTACTGAATCAGTGAACCAGAACAAGTGGTTCAATGTAATTACGTTCTTCATTAAACATAAATTGTTGGAGCACGTTAACTTGCACAGGGCTTTGAGGAAATTATCAAGACAGTTTGCTGACTTCATAATGCATGGTTTCTTTTTCTTTAGGAGGAGGAGGAGGAAGAAGAGAACAAGATGTCAGAGGAGGCAGAAAGGAAGTTTCAAGAACAGCAGAATCAGAGTCAAGAAGGGACTGCTGTTCAGACAGCCCAACCAGAGGCTTCAACCTGTAGTACTTTTGTGAATCTCAACTTTGAAACTGAAGGAGATTGTCCGCCTGTTGTGGAAAGTAAACAAGATGTAACTCCAGTATCTGCTTAGAAAATTGATGTGGAAGAACATTTCCCTATGTCTTACATTGTCAAATGTTTGTAGGTTCCTTTAGGCATGTTTGATGGAATGTAATTTATTTTGAATTATAGAAGGGAAGAACTATTAATGTCTCTTCAGCCAACATCTGTCTTGTAAAGGCTAAGATGTTTTATTAATTCTATTTGATTACAAAATGCAAATAATTGGGTCACAAACTGACCTATCTATGCAGAAAAAGCAAAACGTCTTTCCTAAACATCTTGTGCCTTGATGACAGTTGTGGACTGATAATTATGCTTTATGGGTTAAGGTCTATTTATGTTACTTTTTGAAACGTGAATGAACATTTTTGACTAATGGAAACTAACTCACAAGGTATCTTTGTGACTTAGTTTAATTTACTATCACTGTTGCATGTTTGTATATTCCTTTAATTTAAAATGTGGCTTTGCTAATTCATTTTAAATGAAATAATTGTATACAATCTTGTTTGAAAGTTGTCTGGCTAAGGGTAGTCCTGTTAGTAAAAGCAAATGCTCATTGCTTAGGTGTAAAAAAAAAAGGTAAGATGATTGAGTTATTTGGCTAGCTTAATAAAGCTAGAGATTAAATATCCAGAAGAGGAGTTCCAGTATTCAGAAGACTTGACATTTAATTTGTATACATGGGCTGGTGAAGCTGCAGTTGATGGAGTCTCTTCTACTCTGGATAGCCTAGCTACTGGTCAGAAATGAGACTTGCAGTTGAGCATAAACTGGGCAATCACAAGTCCCCTCCTATTCTACATTAAAATAGCTTGTACAGATATAGCAAGCTGATAAAACTTACTGATGGCTGTAAATGCTGAGTGAGGTAAGCATATATAATTTCTTCATCTGATGGTGCAGAAGTATACTAAATTAGTTATTGGTTTCATACTCTTACAGCTCTCATACTCTAATAGTTCTGAGTGTAAGAAGCAAGCTTTGGTTAGTGGTAGAATCTCAGTTTCAAAAAGAATTTGAAAATTATGTGTCTAGCAAGAAATCTACTCTGGGACATTTCCAAGGGCTTGTAAGAATCTGCTGTTGGTAGTATAATTATTATTTTTTGTGGGACAATCCATACCATCACATAACAAATGCAGCACAAATGTTTGTAGATGTGGGAAAGGATTGAAAGGACTGTGAGCATGTGGCACAAAGGGATGTATTCAGCTAAACTGCCTCCGTATGCAAGCACTGTATGGTTACAGTTACACAACCGAATAGTTTAAGATGCCTCCCCCACTCCATTTTGTGTCCTTTATTTAAAACTTTACACATTTGCATTAAATATAGAGAGCTTAGGAAGAAACTGCATTAGTGTTCACAAGGGAGAAAAAAAACCACCAGTGCAGAATTACAGACTCTTGCCATCACTGTCCTTATCAGGCATGTGATCAGAAGAAATAGGTCTAGTCTCAATTGTTCTCCTCCTTTTCCTGTTCCTCTGTCTCAGGATGTTAGAAAATCATTAACTAAAGACCATTAGAGCCTTTTAAAAATATCAAGAATGTCCTGTTTGGATTACAAAATCATGCTAATTTTAATTAAGACTTGTTAATGATGTAAAGCCTATGTTCAAATCATCCTACAAGATGAAAAGCCCACATAGCAACTCAGTAATTAAAAGTTTTGATTTCCCAGGTTTGTAATTTCTGCTAGCCAAAACTGTTCTTCCTAAAGATTGGGGGAAGGACTTTTGTTATGAGGTTCTTCTAGTTACTGTGCCTTATCTTTAATATTTCTTTCAGTATATGCAAAGAGTATGAAAGTAGTTGCTTTTTCTTGCAATCACATTAAAAGTTTTATATTTAATATAATTTTAAATCACAAATGCGTTCTGAGTTGTTTTTGTAGGGCTGGTAAAGCTTCCCTTGAATGCAGCAAGTGCAAATGCCATGAGAAACTCCTTATAGTAACTGCTGGGATTCTAGCAAGTCAAAAACATCCACCTTACTAAAGCTGTAATCAAACATGTTACTCACCCATGAAATCCACTGAGGTAGGATTCATACCTATAAAAGTATGCATAGGACTGCAACAGATAACATGTTTGACTTCTGACAAGAATGGGTTTTTTAACCCAAAAATTATTATTCCAAGTACCTTACAAACTTTGAGATAACTTGTTATTGTGAACTTATGGACTTAAAACTATTGCATCGGAAGAAAACTTTAAATATGCTAATACTGAGTGTTCATTCCAGTTTTTTTTCCACTGTGTTTGACTACAGCTCTCCATCACCTCCAGCAAACATATCCTGTGTTGGCTGGGAATGATATGGGGCTGTAATGTAACATTTGGAAAGACTGATTTACGCTAACAGCCGTTTGTTCTACTAAGCTTATGTCAACATTGTGAGTTCTGGTATTGGCAAGGTGTATTGCTGCAGTCCACTTCATGTTCATGGTAATTTTGTTTTAGAATTGAGTTGTACCTTGATAACAAGATTGACAACAATAGTACTTTATCAGATTTCAGACTGGTTATTGCACATGAAAGTCAAGCCTTTGTATTTAGCAGTCATAATTTAATAATACAAAACTAGAGCATTGTTCAAGACCATAGGGTCCTATAGGTAAAATTGGTTTAAACTGGAAGATGGCTAGCTGTTGTAGGCTCAGGAATGATTTTAAGAATTTAAGCTTACCAGTTCGTCTCCAGCTATTTAATGAAATATTTTCAATGAACGGTATTATTTTTAAAACTGCAAATAAGATTCAGTCTCACAATCTTTGTATAAAGCTTCAGCTTTATCCATCTGGGGCTACATGGAGGCTTCATTGATTTGGGTAATGAATATCTTCTTCAGCTTCATAGGTTCACTGTATCAGTTGGGCTCATCTCCATGGATACGGTCTATTTCTGTTAAGTCACGTGTCATCAAGATCTGTTGTGCTGTCATTATCACTGGCTACAAGAACCTCTCTGTTCTCGTAGGTCCAGAAGCCATTAAGATCAATTAAAATGCTAATGACTGTGTCTCCTTGGCTACTGTTGATTAAGTCCTGAAGAGAAATTTTGTAGGGATCCTTTGGCTTCACCATATCAAAGATTTCATCCTAAAAGAAAGAAAAACCTTAATGCAATGATTTTTACAAGAAAGCAAACAGTAGAATATGAATGTTTTAAACACAGTGAGTTTTGCTTACAAATTACTGAGTATTGCTTAATTTCACTTTGGGATGCTTCCTTGTTCAGCTGAAGTAGTACAGCCTGAGTGATACACACAGGGTGAAATTGTGTTGCTTAGTGTAATAAGTTGCAACTAAAGTAGGCCCATGGAAACGATTGGTATTAACAGAGGAACTGACTTGTCAAATCCACACTGAGTCAGAGGGGCTGCTCTAGTGTGACTTACTAAGCTATTTGAACTATATCACATATCACCCCCCAATTTGTATGAATGTTCCCTGTAGCTAAGATAAAGAAACAGTTGCTCAAGACATTTAACAATTGTTGAATGGTAAAGGTGCAATAGTGGATGCAATGCAATCACCAAATACAGTCGGTTTTAACTACTTCATAGGCCCTGTCTCAAGTTAACAAGTCATTTACTTGGGGGGGGGAACTGAATGTCCTTTGATGAAATTATTTTACTTAAAATTACTTAAAATTATTTTAGGACATTTTAAGGATAAACCCCCTCAAGGCTGTTTCCTCTTCAAGCCAAGCCTAAAGCCTGATATAATTAACCAAAGTGGCAGGTCTTATTTTATTATTATTTTACTTTTTTTTCTCTTGTACGTCCTTGCTTCATCTTGCCGAGGGTATTTCTCCCTCTTTTTTGATTATATTGTTTTCTCTCTGTGCTGTTTTTATCTTGTAAACCGCCTAGAGTTCCAGTAGGAAGATGGAGCGGTATATAAATGAAATAAATAAATAATTTTTTCCCCATTTACACTGGGTTGGATCAAAACTAGCACACTCGGCTTAGGCTGTGCTCAAACAGAATATTAAAACTTTAAACTCCAAAGTATAGGGACATGGATTAAAAGTATACTGAATTCACAATCATTAAAGCATCAGTTTAAATACTTGCATTCACTGAAACAATATCTCCATTAGGCTAATAATTTCTCCATATCCATAGTTATGAATGTAAATTTTTAAGAGTGTGCCTAATATTTGTTCTGTCTACTATTAGATACAGTGATACACCATTCCCATATGGTCATTAGGTATTGTACACATATACTGTACATTTGTTTAAAATAATCTAACCTTTACATCTTGAAAAGAAACTGTCTCTTGTCCATGGATTTTCATTTGCTCTTGAATAGCCTGCAACAATGACATCAGGGAGATACGTAAGATAAACCAACAAAACAGAGACCACCTTTTTGAAATGAATGAATTATGTTCATGATAAAACAATCCAACTTAAATCATCATTACTGGCCTAATACAAAGATGCCTATGTGTCAAACAGTGGTCACTGCATTGGTTGATTAACAGGTACAGTTAACTTGAGCAGAACAGATAATATAGCTTGATATTAAGTTGGGCATGCAAACTAGCATTGTCTAATCCAGTGGTTCTCAACCTGTGGGTCCCCAGATGTTCCTGGACTGCAACTCCCAGAAATCCTGGCCAGCTCAGCTAGTGATAAAGATTTCTGGGAGATGCAGTCCAGAAACATCTGGGGACCCACAGGTTGTGAACCACTAGTCTAGTCTACTCTGGTGGCAGAAGCATTCCAGGGACATGGGTTTTATCCAGTGACTTCAACCCAAGGAATGGTCATTGGAGATGCTGTGTATTGACTGGGATCTTAAACCTTTAATGCATAATTATGTGGAGTGACCCTCCCTTCCTCCCCTTTATCTGAAGTGGTCAGTGGCATGCATCCAGTCTCATCTCATATGAGTGGCAAGCAGGGGACAAATTCAGTCCTTCCTTCTGCAAAATAGGTGCCCATTAATATTACCAAAGGGCCGACCATATATCCCATCCCTGTGCAACAATTTTCAACTCCTAGCCCATTTTGAAGAAAAGAGTTAGAACTGAGGCAAGCAGCTGGCCTCATTGTTAAAATAAGCTTTTAACCTCAAACTTTGAGACTACTGTAAAGTGTATGCTGGAAGAAGAAATAATTGGAAGATGAAGGGCCAATTGATGTTTGTTATAGAGGAATTAATCTGCTTCATGCTGCTAAAAGAACACAGCTTTGGATGTATTTTAAACCTGCAGAGCATTTACTATAAAAGCTTTGAAAGCGTTCCAGATTTTCATTCTTTTCCCCTCTTTTTTTGGTGTGGAAACCCTTGGTTGAATTATTGTACTCCTGAATCATTAACAGCACAATGCTTTTGTTTAGAAGGCACAGAAGTGGAGGTGATCAATATTAAGGATGCATTGGTTTTACAAACAGGACCTCAAGTTGTTATGACTTCTTTAATCTGAAAGAAATGCATACGTGTATGGGATTCTGACAGTGAAATCCCCTTTTATCTTCCCAGTCCATAAAAAGTGATGCCTTATCAGGAAAGATCTGAACCAAAATGTTCCAGTTACACATTTTGTGAGCTACTGTGACTTGTGATAAGAAGGAAAATAACTAAGGGTAACTCAAGCCCTACCCAAGATATTAGGCAGTTATGTCTAATTAACATACGAAAGAACATTTTAGCCCTCTGCCCATTATAGTTGTTTTAATCAAATGGGAGGCCAGAAAGAGAGGCTTGTAAGCCTACTGCACAAATCAAAACATAGGGAAAATGAGAGTTCAGGCTCGCATGGACAGCCTCTGTACTTGAGAGATGGACAATGGGGTGGTCCAGGGGTAGCCTGCAGTCCCAAAGGACTGATTTGTAGTCCTTTTCCATGCAAATAAAAGGCAGACCCTAGGTTCTGAAAGACAGAAGTGTCAATATACCCTCTAACTGTGTCATAGCCTCATTCTTACTGTTTAAAACTCAAAATCTAAATATTGCAGCTAGATCAAGTGAAAACTAAGATGCAATGATCAATAATGTAACATGGCATCATTAGTAATTGCATCAGCAGTTCTTTGTAACAATCTGATCTGGTAATCAGAGTTGCCCCTCTGATCTATGTATCTGATGGCAGCTTTGGTTTTTCGGTAACAGGATTATTTGAATAAGATAGAGACTTTGAGAGAAAGTCTAGAAATTACAGACTAAAACATGCAAATATGGCAGCGCGACTGACTGAACAGATGGCAACCGTAGCCTTTTTCATCACAGATAATGGACAAAAAGCCATTAACATCCCATAGATGTCAGCCATTAGAGGTCATTAGCAACTGAAAAATGAAAGCGGAATACTACAGAAAATTTAAACTTTGACAAAAGCTGATATTTAATTAAAATCACAGCAGTGCATTTTCTTTATGTATAATGTGCCCTGAAAATACATTCTGAATTCTTTCCCCCTTTTAATGCGAAGTTTTAAACATTTATATCTTTCTTAGAAGTTGACAAAAACCTTACTGTGAACACGGGTAGTTTAAAGCAATTGCCTGCTGGTCTCTTAGTCGAGGCACAATGGCTGTAACAACACATGTACAAAAAAACGACCTACCTTGACAAAAGGGGACTTACCCTAAAGAAATAATTAAGCGAAAAGACATTCAGGTATCCTTTGTTCTCTATATCAAGCAGTTTGAAAATATACTGCAGAGCTGCAGGCTCCTTTCTGTTTTCTAATGCAAGTACAAAGTCCAGGTACGTCTTATAGTCCTAAAAGCAGATGCAATCATGTTTATTATAGTCCTCTTTCTAAATTGATTTTGCAAGCAGAACATAATTGGCGGCTATTTCCTTGTAGGGGAGCAGTTAAGTTTTCACTGAAAGACAGCATGAAACAGAAAGGGCTGCTGAAGGGAAAAAAAGGTGTGCAGAAAATACTTGACTTTTTATTGGATGAACAACATACCCATAGATTTTTATCAACTCCACTAGAGAGCTTGTCCCACAATTCAAATTCACCAAAAAGCGTTTAAGGAACAGTCTACCACGGTCCAACGGGCAACCATCACCCAACTGGCTAAAACCGGATCCATGTTTTAAGACAATTTAAAAAAAAACATTCTTCAGCCAATTAATAATTTCCCCGAACAATCATAGGGCAAAACACATGTTATGGACAAATGTTCTAGATTATGTTGGTATTATTACAAATGAATATATTCCAATGTATCTCAAAAGCAGCACTCTTCCTGCGCTAGAGACAATACCATGATGAAAATTATGGCTTCCTCTTCTGTTTCCACCAATATCACTATTCTTATTCAAAAACAAGCAGCAACTTTCTAAGCAGTAACCAACATGTATCACATGGGGTGGTGGGGGTGGGTTAGGGAAAAGGTCCCAGGAAACAAAAAAATTAACTGTTATATTAGTAGTATTACATTTGGGCCTTTAAGACTGCTAATTTTCAATGTACAATAAGTTCCTTGCTGTTCTTGCTTTTGGCAATAGGGAGCAAATAGAGAAGAGCCCACTGTCTTCCCCATCACAATGGCATTTTTATTCGGCTAGCTGCAAAGTCAGCCATGAATTCACAATGTATGAGTTTGAATGTCTGCCATTCAAATGAGAATGTTGCCTTCATTCCATTTAGTTAGCATGCATTTAATGTCACAGGCTTCACAAACTGGAGGCACTCAATATAAAAAACAAACAAACCAAGAAATGCAACAACCCCCAAAACTAAACCACATTGTTTTTACGCGAAAAACAAAGCATTGCTCCTGGGTGGCATCGATAGAATACCTACCATTTCCCCGTCGTACGTCAGACACTCTTGGAAGACCCGGTCCAAGAATATGTTCGTTAGGGTCCCTGTTCCATAACGAGAGAGTTCCTCTTTGCTGAGCATGCCGTTGTGATCTTTGTCCAGGTTTAAATACTGGCCTGTAAGGGAGAAGAAGTGGTGAGCACAAAAGGTGGAAATATGGAAACAATTTTTATCATACCACTTTAAAGCTGAGAATTGATGAGCAAATACCTGTATAAGGCTACTGTTTTTTTTAAAGTCATAAACACTGTTGTCTGACAGCCCTTTGTGAAGATTTTTCCAACCTTTGCAAGCTGTTTTTAGGTGACATGGGTGCCCCAGAAGGAAGAGGGACTGGCCCTCCACTCCCACTTATTTTAAATTTCCAGCATATTTCTAAGGAAGAGCTTTTACATCCTTTTTATAAAAATGCATAAGCTTTTGTCAGGACAGCTTACCACTTCTTGAAATTCTAACTTAGTCCATATTTATTGGACTGAGATAGAATATCCACTATATGTCTCATGTGATTAGTTATATAATATCACTTTGTATCAGGAAGACCTCATCTTCCTAATTTTTGTGATCTATAGCAATCTCTTTTTATTGATCTTTGCATTTTAAAATCAGTTACTTAATTTATTGATCATATTTTGCTATGCGTTCAGCTTGTTACTTTGATCAGTAACATCATAAACAAAAAATTAATTTTAAGTAAAATCTTCATTTAACATATTGCTATTCTAGCAAATGGTGATAATCCGATTTTTGTAAGAGCATTTGTCTTTCACTTCTTGTTTTAATTTATCAATATTTTTCTTTTTTTAAAATAGGAAAGTTTTAGTGATATTTATGCCTAAATATTTAATTTTAGTACAGCTGAATTCGAAATATAGTCTAATCGCAATGTACGGCATCAAGAAGAAAATAAAAATATATATGTTTGTAAATGGTATTGAATACTGGTAAAATTATATGGATGGCAGAATTTTGAATTAATGTTGGAATTGTGAACAAGAAGTGGGTACTTATAGCCATATATGGTGAGAGTGGGAGGACATATTGAAATTTTGGAGGTTGGATTTTAAAGTAATGAATGAAATACTGAAGTTAATTGTAAAGTCGTAAAATAGCATTTATATCAATATTTGATATAGAACAATGGAATTGGTATAAAGAAGTTTGGAATATAGTTATTCATTATAGTGTAAGTTAATTTATGATATTAAGGTTTAAAAGGACTGGATAAATAAGGATAATTTTAGTGACAAGTGGAGAGTGTTCATTGATTAAGTACTGTATTAATCAAGGGAAAAGGTCATGCACCTTTAATTTTGTTTCTTAAATTAAAAAAAGCAAAAAGCCCCACACAATTATTCAAGCAATTTGCCTTTATATAAGATAAAGTAAGATTAAGCAACATGAGACTTTATAAACCACATTTGGCTGATTTATGTTTTCCTCTTCATCTCACAAGCAAAGTATCATAAAGTGACAGGATAAAACAAACACATTCTACAATGCACACCCTATAGAATCTGGCCCTGAATATATAGAGTACAGTATGTCCTCATGATGCATCCAGATGGGGCATGCACATGCGTGCTAGTTGTGCCCGACTCTAGTGGTGGTGCTCATCTCCGTGTTCAAGCTGAAGAGCCAGTGTTGTGCACGTCCATGGCCGTGTGGCTGGCCTGGCTGCAAGGAAACACTGTTTTACCTTCCCGCTTTTTACGGTGGTATCTATTTATCTACTTGCATTTACATGCTTTCAAACTGCTAGGTTGGCAGGAGCTGGAGTTATTTGAGGGAGCTCGTTCCGCTACGTGGCACCCAGGATTTGAACCACTGAGCTGCTGACTTTGCAGCCAACAGTTTTCGGAGCTTTAGTCTGCTGAGCCACCATACCCCAGTTGTGTAGCATACATTTCCTATCAAATATGTGGCCTCTGTTAACTCAGAATTATTATCAGTCATTATCAGAAACAAATGCATAATAACCTTAAGTTTAAAAAGCAAATATACAAATACATATTCAGAAAATACTACATTGTGAGGATGAAGTTATAAAACATAACCTTTATATAAATATATAAATATATAAATATATACCATAAACCCGTAGTGCAGAAGGAGCAGAAAACCAATTGTTTTCTTGACTTTCTTTAGAAAGTTCTTCATCCCGTAACTTAATGGAAATAGAAATACTATATTAGCAATCAACTAATATAATGAATTTTCTTAGAAAACCAAAAATGTTTATCAAAATATGTACCTCTAATAAGTCATCAAGGAAGCTGCAAGCTAAAATATCCTGTATTTTTATCTTTCCTGGAAGAAAAAAAAATGCAAGCTAACATTTTCCTTGTGATATTTTGGTGCTTTATTTCCTTGTGAAATTCTTGGGGGTTTATTAAGAGCAAAGTCTTGACATTTATAATTTAATGCCAAGTGGTTTTGAATAGAAAAATAGTGTTATGGATGAAAAAAAAAATCTTTTTATCAACTTATCAGCAAATCAAAACCATTGTATTCCAGAGAATTATACATACTGTACCTATACACGTGTCTATTGCAAACATCTATATACAGTGGACCCTTGTATAACAAATAGTTTGTATAACATAAAATCTGTACAACATAAAAAATTTCCGAGTTAGGGGAAATTTGCTTAACATAATCGCCTATGGGGAGAATCCGTACAACAGAAAAACGGGATTACTCTGTTTTCAATGCATTCCTATGGGAAATTTGTATAAAGGAAAATTTGCTTAACATAATTTCATTTGGAACAAATTAATTCCTTTGTACAAGGTACCACTTCATCTGTATCTACAATCATAGATAAAAAGCTCTCACACCATGTTATCTAGTATGTTGAATTATTTTTTTACTTTAGAGGCCACAATTCAGACCCAAGACCCACAGTGTTTATACAATATAGTTTCCAGGTGCAGGGAGCGGGGAAACCACTCTGCCCCACCCATGGACTTCCTCAGAAAAGGGCAGAATGTCTATTAATATCCAGGGCATCTTGGGTATTTTCCATGGAAGCGGACAAAGGATATACAACATGGAAAATTTAGGATTATCACTAATGCAGAGAAAGTTAATTTACTAAGCCAGTCCTATCTGAGAGGGTACCCCATGGTATCACAATGAATATGTACAGTCAGAGATTAGTTGGGAATACTGTGGAATGCATTCCCCTGCTCACTACTAGGCATGGGCCTTTCATTTCGAAATTGATCCGGTTCTGAAACGAAGCACGGCAGCACAGGTGCTGTTTGGAACTTGGAACCACCCTCCAAAACGAAATCATCAATTCATTTACCTTGCCTTACCTCGCGCGGGGAGTTACTCCAATCAGGAATTAGCATCTGACATGTCATCATTCCTTATCCTCGGCACTGGCCAATCAGGAGCTGTGCAGGGACATGCATCATCCCACCTCCCTGTCTGATTGGCCAGCACCAGGGAGAAGTAACAATGACACGTCGGAGGCTACTTCCTAGTTGGAGTATTGCCCCACACGACATAAGGCAAGGCAATTCAATCAGTGATTTCATTTCGGAGGGTGGGTCCAAGTTCCGAATAGCACCTGTACTGCCATGCTCTGTTTAGGAACCAGACCCATTCTGAAATGAAAGGCCCATGCCTACTCACTACAAATGGCTAGTTTCTGCCAGCACTGTTAGGATCAGTCAAAGAACAGTAGGGAGTTTTGATCTGAGTCAGGACTTCCTCATCTCCTTCAGTGATAAGAGGAGACTCTGTATGCACAGTTCATCACTTGAGCCAAGTCACCAACACTGCTGCAGTGACTGGATAACTCTAGTCTAGGCAGACACAAATTTGGAGCAAGGCCTCAACTACTGTATTGGAAGTATGATGGGCGTTTCGTTTCGGAAGTGGTCCGGTTCCAAAAAGAAACATGGGAGCCCAGCTGGCGTTCGAAACTGGACCAACCCTCTGGAACACAATCAGCGAATTCCTTACCTTGCTCTGGGGTCGTGCAGGACTAAACTCCAACGAGGAAGAAGCCTCTGATGTCATCTTTCCTTCTCCCTAGCGCTGGCCAATCAGAACTTGTGTGGGGAAATGCATTTTCCCACCTCCGTCTGATTGCCCAATGCCAGGAAGAAGGAAATATGACATTGGAGGCTTCTTCCTCATTGTCGTTTAGTCCCGCATGACCCCAGAGCAAGGTAAGAGATTGGTTTAATTTGTTCTGGAGGGTTGGTCCAGTTCCGAATGCCAGCTGGACTCCCACGTTTTGTTTCGGAACCGGACCATTTCCGAAACGAAACACCCATCTCTAATCAGTATTTGAGGGTTTGGGATTTTGCTAAGACAAACTAATGTGACTATGTGAAACCAGCTGTAGTTTAGTGTTACATGCATGAATCTTGGGTTTATATACTTTGCCCATGTCTAATACTGATACATATTAAAGACTAACACATTTGCTTCAGTTTGAGCTTTTGTGGCTACAGACTTTAGGCACAAAAATGTGTTGTAAGAACTAAGTTATAATTTCTAAAGGCTCACACTGAAAGAAATGCATTAGACTTACATGCTGCCACAGTACATATCAGTTTGGTGTTTTGCTAAACCACCATATTTTTACTGAGCCAATATTTCATAGTTTGGCTTGCAGAGCTGTTTTGCAGTTAGCTGAACAAAGAGAAAGCCATTTGGACTTACCTGTTCTAAGAGGATCTAAAAAGAAGAAGAATTTCCTGACAGCAGTACAAACGTAAAATGAATAAAATGATTTTTCCAAACCATCTAATTGTGGCAGCGTGGGAATGAGTTCCAGAATATAATTTTCTAAGTCCTGGGAAATTAAACAAGAAAGTACTGGGATTTAAAAAAACTCAGGTATTATAACTGTCTGAGTTGCTCACATTTTTTCTGTATTTTACAGGGGGAATGATTGGCCAATTTTGTCTCCATCTGTTGTCCTGCGTGTGCTGTGAGGATGCAAGAACAAAACAATGGTGGATGGTCTAGATGACCAATGTCATGGCCCTCTTGATCCCTAATTCATGCACAGAGAGGCTTGGTACTGTGTATGATACAGAGAAGCTACCCCAGCACTTTACTTAATACAAAGATACAATGGTAACTCTAACCCTGTGATTCCTTGGAATTCAACAGCGAGTCCTTGTCCTTATTCGAACTATGTTATACAGTGAAAGAGTACCACATGTAGAGAAATATGAAAACAATGCACGTAGAGTCACGTTATTATGCCCTCTACAAGTATCATGCAATGCTACTTAAATGAAATCTACTACATATACATATTATAATGCTCTGCATGTAAAATATCAGTGTATATCTGTTCATCCATCCATCCATCCATCCCTTCAGCCAATCACTACTTATATCACACAAGCCGATTGTCTCTTAAATCTAGTCAATTAAATACACCAGAAAGGACCTCCATTATATGAGAGAAATATACTATGGCTTCAACACTCACTGCTTACCGACTCCCTGAGGTAACCTTGTCCAGCCACATCATATAAACTGAGGCCTATTCTTGTCTGGTATAGCCACACTGTGAAAGAGATGGGGGAAATAATATGTTAATACCTCTTTTGGATCAGACAAAACCTCTGTCAAAGAAAACAAAGGTAAAAATATGTTCAAAACATAAAAGAAAGTTATATTGTTCTTTATAAACACATGAAATAGCCCAAAAATAATTTTGATAATATATTTTTATTAATTTCCTCAAAGCTGTTTAATACCTCAGTGATAGTAGTTGCTTTTTACAGTTGATTTATTACATCAATGTTTTGATATCTATAAGAAAAATTCAACAGTTCCATAACAAACAAACAAAACTGGGTAATTTACAGATATTACACAAGATATCTTAAATATAATTAATGAGAAGTTCTAATTAGGTTCTAATTAGCAGGAGAGAAGAGTACAGTTGAAGTGTATAGTGGATTCAAATTATAACAGAGGATATTTCAAATAGATATTAGGAAAAACATCCTGGCAGTATGAGCTGTTCTCAAAAGTGGAACAAATTACCTCAGAAGTTATTGGGCTCTCCTGTTTGACATTTTTAAAAAACAGCTTGAATGCTTTAACTGCATTGAATTCTCTGCATTGGCAAGGTGCTGGACCTTTGGCACTCCAGATGTCCTGGACCACAACTCCCAGAATTCCAAGCCTAGATTGCCAATGACAAAGGACTGTGTGAGTTGTGGTCCAAAACATCTGGAGTGCCAAAGGTTTGCCACCACTGGACTAGGTGATTTAATTGTTCCAACCCCACATTTATTATTCTCTCATCAAGACAGCAGGACCCACAGAGTCAACTAAGTGTTCTTAGAATACATACTGAGCCCATGTACACAATAATCAATGTTAAAATGCACCTGAGCTGCATTATTTGGAACACGAGGTCAGGGATATCCAGCCACTGGCTGAAGAGCAGTGCCTTAATACTGCTAGATTACACTGGTACCTTGGATAAAGGAATTAATTCATTCCAAATGAAATTATGTTAAGCAAATTTTTCTTTATACAAATTTCCCATAGTAATACATTGAAAACAGAGTAATCCCTAATTGCGACCATTTCTATGTTGTTCGGATTCGCCCCATAGGTGATTCTGTTATGCAAATTTCCCCTCTCTGGAATTTTTTATGTTGTACAGATTTTATGTTATACAAACCATTTGTTATACGAGGGTCCACTGTAATTGGTTTGGGTCCTAAGCTCTTAGAACTGACTGCCTTCTTAATGTGTTCATTTTGCCTCTCTCAAAGATCTGTTTTAGAAAAATCAAATCCATGATGCTCATTCCTACCAGGTATTAAGGTTCATCTCTTCCAGATGAATAGCCAGATAGCCAGTTCTTTCTTGGTTGGGCCCATGATAGCTACCAACATATTGTTACAAGATTTACTGTAAAAACCAACCTACCTTTCCTCATCACATAATTGAAAAACTGCATGATAGCTATCCTTCCATATGTATCATTGTGAAGCAACTTTGCAAAGACTTTAGCTGTGAAGAATTGCCTGTGAAAGATAAACACAATACTGAAGTGAGAACTGTGTCATAATTGCAGTCAGTTTCTTAATTTAATTGTATTCTCTAATAATTATTCTGGGGAACTGTGCAGAGTCAGATTTTTGAGTGTCCGCACGCTGAAAGCAGGGTATGAAGCCTGAATGAGCACAATGTCGCCATATCTTGGATCCAAGTCCTTACTTGCATTTGGAGCCAGCTTTCTCACCAACTTTTAGGAAGCTTTCATAGTTAATCATTGCTTCATCCCCCATCATTGGAAGTGTCTGATGTTTATCCAACAGAAACCACAAATTCTGAAAAGGCACACATCAAAAAGTTAACATGAAACAATTTGGCCAAGGAACTCTAACTTTTTGGAGCCTACGAGTATGTTGCAAAATCTGGTAAATTGTGAGTACCATCAGAAAATGACTACAGTATCAGTAAAATCCCTGGTTAATCACAGATGTCAGACAATGCATACAGCAGAAATGGAAACTGAACTCCAAATTCCGATCCCCCCCTTCAAATCTCTAACCCACAACAGACACATCCAAGTATTCTTCTTCTACACACCCCAAGCAGATTGCCTTAATATGCAATTCCAGAGACCATTTCCAACTCTTTTTGTTCTGGTAGAACATTCTTGGACCTAGAGAAGGACCAAAGGCAATATGGGAAAAAGAAAGATTGACAGGGGTTGCTAACGTGGTTGGAAAGCATTCCAAAAATGTGGACAGAGCAAGGGGTGAGGGGGAAGAAGTGCCAAGGAGGGAACCAATGTGTCTGTGGACACCAACCCCAAGCCACCATTGACAGATCATAATACCCTGACAAGATAATTCGGAAATGATGTGAGATTAAGGATCCCATTATCAGTGTTTTTTTTTACCTGCAGTTCTTCATTATCTAATAGCTCTCTACTTTTTCTTTGCAAAAAGACTGCTCTAGATTCTTCTCTTAATTTCTGTAATAAAATTTCATCTTCTGCTGGCAACTAAAAACAGAAAGAAAGAAAGAAAGAAAGAAAGAAAGAAAGAAAGAAAGAAAGA
>JAHTLZ010000016.1:14881239-14914863 GCA_023846285.1 Phrynocephalus versicolor | reverse complement strand
AAAGAAAGAAAGAAAGAAAGAAAGAAAGAAAGAAAGAAAGAAAGAAAATTGTTATATGTAACGCCTTAGACATGTATGTATCACCGCAGACTGGAATCCAAATCAATTAGAATACAGAGGCTTGAAAACATCATTCAAGGCCATAAAAGAAATTGCCGCCTACTTTGTATCAATGCACGAGGATCCATAAAAAATGGGAATGAGACTGACATCTAATCTTTCAACATATTTTATTTATATGGGAAGGCAATTGTTCAAACTTTCAAAGGGCCAAAATCTACTTTCAGTCTGCCAAATATGCCTTTACCTTCAACTTCACATGAATTTTAAAACATCTTCTAAGAATTTAAACATAGCTCCAAAAATAAGGTCTGCAGCCCAGACTCCCTGAAGAAATACAGTATAAAGCAGTGATGGCGAACCTTTTAGAGACCGAGTGCACAGACTACAATTCAAAACCCACTAATATTTTTGCAAAGTGCCAGTACAGTAATTTAACCTGTATACAGGGGGCTGTGAAGGGGTGATGTTGGGTGCCCACAGAAAGGGCTCCGAGTGCCACCTTTGGCACCCATGCCATAGGTTCGCCATCACTGGTATAAAGGCTTACAAAATAGAACCAGCTCCTCTGTAACTCAGTTGAAAGGCTCAAGCCTTCAGGAATGGATCCAGACATACTTATATGGACCATTTTTGCTTCTGAGAGTTTTGAAGTGTAGTAACTTTGCCTCTTTATCCACTAGGCCAGTGGCTCCCAACCTTGTGTGACTCAAGTCATCCTGGACTGTAGCTGCCAAAAACTGGCCAGCGCAACTGGTGCTGTCCAGAAGGAACTTTGTGAGAAGCAGCACAATTTTTCCACTTATTTTTTTCTAAATTGAACTCGATACTCAAATAAAAAGCCTTCCTTGTGTATTCAAAACTGTGATTTTAAGGGATCACAATACTCAAATGTGATTTGCGCAAATCACGCTGTCAAATCCTATCACCCTGAGCCTCAAGAGTTCATTAAATGCAAATATTTGTGCTGTAAGAAAGGGATAACAAAAGCATGTGTTTGCCTGTAATGCCCACTGCCATAATTCACTATCTGAGTTGAACGGTGAAATGGTTCACAGAACCTTCTCAAGATTGGCAGTGATATATTTGAGAGAGTATCATCTTATGGGATGATTGTCAAAGATAACTGGGATCCTTCGTGTGAAATCCGTTGTAGAATTGAACAAGCTAGAAATTCCTTCCAGAAAATGAGGAAAGTCTTGACAAACTAGGATTTATCTATCAGACTTCATACGGGAATACTCTGATCCTATGTATTCAGCATACTTCTATATGGCATTGAAACTTGGACCGTTACAGACACGTTATGCCGGAAGCTGGAAGCATTTGAAATGTGGATGTACAGACGAATTCTGAAGATACCTTGGACAGCCAGAGTCAATAATGTGGCTGTATTGCAACACATGAATAAAAAGTTAGAAATCCTCAATACTGTGAATAGAAGAAAACTGCAATATTTCGGACACATAATGTACAATAAGAAATTCCATCTGCTGCAAGTTATCCTTCAAGGAAAAATAGACGGGAAGCATGGCCCGGGGTGTAGAAGAACATTCTGGCTTAAGAATGTAAGCCAGTGATCCGCAGTTAGCACAGCTACTCTGTTTAGAATAGCTTTAGATAAAGACCAGTTCATGCTACTGATCGCCAACGTTCTACAAGGACATGGCACTTGAAGAAGAAGAAAGTTGAACCAAAAAGGGGCCGGCTGCCTGTTCCTCATTACTGATAAGGGTGGGAAGTTTGTCCTGACAAATTTTAGTAGGGGTGTGGGGGAGAATCACAGGGTGCCATATTTTGTGCAGCTGCCTCAACTGCTACTCTTGGTGACTACAGTGTTGTGCAGTGAGCAAGAATCAGACACAACAGACTGTCTAAACAGCCACCTTGTTTTTATAAGCAGAAAGGAATAGATTCCGAGTGAGGGTAAGGCTAGAGTTTGATGGCCAAGTTCTTGCCTAGTTACCTATATCACGTAAGCACAGCATATTTACTAGTGGAATTTTTAACAAGCTCAACATATGGCCCAACAGTGCAATGCAACATGATGGGTACAATGCTGACATAAAAGAGGAACACATTTGCCCTCTCCTCAGACGTGGAGTAAGAGTCTTTATTCTCTGCTTCCTGTTCCAGTATACACAGACCAAAACTATCAAGCTGTCAAAATTCACTTGGGGATATATCATCACTTGCCGACACAAAAATCTTGAGAGCTCAGCCCCTTTGTGACACGCTTTAAAGACTGTGCACTACACACCTTTAACAAAGAAATTTTATTTTTTTCCTGACGGCTAATTTGTGCCTATGCTGCAATTCCTTTAACAATTTATTGTCAGTGAGCAAGCATACGCAAAAAATTTGTATTATAAATTTAAAAAATCACTACAAGACTTTGGTACATATGTAAAACTAAAGCACTTTGTTGCAAAATGTATATAATAAATCTTATGATATTAAAGTAAATATTTTAAAGACATTAAGGCATAATGAAAACACAACTGAACAGAATACAAACTATAAATATTAATAATAGAGTCTCACCCATTCCCAGCAGAGGATGTTGATTTTGGGTGATAGGTATGCTTTTATTTTATAAAGCAATGTCAGGGACTTCCCCAAGTGTAACTCTAACTGGGTTACTTTCCAAAAGGTAAGAGTTATCTTGAAGAAAATCACTCAGATATCATACCCCCTCCCAACTGGAATATAGTGTGAGGCTAATTGGTTTATACAGTGTTTAATATATTATGGGTGATAGTATACAAATTTAGTATTAGACTGTGGTAGATTTTTTCTGCCTGCATCTTATATTTCGTAACATTTACCATTATGTAGTAAAGATGCATAATGCTATAGCTAAAAGACAGCCCATCTTAGTTATAGACATCGCCTTTAAATAATGTCTTTGTACAAGATAATAATGTAGAACCTGTACCTTGCTATGTAAAGGCTACAATTCCTCCCTTTTCTAGGTAATGCATGTCAAAAGAACTTTACCATGAAATGTATCAAATGCTTTCCTCCGAAAGCAATCTATGGTGATTCCACTCCGGTTAATAATTGGGTTTAATGACCCTGGTTGCCAGCTCACACAGAATTATTCAAGCTGTTTTCAAGACAAAAGGTAGTACTTGGCTTTGTTTTACTGAAATACAGTAGTCGTGAAAATGTCACTTACCCTATAATAAAATCGTGGTATATTTATATAGGAAACATTGGCCTTTTCCCGTCCTCCTTTCCATTCCTGATAATATTTAGTAAACAGTTCCATTTCTTCATCCTTCAGCTCTTGATCACTCCTTTTACCTAGGGGAGCATGCATTATGCTTTATTCATACAGACTATTTTCATAAAATAATGATGCATATACAATACAGTATACTGTATAGTGGTATCCTGACTTAAGAGCAGCTCGACTTAAGAGCGGAAAACTGTTGGCATATTAACTGCTGCCTTACAAATTTTAGATATGGTCTGCTTGACTTACAAATATTTTTTTCAGTTTTTTTTATTTTTAACTTATTTTTTCAATTTTTTAGATAGGTAGCCCGACTTAAGAGCATGCATTCGGAATGGATTAAATTGATAAGTTGAGGTACCACTGTATTTCTGATTAGCAATCTCAATACATGTATATATTTGAACACACACACACACACAGATTCATTTGTCCTATTTCCCCTCAGCCTCCAATGCAACACTGCCTTTTAAATCCTTTCTGGCGAAAAAAAATGCAGCCTTTCTTAGCAGATGGCCCTGTGAAAAATCTGACTTACAAAATGACCTTTCACTTCTCTCACACAAGCTGTAAGAATTGTTAATAATCAATTGTTCGCTGATTTCCTTGAACAGCTGCACTAACCACTACCAGGTTTTAGGGCACAGCAACTCCATCCATAGACATGTAATGAATGACTTATAGATACTTGGAAAAACATACCTATTCTTAATAGTGCTCAAAGAAAACATTTTGTGATGGGTCACATAAAGCATGACTACATGGGGCATCTGTTCCACTGTTTGATCCACTGTGGGGACAGGCTGGTTTGCTCCTTTTGTCATAATTCTCAGAGGTGTGCATGCATGCTGCACGTGCATATAAATAGTAGGAATATATTTTCTTTGTCAGAGAGGAATGGGTAGATAGTTATGGTTTGGCTTATGACACAGACAGGATTTCAGCCAATATATATACTCCTATCCCAACCAAATCATTTTAATTTATAAGTTTTGGCATTATATAAAAGAAGAAATCTGCCTCAAAAAGTTGGTGATATATTTTGATACAATTAATACAAACGGGCAATGGCAAATGATTATTTATTTTAGTATCAGATACTACTCTGAGCAGTTTACAAAAATAAAGTAGACAATAACCAACCGCCTAACAAAACAAATAAGATGAATATGTATGGAAGTAATCAATCCCCAGTCAAATCAGAAGCACTTCACACCTCCACCAGCAAGGCTATAGCTAATGACCCATACTTAATGGATGTTGGGAAAGGTTGCATAGGTGGGACTTTCACACACCCTAGGCCATTAGAGCCTATTCAGATCATGGTCCACTTATGAACCTATTCAGGCTATTTTCGACCCAATGAGCCTATTCAGGCCATTGTCCAACTTGTGAAACTATTCAGACCAGGGTGATATGAAATCAAGGTGAACTATAAAATGGAGGACTCGCCACTAACCTTCCTCAGACTGACGAAGCTGCTTGGATGAGCAGCAAAACGTTTCAATCTCTCAATATGTCTGTGAAGATATCTCAGGAAAAGAAGTCCAGTTGCCATGACCCAACTTCCAGATAAACTCACCTGGAACACTGAGAATCTTCACAGACATATGTACATAAAATAAAAACCCAGATGATGGCGGACTCCAGGAAACACATACGATGGTAATGCCCTTACAGTAAGTGCATCCTAAAACAATAATGTTTTAAGCATCCTCTTAAAGGATGAGAGCGAGGAGGCCTGATGAACTTGCAGACGTACATTCCATAAAGTAGGGGCCACGACCCAGACTGCCTTGTTCCATAATCTGGAGTGACATTCTTATGTGTTTAAGTGTGCTGAATTATGCCACAAGAGGCACCTTTGCACATCACCCACAGTGAACCAGCTTTTCCATTAACTGTATTTTGTGGGTACCTGGAACAACATGCCGTTGCAGTGGGTTTAGATGTCACAATAATCCACAAAGTCCATGATGTACTTCATAAAGCTACAACAAACCATGGCTGACAAACTACAGCTTGTTTGTAAAAGCATACATCCCAACAAGTCACATTTCAACGAACTACACCCTGACTTATTGTGACAGGCAAACATAATCAATGTACATATATTGATCTATCTCTTCAAAAATAAGGAAGAAAATTGTTCTATGTGCATTTGATATTTGCAATATGAGTGAGGGATCTCCTTATATAATATTGAATGCACGGCTTTCGGGGTTTGTACAGTTAATAAAGATAGAAAATAATATTACTTGATAAAATAGGAGGTAAAAAACATGATCAAATTATCTCATTATGAAAAAGTTAAGTAGGCTGTAATAAGTTGGATCATCCTTGCATACCATCCAGAAACTAAATGTATTTCACCTGGTTTATAAGGAAACCTCATCATAAATGACCACGTAGTCACAGTAAATGTGTATTTGTCTGCCACTAAATAAGGAGGGAAAACCTGCCATTCCAAAGGCCATTTTTGTGGTGGTTGGGCACTTTCCAGAAATAGCAGTTCTCAGGGTGGGGATTTTCCAAAGTCAAAAGTTAACCGTGAATATTTGGGGACGGAATGAAACCATGGTGGATTCTCCCCTGAGTGCAAATCAGGGCCTTGAATGTTATCCACCTTTGCACTCAATAATGGTGCTTTAGGCGGTAAACAGTAAAATACAGGCTCTCCCTATATAAACATGCCTGATCACTAAGATCTGCTGGGGAGGTCCTCTACCATGTCCACCGGTGGAGAACAATTCATTATCCAGAGACATTGGGAGGGCTATCTCAGCAATAGTGCTTGACTGTGGGACCAACCAAACCTCCCCTTGGAGGCTTGGTTGGTGTCAACACAGGCATCATTTCAGCACCTAGTCAAAACACATAATTCCTTTAGTGGTTGAGGATCCTGTCTTGAACAAATTTTAAATCAATGGTTTGATGTATTATTTTTCTATTTTATGCTATTTATTTGTGAGTTGATTTAAATATGTTTGTTTCTTAATTGTGGTGTATGACTCTGTAACCTACCCTGAGATTGTATGATAGGCTGTAATTATTTTAAATGAATGAATGAATAAATACGACAAAACTGAAATGATAAATCAAGAAAAACAGAATTAAAAATACACTAATAAAATTTTATTAACTAATAAACTAATTAATGTATTTTGCATTCACAAAATACAAAGGCCTCAAGTGTCTTGAAAAGAGAAGATCAACCATTGAGATTCCTGATTATTCTTCCTAGGCTTTAAGAAACAGGAGAGGCAGCTGACATCATTAAATGAGATACCAATTTCATCTTGCTTTCCTATTTGCTTCCTAATAATGAGCACATAAATGTAATGAGTCATACTGTACATTTAGTGATAAATCAATTCACACACGTTTCTTTTAACATGCTGCTATATCTTGTTTGAATATTGTTTACAGACAGCAGATCACTGTCTTTTATATATACTGAATGAATGAATATGATTCATTAAGAATAACCCGACAGAATACACACACAAACAATGCATTGAAGCTTAAGACCTTATCTGGAAGTTGAGCCATGGCAACTGGACTTCTTTTTTTGAGAGATTGAAACATTAAAATGACACGTCCACCTGCGAGCCTATTCAGACCAGGGTGATGTGAAAACAAGGTGAACTATAAATTGGAGGTCTTGCTACTAACTTTCCTCAGACGGACACAGCTGCTTGGATGAGTAGTGAAACGTTTCGATCTCTCAAGAAAATAAGTCCAGTTGCCAGGACTCAGATTCCGGATAACCTCACCTGTATGACTGAGAATCTTCACAGACATAAGACCTTATGCTTATGTTGTGTACTACAATCTTATGCATGTTTACATGGAAGCATGCACTATGATGTGTATTGGGTTTAATCACTGGTAAATGTATTTAGGATTGCACCCCTGGTTAAACCCTTTCATATGGGTCCCTCTAATATTTCTGGTGTCTGTTCTGCTTCGCTTTCATTTGCAACATATATTAATCACACTGACTGCATGATTAGATTGTGATCATTAATAGGACCCTGCAAGAACACGTGGCATGATATGAACAAAGACTGGCATGTTATGTGACCTGACCTCGGAATCCTAATAAGGCTTCCTAGATGAGTGAGATATTTAAGGAGCAGTTTAACCAGTTACATCCCACACTGAACTTCAATGACTGATCAAGTCCAAGACTTCTTGAATCCTAGTTCTTCACTCTGTCCAGTTTATGTTAGAGTATTTTTACCCCGCCTTTCTTCTTGAAAAAGGATGTCTCCAAGGCTTGGCATAGAGTAGCTATAATAATTAAAAGAGTAATAAGGGAGGCTGAAACCTGATGACTAGATTCTTCAAAAAACTTCAGGTAGCCCTCGAGATAAATCACATTCGCGCCATGAAATACAAGCACGGGGAAGGACTGGACGGAAGGAACGAAAGCCCGGAGCCGATGGGACTGACGGTCCCGACGTCCCGTTACTTCCCGAGGGAGCCGAAGCGAAGCGCCGCCCGCACTTTGCCGGCGCGATCACTCACGGTCGGTATTGCGGGCCAACCGGTTTTTCAACGTCTCCTTCCAGCTCATCTTCCGCGACGTCCTAACGGCGACCACTAACAAGGGACGACCCCCATCAACGGCCGCAACGAAGAGTAACATCCGGGAAACAGAGCCTCCAGTCACATGACCGTCGGTCGCCCCGCCCCGCCCCGCCCCCGCCATTTTACGCTTAGTCGGGGAGAGCTGGAGGGTCTGAAGCAGAAGGGCCAAATACTACCGCCAGGAACAAGCATGGTTATTCCCTCCTGCCATTGGTCTTTGGAAATCACGTGACGTAGTCAGGTGCCCCTATCACGACACTTCAATTGGTTGAGCGTTCCCCCAAAATGGTGGCGCCCGTTGTACAGGCTGCTTCCGAAGGCCGGTAAGCACAGCGAGTCGGCGTCTTTATGGTGGGAGGGTCGGTTATGCACCTGGGTAGGGGAGACTGGGCTGATGATGTCCCAAGAATAAACGACGGTAACCGTGTAAGGTTAGGCGAAACATTCGCTGTAGCTCCCCAGTTTGTTGCGCTCTGTTTGCCCGACGGTCGCCTGTATAGCTTGCAGATCCATTCCCTCCCCTTTTTCTCTTGTGTTTCAAGTTGGATAATTATATCACATTGCAGTGGTAAGGTACTGTATACTGTTTAAGGTCATTCCTTCACCACCACCCCAACCCCCGGCACAAACACACACACCTTCTCTGTGTGTATTGTAACGTTGAAAGGATAGATAAGTTAATATCGAGGAAAACTCGATAGCTGATGATTCGTATCAAGCGTTTGCCTAAAAGACAGTAATTCTGCATCCAGCTTACAGTGAAAATGTTTAGGGGTTTCCTTGTGAAGAGTTAATGTTGCAATTGCTGTGTTGGTTTATGCACTATTTTTAGGAATAGGAGAAAACACGGCATGCTGATTGTTACAATAACCCCTAGGGAGGCCCGCAGGGTTTCTACCCGGAGTCAGGCTTTCTCCGTGGCTGTTCTGGAACAAATTACCAACTGAGATTTGGCTAGCGGAGTCTTTGCCAGCTTTTAGGAAAGCTTTTAAAACATGGCTTTTAAAAGGCCATTTTGGTGATTGCTAATTATTTTGTTTGCCCAGTTGTTTGTCCGCCCCCTTGCCTTGCTGGAGGTATTTATCACTGTTTTATTTATATTTAATTGGTTTTAGTATTTTTAAGTTTTTTTTATTTCAGTAATTTCCTTATTTACACTTTGTTCACCTCCCAGAGTTCCCTTTGGGAAAGTCAGTGTGGATAATAATAATGATAATGATGATGATGATGATAATGATGATGATAATAATAAAGCAAAAACTGCCTAGTGGATTTTGAATGAAGAAATTTCCTAAAATGAATCTGTTACGCTGGGCAGTGTCACAATACAGTACAGTGGAACCTTGTAAGTTGAATGCTCCGTAAGATGAAAAACTCCTAAAATGCATGAAATCTCTGGGAATAGACATGTTTTGTAAGACATTTTCCCCCTATGAGTTAAATTAGCCTTACGAGATACCATTGCAGATCGGGTGCTGCAGACCAAGCAATTTGCAACACCCGATCCCCAGCATTAGGGGGGCTTTCTGAGGGAAGTGGCAGTGGCAGGGCTGGGTGAAGATCACTGTGTCCCTGCTTCACCCACCAACTTGGACAAAGCAGGGACCCGTCAGTGATCCTCACCCACCCCAGCTGCCGCCGCTTCCCTCAACTAGCTTCCATTACCGGGACTGTTTGCGAGGGAAGCGGCGATGGATAACCACCAATGCCACTTACCTCTGGGCTGGGTGAGGATCACTGTGTCCCTGTTTTGCCCACCAAATTGGTGGGTGAAGCAGGGTTGATCCTCGCCCAGCCTGGGCTGTTTACGAGGTAAGCGGCGGTGGCGGCTCCTTTCCAAGCCACCTGGGCTGGGCGAACATGCATTCGCCCCAGGAAATCCCTGGGATGGATGCATCTTTGTGCAGCCCCAGCAGTTTGGAAATGAGGCGCGCCTGGGCTGAGCGAACATGCATCTGCCCCAGGAGATCCCTGGGATTGATGCATCTTCAGCCAACCTGGGTGGCTTGGAAGTGAAGCACTTACCTCCGGGTAAGTGCTTACCTGGAGGTAAGCACCTCCCTTCCAAGGTGCTGGGCTTCTCTGTCAATCAAGGGCAGTCAAAGGCTGCTTTCCACTTTGCCGCCAGACAGCTGACTTTGAAAAGTCCGACCGCTTGCCTTCCAAACCGCCTGGGCTGCGGGAAGATGCCTCCATCCCAGGGATCCCAGGGCCGACCTGTCAAAGTCAGCTGTCTGGTGGGAAAGCAGAAAGCAGCCTTTGGCTGTCCTTGATTGAGCCCGGTCCATCTCCTTTTATGCATCTTCGCCCAGCCTAGACACCTTGGAAGGGAAGCGCTTACCTCCCGGAGGGAAGCGCTTCCCTTCTGAGGCACCTGGGCTTCTCCTTCAATCAAGGGCAGCCAAAGGCTGCTGTTTGCACCCCCCCCAGCTGATGGCCAATTCCTAATCCATAATTACCTACTACTTCAACCCATTGTCCTTGTCCTACCTTTGCATTAAAATCACCCATTACTATGGTAACTTCCATTGACTTGGTAAATGAAAAAGTCTTTAATTGAGTATACAATTCTTCTATATCATCATCTGATACATACACCTGGATAAGATTTACCAAGATAAGTTGTGCATTAAGTTGGAGAAAAATGACTCTGTCTCAAACTAGCTCAGACTTTCTCACAGTCTTACTGATGAGGTTCCTTGTTACCAGCATAGTATACATGATATTCACCTACTACACACTTTCCTGAATTAGGCCAACACTTCTCACTAATACCAAGGATATCAAAATTAAGTCTTTCAGTTTCACTGATGGCAGGAAACCACAGTGTAAAGTTTGCAGGTCTCTTGATTCATATGGTCCCCAATAGGTCAGAGATGAACTCTCTGTGAAGTTAAGGTCTTAGTTTTTATGTTAGCAAAACAGAATAGGTAGACGTATTGTACTGTGCTTGAAAAACAATTACTGTAAAGTCAAATTGATGGTCTTATGACTTCAGTAGGACTGGATAGTTTTTGTCCCAGCTAGGCTACAGAAGGGGCATGTGGCTTCATCTAAGGCAGTTGGCCAATGGTTAACAACCAATCTGTACTTATTGTCTTCAAATTTAAATATTGTCCTTCAATGTTGTGAGCTGCCTTGGGCCATTTTCAAGGAGAAAGCACTAATTGTACCATAATCGTATAGTTGCTAGAAGGAATTTTGGTGAGAAATTCCAGTCAGTTAACTGTATATTGTTTTGGGCCACTTTGAACAAATGGTTAATTTTTACTTACTTATTTATTTATTTTTAAATATAGCTTGGTCTGATTTGACTGAAAATTTCACATCACCCAGCTTACACTTGGAGTGTATGATTATCTCAAGGAAAAGACTGTCAATGATGAAACAGCTTTCAAACTTTCCCCGCATATGAGGAAATTGGACATTTGGAAAAGATCGTAATTTGGCTCTTCTGAAGACTTTAAAAACGGGCCTGTAGTTAAAGTAGTTAATTGAAACTGTTGAATCTGCCAGTAACTTCTTTTCATACCTTGTCCCGCTTTTGTCAGTATTGACAACATTTTTAATATATACATTTTATACATTGTACATTTGTTGCTGAGTTGCTTCTTCAAGCTTTACTGCTGTCAACTTATTTTTTCATCAACATGTTTTTCCCCCGCCAAACAAGCAGTTGCATTTCACAGATTTTAATGAAGAAATTCCATGTCTTATCTCCTATGCTGAAGCTTCCAGAAGTTTCTGTTACCTTTGGACGTCCCATTTTCACCAACCCATATTGCAGTTCAGGACGGGTGGATCCTAAGGCACATAAGCCAAATTCTTCCACTTGGTGGTCTAGAAAGAAAAATGAAGAGATAGGAGTGGAAAGAACCAGAAAAGGCACCCTTTCACCTCAGGGTTTCAGTATATTTGCTGCTGGTGCGTCAAAAGAGAGAGGTAAATTCTGTGCAGAGGAAGAAGAGCCGGCTGCTTCAACAAATCATGTGGTTGAGTGCCCTCCCCCAGAAAAACCCCTGAGTCCTGAGGAGTGGGAAGAGCTGAAAAGAAAATATAGAGGATATCAAATGTTTGAAGAATTTATGTTGATTCAAATGATAAATTACAATAGACCTATAGATGTGGCTAAATCTCTACTAGCTGCCGTGGCTAAACGAGATGGAGATATTCCTTATAAGTTTTTGTTGCAATACTTAGTCCTGTGTGAGTCTCAAGAGCAAACAAAAGAGATTTGTGACATTTTTGACATTATGAGAGCAAGATATAAGACTTTTGAAAGGGGAGCAGTTGCTCTCCTTATCAGAGGCCTAAGTTGTTCACCACGGTGGAGAGATGCCTTGACGTTCCTAGAGCAGATTAAAAAACAAAAAGTTGACACCCCTTCAAATAAAAATTATAGAGACTGCATCAATGGAGCCCTCATGAACCAGGAAATAAATCTTGCACTTGAGTTATATCATCAGTTGCTAGCTGAAGGCCTCACACCAACCCTGGATACCCTGCAGCTTTTCTTCGACACGTGCAAGGGTGTACAAGATAGTCGTTTGAAAAACGAACTCATTTCCATGCTCAACTATCTAAGAGATAATCAATTATACCCTGAAGAAAATCTTATGAAGAGCATAAAACAGTGGTTTGAAAGGTAATCTGTTCACTGGAGAATTGGGTCCCTCCAGACCTGTATCCTGACTGTTTAAAGGGGTTATTGATGCTAAGCCATTTGCTAACCTCTAGTATTGCTGTTTGGAATTATATATGATTTCTCACATGGAAGGATTGTACATTTTTTGTTGGTATGCCTGAAGGAAGCTGGTTTTGTTCACTTTAGCAAGTATTCAATACTGTGCAGAAGGAAAGTAGCAATTTTACTGACATCTCTTTAGTGGAGTATCTGGGGCATGTGGCTGGCACACAGCAAACGCCAAATAACTGCAACAATTTATGCAACTTTACCATTCTGTTAATCTCCAGCAGGCACCTTGCTCTTATTTTAACAGCTCAAAGAGATGTTAGATTAGCCTTCTCCTTTCTGCTTTTCTTTGATCCCTACCTCTGCACTCTCTCAGGCATGCTGATGATGGCTGTTGGATATGGCCATTTAAGAATCTTTTTGCATGTTCTTTCATCAGGAGTCATTTTAAACCATTTCAGCTTCTGGCTAGTAATATGATGTCACCTGCATATATTTTTTTATTTTTCTTCCACCACTTTTCACTCCATCTGAATCTAGTTCACCTTTCCATATGGTTTGGTCTGTTTCCAAAATGAAAGGAAAGGAAGACAAAATGCACCCTTGTCTGAAACTGTTGCTTATAAGAAGCATTCTTTTTCTCCATATTTTATTTCAACAGTATGTCCTTGTCCAGAGTATGGGTTATGCAGCAGGTGGCCAAATGTTGAGGATTACCCATTTCTTTCTGAACCGTCTGAAGCTTGTTGTGATCCGCATCATGAAAAGCTTTGCTGTTATGTATCTAGAAAGTATTGGAGCTAGCAGGTTAGTTCAGTGAGTTAGGTATCTGTCTGTGGAGTGAGCGATAGGAATTCAATTCCCCCCTGTGCTCCCTGGGACAAGAGCCACCCTGTGCGTCTCACTACTGATCCAAGTAGCTACTTCAGAGTACTGTATATCCAGAAAACCCCGGGAAAGGTCACCATAAATCACAGTCAGTGTGATGGCATGTGAGTATTATTACAAAGTAGAGATTTATTTTTCGTTGGAAAATCTTTGGTATATTTGCAGTGTGGTCTCTAGTAGATCCCTTTTTGCTGAATCCAACTTCAACATCACACCTTTTTCACTTTATCCTTATTTAAAACACTTGTTGCAAAATTTGAACAGTCCTTTATATGCATGGGAAATGAATGTCACAATCCCATGGCGCTTGCAGTCTTTCATATCTTCTTCTCTTATAAATTGTAGTGTATGTTGAATAAGTCCAGTCAGTGAGCCACACATTTATTTTTTCATATTTGTTAGCATATTCGTGTTAGTTTTTTTAGAGATTCAGATTCTGTAGGCTGGAATAATTTTGTTAGTATCCCATCTATATAGGGCAGTGATGGCAAATTTTTTAGAGACCGAGTGCCCAAACTGCAATTCAAAACCCACTAATTTTTTTGCAAAGTGCCAACACAGTAATTGAACCTGTATACAGGTAGCTATGATGGGGCGATGTCGAGTGCCCACAGAAATGGCTCCGAGTGCCACCCTTGGCACCCATGCCATAGGTTCGCCATCACTGGTATAGGGTGATTTATTTTTTCCAAGTGCTTTGAGAATGGCTTTTATGCATTTTTAAACTTGCAGGTTCTTCATCATATGGGTCTTCTTTGAAGGAATCAGTCATCCTCGTATCTCTTCTGTATAGTTCTTTAGTGTACTGTTTCCATCTTTCCTTTATTTTATCTTAGTCAGGTGATACAGTATGTTCTATTGCTGTTTCAGAGTCTCTGTTCTAGGTTTGGATTTCCGTTTGATTTCTTGGATTACCTGAAAGAGATTCCTGGTGTTTCTTCTTCTTTTGTTCTCCTCTATTTGTTTCTACTGATTATTGAAATGCTTATCTCTATGTAAGGGTCTACACTCCCCATTTTATTCCAAAAACAAACATGTAAAGTGTCCTTGGTGCAAGGAAACCAAGTACCTTTTGTGACTAGGCTGTGATTTGAACTTGGGACTCCCTGTTCTAAATCCAAACTACTCAATCATTATACTGGCTGTTCGATATCAGTGGTTGCTTTTGTGTTATGTCAAGACTAAAGCACATTGGTAGAAAAACGGTGTACCAAATATATTTAATTTGCATATGGAAAAGCCTACTTTAATTAGCTTAGTATAAAAGTTTATATATTGTCCAGTAAAGATGGGCACAAACTGCTGGTTTGGTGGTTCGTGCCAGTTTGTTTCTCGGCTGAACAGCTGCGTTGGTGGTCCCTAGCACTGCCTTTGCCAGCAACCACCCACCCGGAGGCAGCATCCTAAGGAGGCATTGCAAGGAAGCTAGGCTGCTAGCAGCCTCTGAGTGGGAACCTGAAGGAAAAGTCATGGCTAGGAAGTGCCAGAAACCTGTTTGGCCAAGAAACAAACCAGCATGCACTGCCGAACTGGTGCTTCTTGCCCATCTCTTCTGTTCAGATTTAGCTAACTGGATTGTGGCAGCCCTAGCATAGATTTATCTTTGGGCCTAGTGGAAAGAGATACGTTTTTGCAATGGTGAAATTATTATATTGGTTTCTAATTTTTCTGCATTCTTTTCCAGTATTCCAGGAGAGAACTGGAAAGGAACGATAACTGGCATACACAGGAGGTAAAGAGAAATGTTTTAAACATCTATATAATACTTTGTTTATTACTATTGGGGATTCAAAGAGGAAGGGTTTTTGACCTTCAGTTTGTGTTTTACATTTTTGGAGAAAATATGAAGAGCTATAGAAAATTTACAGCACTTCGATGAGCGTTTCAGCTGAATCATGGTTTGCATGTTTTAAAAGGGTCTTGATTGCATACGCATATTTATTTATTTAAAATATTATATGCCACCTTTCTTCTGAAAGGGTTCAAGGTGGCTTACAGTATTAAAAAAGGATTAAAAGTTAAAAACTAAATCATTGCAATATTAAAATAATTAATAAAATAAATATATTAAAACTGAAAGACAAAAATAGTAATATAACTAATTTAAAACAGCAGAAGCACAGAGTTTTATTTTAAGACCACATTTTAGACAGCCAGTCATTACAAGAAAACCTACCTAAAGAGAGAAGTCTTTGCCTGCTTTTGGAAGGTCAGCAAAGATGGGGGCCAGCCTGGCCTTCTGTGGGAGGGAATTCCAAAGTTTGGGAGCAGCAACAGAGAAGACCTTCTCTCGTGCTCCCCCTTAATGCACCTGTGGGGGTGGTGGGACTGAGAGAAAGCCCCCCCTGATTATCTTAAAACCCAGGCAGGCTCATAAAAGGAGATGGACCCAAGTTGTTCAGCATTTTATAGGTCAAAACCGATGCTTTGAGTTGTGCCTGGAAACAAATTGACAACCAGTGAAACTGGTGTAACAGGAGGTTATATAATCCCTGTCAACTGCCCCAGTTAACAATCTGGTTGTAGCAGCTTGGACTCACGGAAGTTGCTGAAGATTTTCCCAAGGCAGGCCCACATAGATCGTATTACAGCAATCGACCCAGGAAGTAAAGTAAGGCATGTGTCACTGTGCCCGGATCAGACCTCTTCAGGAACAGGAGAGGTTTAGCTGTGCAAATGTACTCCTGGCCACTGCTGAAACCTGGACATCCAGGTTCCAGAGATTAATCCAGGAGCACTCCCAAGCTATACACCTGTGTTTTCAAAGAAAGCGAAACCCCATTCCTGTTCCCTGATCTGCCTTTCAGTTGACCAGGACAAAGGTCCACCTGGGGGTACCCCTGGGGGTTGCCATATTTCCTTTGTCCCTGAGTTGCCACTCCAGCAACAATCATCGGACTGCTAAGTCAGTTCCTCTCTTTTCTGTTCTTCCATTAAGTGCAAGTATCCTCACATCTTGTGGGTAAAATTGCATTTGCATTTGTTTTGTCACGTTTGTTGTTTGCCTTGTCCTCTTGCCACTGCCAGATGTACTTATTTAGTTATGTATCTATAATATTACTGTTTTAATTTCTTTCCTCATCAATGTTGTATATTAACTTACTTGTTTGTTCATTTGCCCTTGTTCACCGCCCAGAGTTCCCTTTGGGGAAAATCGGCATGGTCAATAAGTATAATAAATAAATAAGTAAGTAAATAAATAAATAAACATCTGTATCATCTGGGTTAAAGTTTTGTGTAGCCCATTACTCATTTAGAGTTGAAACAGAGAGGAAAAAAAGAAGAGAGTTAAGAGTTGTCCTCATATTGATGACACTGACCCCTAGAACTCTGGACATCGTTTCCTAGCGGTTTCATGTAGATGTTAGATAGCATGAGGGACAAAACACAACCGTCAGGGACACAGGCCAATGGCCAGGGGGTCAAACTAGATTTCCCCCATCAATGTGTTCTGAGTTTTTTCAGGAAGCAACAGAGCCACAATAAAAGTCCCTCCAAGTCCCATCCAAGAGAAATAGCCCAGAAGGATACCATAGCTGCTGAGACATTCTGGAGAACCTAAAGGAACACATGCCCCCTGTCCCATTGCTGGCATAGATCACCCACCAAGATGGCCAGAATAGTTTATGTCCCATAACCAGACCTGAAGAGAGATTGAAATAGATCTAGATAAACTGTCTCATCCAGGAATCCTTGAACCTGAGAAGTCACAACCTGCTTCAATACGTTTCTGCCAGATGGCGGGGTATAGAGATCAAACAAACAAACAAACAAACAAACAAACAAATACTTTGCCCAAGAATGGAACATTAGAGACTGGCTGGCAATTTTCTGGGATCCAAAGAGGGCTTTTTTCAGCAGTTGTCTTCCTGTTGCCTCTTTTAAGCATGCTGAGATCCTACCCTGTTTAAAGGAGACATTCCCCACACCTCCTGCCCACTTGACCAGCCAGGAAGGGGACGAGTCCAGCAGACATATGGTAGTAGCCTTAACTTTTCCAAGGGTTTTGTCCACATCATCTGGCTGCGGATACTGACATTCATCCATCAGCACAGCACAAGCAGAGGCTGTAGTTAGAGGACCTGTATCAACTACAGGATCCAAGCAACTTTGTCTGCCAAGTGTTGTGCAACTTTTTTTCACCTGAAGGATTGCCATCACTTATAAAACCCGAAGATGCATACCCCTTTCTCCTCATCCATTTGGGAACAAATGGCACAGCTAAGGGGTTGTATGAAGAAAAAAACATCAGACTTTGATGCTCATTTCACTAGTGTTCCTGGTCACATTAATCAGGTCCTACTTTAAGGGTACACTGGGCAAAAGGCCTGTGGATATGTGGACTGAGCTGGCCTACAGATATATGGCCTAACGACTGGATAACTTAGCAATGGAATGGCCTTCTCATGGAATGGTGTTGAGGAAATATTTGGGCTGTTTCATAAACAGCACAGTAGACTGCTTCCTGCTGGCAAAAAGGGTTGAGGATTCCTTCCAGATGGGAGAAAAAGAAAAATATATGATTGCTGTGCCAACAAGGCTCTGGCCCAGCTGGAAGTCGGTGGAGCAGTATGGACAGGCTACAAGGATGGATACTTGCAGTGGCTATAAGCCCAGAGTACAATGGTCCCCCGCCCTTTCATGGTTCATATACTGCAGTCCCACTATATTGCGGGACCGTAGTACTGTACAGTTTTTCTCCCCCACCCCAGCGCCAATCAGCTGGAGCCCGAGGCTTGGGGGAGGGGAAAGGTTTTAAAAGCCCAGGCTTTTTAAATATTTCCCCCCCTTCCCCAAGCCCAGTGCTCCAGCTCATTGGCACTGGGGTGGGTAAACAAAAGGTTCTTCGTCGTAGCCTCTGTGAATGCCCACGATAGGGATCTAGTCTGCGCGCCTGCGCAGCCTCCGGACATTCTAGAGCTTTCGCTCAGCTCCTAAGGACCTCCTCCTTCCCTTGTGCGCATGCCTGAGAGCTCCCTCGTGGTGTCCTGCAGTTCCTTTTTTGCCGCCGCCAGCAACGGTCGTGTTTTCCTCAGCTCCTACAGCAAGTTAAGCTACAGGTTTTTCCTACTCTTATTTCTTCTCTATCGCTTGTTATTTAATTTTAATTTAGTTTTGACCTCCTCCCCCCCCCTCCTCCCCCGGCCGTTTATGGCCCCGGGGGCGTTGTTTAAAAAGTGTGCTAAATGCCCCAACAAGATCTCCACTTCAGACGGCCATAACACCTGCCTCTATTGTCTTGGGGAAGCTCATCGCCCGGAAAACTGTGTTGAGTGCCAAAAACTGTCTAAACCCGCACTCAAACAGAGGCAAGGTCGTCTCCGGGTTTATTTGTGGGAACAGTCCCTGAAGCCGATGGAGTCCCAACTTACCCGGCAAGAGTCTTCTCCCACTTCGATGGCCTCCCAAACATCTCGCGCCGCCGTGGCAGCACCGCCTAACAAAAAGAAGAAAAAGAAGGTGCCTGTGTCTGCGCACTCTCAGGCTGCGGGCTCGGCGGTCTCTTTACAACCTATCCGCCAGCCCTCGCACACGGCTGCCCCCGGGCTTCCCACCCTCCAGACTACCACCCAGGAGGAGGGTGCCCCGGACTCGCTGCAGAGGCAGCGCGCCTCCGTGTCTCCCGTATCCTCGCGATCGGAGAGCGGAGAGCTCTCGTCCTCGTCCAGAAGGGCGATGGCAGCGGCTCGACATCACGTCTCGACAGCGCTGCAGAGAGCAACCACCGCTGATGTTACCAGGGAGCTCGCCTCGCAAGCGACAGCAGCTACAGTCTCCCGCTCTCCCCTGCTTACAGTGGAAACAGTCCACCGCACAACATTGGCGGGAGACCACCGACAGCGGTCTCATCGCTCTCGACAAAGGGCCCTCGATAGCAGCGCCTCTGCCTCTCCCGTCCACAGACGACATCGAGATCGCAAGCGTCTCCGCTCGCTATCACGCTCTCGATCACGATCCTCTTCTTCCGGATCGGCTACCTCTGGCTCCCGCGCTCGCCGCCGCCGAAGGGCCCGCAAGGGCAAAAAGCACAGCAAGCACTCTCCGCAACGCAAGCGTCGCAAGCATAAGCGAAGCCGGGCTACCTCCTCCTCCTCATCGTCATCGAAGGAGTCGAGGGACAGACGACATCGGAGAGGCTCCACGTCATCGACCTCACGATCCCCTACGCCCAAACACCGCGGCAGGGGCAAGTCTCACAAGATAGCCCGGCGTGAGGCTCACCAGTCCTCCTCTTATGTCACGGGGGAGCCCTTCAACAGGTTGCGCCACCATGCGGAGCTGTCTCATGACCGAGGTCGCTCTTCCTCTCGCCACCTCTCCTCGCTGTCGATCGAGCACCGCACTGAAGATCGTCCGCTCCCGGACTCGCCTCGACATCAGCGCTCACTTTCACCTGCCTCCATGGACAAATCTCTCGTCTCCGATTTTCACGACGAGACCCAATCCGTTCAATCCTCGCAAGCAGCTCGGGACCGACAGCACACACAAGACTCGGATCCGACAGATCCACTTGTGACCTCCCCTGAAGAAGACTTTTCTAATTATTCTAAGATAATCAACAAGGTAGCGCAAGTCATGGAGCTCCAAGTTGAGTTACCAGACCCCAAGGGCTCTTGCAAATTTTTTGGCCATCTTCGCAAGCATAAGACGCCGCCCTTGCGGCTAGGTTTCATTCCATCTCTCCTGCATTCAGCCAAAGCCTGCCTACTGAAGCCTGCTTCTACGCCTCTCATGCCTAGGCGTACTGACAATCTCTACCGCACACACGGTGATGAGGTGGAGTTTCTGGCAAGGCACCCGCTGCCGAACTCCCTCATAGTCAATGCCACCCAAAACCGAGCTAAAAATACTTCGGCCAATACGCCGAGTAACAAGGAGGGAAGAAAGCTGGATTTAATTGGGAAAAAACAATATTCATTGGCATCCTTTTCTCTACGCACCACGAATCACCTATGTGCTATGCAAGCTTACTCTAGACATCTCCTTTTGGAGCTGATGCCATTCTTTGACCAGCTTCCCGATGATGCCAAGGCTAAAATGGTGACATATCACTCGGAACTGTTAACTCTGTTGGATTACCAGACAATAGCTGCCTGCCATATAGCTGAGGCCTCGGCTAAACACCTTGCTAATGCAGTCTTCCTTCGCCGCCATGCGTGGCTCCGTACTGTTACTATCACAGACGATGCACGCAACAAGATAGAAGGAGCCCCATTCGACGGAGAAGGCCTCTTTGCGGCTACTACCGACGAGTCCTTGGACAATATTCTAAAAATGAGGAAGACAGCACGCTCTTACGCGTTCCAAGGCTCTACGAGCCACACTACACCACGCCCAGGCCCTTCCCCATGGAGACGACCATACACTCCATCCAGCTTTAGGGCTCACCAGCGCGGCAGACAACCTTACCAGGCTACATCATACTACCGTCAACAACAACCACCGCGGTCTCGACAGCCCCAGGCCACTCGTCGATATGACCGTAAGCCCAAACCTTCCTCCTGACGTGGCCTCTACCAACCCTCTTCCACAGGACATCCGGCTCAGACCCTTTCTTCCCCACTGGACAAACATAACATCCGACCGCTGGGTACTTACCATTATCAGAGAGGGCTATGCCATCGAGTTCCTCTGTCTTCCACCACTCGGCCGAGTGGTCACCACCAGTCCTTCCGACGTCCTGCGTCAAGAGATTTGCACCTTACTCACCAAGGACGCCATCGAAGCGGTCCCGCAGACAGATACCTTGGGTTTCTACTCAAGGTACTTCACCATCCCCAAGAAGGACGACACCCTTCGGCCCATTCTCGATCTTCGGGCCCTCAATTCCTTTGTAAGGCCAAGGAAATTCAGGATGACCACCTTGGAAACTATTATTCCTCTCTTGACCAAGGGAGACTGGTTCACCGTCCTGGACCTCCAGGATGCTTATTTTCACATTTCCATCCGTCCCTCCCACAGAAAGTACCTCCGCTTCCGGATCGGAACACTTACCTATCAGTTCAAGGCGCTCCCCTTCGGACTTTCCACCGCGCCAAGAATTTTTACCAAATGCATGGCTCCAGTCGTCGCAGCCCTTCGGCTGAGGGGCGTAAACATATTTCCATATCTCGACGACTGGTTGATAGTCTCGCCTACAAAACAAAAGGCACACCAGCACATCGAGATGACTATTGCCTTCCTGACATCCCTGGGCCTCCAAATCAACAACGCCAAATCGGCCCTATACCCTACCCAGGTCGTCCCCTTTATAGGAGCGCTTCTAAATTCGGCACGAGGGATGGCTTACCTTCCTCGCGACAGAATTTGCAAAATACACTCTGCCCTCCGCAGGTTCCACCCGCGAAGGCATGTCTCCGCGCTCACGGCGCAACATCTTCTCGGACTTATGGCCTCCACCACGGCGGTGTTACCATACGCCCGCCTCAAGTTCAGACCACTCCAGGCTTGGCTGCTGTCCCGCTTCAACCCCCTTCGGCACAGCCCTCACAAAAAATTACGTGTCACCACCAGACTGTGGAGAGCCTTGCAATGGTGGACGGTACCGCGACACCTATGCACCGGCCGTCCCTTCCGCCTTCCGCATCCCAGATACCAGATCACAACAGATGCCAGTCCCACGGGATGGGGAGCACACTGTCAACACCTTCGTGCTCATGGCACATGGACACAGTCTCTCCAGAACAAACACATCAATTATCTAGAACTCATGGCAATCTTCAACGCACTGAAATCCTTTGCCCCGATGATAGCGGGCACTCACGTGCTACTCGTCACCGACAACATGACAGCGCTCCACTATATCAACAAGCAGGGAGGTACCAGGTCACATGCACTACTACAGATCACCTTGGACATTTGGACCTGGTGCTACCTCAGGAGCGTCACACTCAAGGCAGTGTACATCGCGTCCCAGGACAACCTACTGGCGGACAGTCTCAGTCGCCTGTCCACCAACGACCACGAATGGGAGCTGGCTCAACCAGTGTTCAATGGGCTCTGCCGCAGATGGGGAACGCCCGACATCGATCTCTTTGCATCCCAGACCAACGCCAAGTGCCCCACGTACTGCTCCCGAGCAGGCAAGGGCCGCCGCTCCCTGGGCGATGCCTTGTCCATCCCCTGGAACGGATGGAGGGCGTATGCATTTCCCCCTCTCCCTCTGATTCACAGAACTGTCGTGAGACTTCGTCAAGCTCCCTCTCAAATAATTTTGATTGCGCCGTGGTGGCCACGACAACCGTGGTTCCACACGCTCCGAGAACTGTCATCGGACTATCTTCACCTTCCAAGCTCCCCGAACCTGCTTTCACAGAATCGAGGCCGACTGCTCCACCCGAACCCACGCTCCTTGCATCTCACAGCTTGGTTCATCCCCTCTCCGTAGACGACATTCTTTCGAGAGCCAGGAAACCTTCTACCACCACGCTTTACGAGGGAAAATGGGCCCGGTTTCTTGTTTTCGCCTCTCAACACAACCTGCCAGCATGCCCAACAACCATGGACGCTGTGTTATGCTTTCTTTTGCATCTTTTCAACTACGGTCTTTCTCCGTCCACCCTCCGCGTATACCTCGCAGCGGTTGTGGCACATCAGCCGCCCGACTCCACCTCTGCTGCATTATTCCGGCACCCTACGGTTAAAAAGTTCCTTAAGGGTTCCAACAATATCCGGCCCTACCGACCTCCTATACCACCTCAGTGGTCTCTGACTCTTGTCCTTAAAGGGCTGACAAGGCACCCCTTTGAACCTATGGCTACGGTTCCGCTGCATCAACTTTCTTTGAAGATCGCATTCCTCCTTGCCATTACTTCCGCCAGGAGATGCTCCGAACTGACAGCTCTTAGGGCCGATCCGCCCTTCCTCCAGTTCTTTCCGGACAAAGTCATTCTATACCCTGATATCACCTTCTTACCCAAAGTGGTATCCACCTTTCACCTTAGCCAGCCTTTGGTCCTCCCTACCTTCTTTCCCACTCCACAAGACGACATTCAGCGTACACTGCACACGCTGGATGTCAGGCGAGCCCTACTCTTCTACACTGCACGGACTAAAGCCATCCGGTCCACGCAGAGACTCTTCATCCACACCTCAGGACCAGCGATGGGCCTGCCAGTAACGTCCCAAACTGTGTCCAAATGGATTGTCTCCACCATCCGATCCGTTTACGAACTCTCCGGTACTCCATTGCCTCATACCCCCAGAGGTCATTCGACCAGGGCAATGTCTTCATCCTCTGCCTTCCTGAAGGGGATTCCGATACAAGACATCTGCAGAGCCGCGACTTGGTCCACGCCTTCTACCTTTGCTCAACACTACAGGCTGGACCTCAGGGCCAAACAGGACTCAGCGTTTGGTAGAGCAGTCCTGTCATATTGTCTCCCGTGACGGCCCTCCACCAGTAAGTTAGCTTGCTAGTCTCCCTATCGTGGGCATTCACAGAGGCTACGACGAAGAAGAACAGGTTACTCACCTGTAAACGTAGTTCTTCGAGTGACGCCTCTGTGAATTCCCACTCCCACCCGTCCTCCCCTCTGTCCGTCACGTCTCTTCTGTTTCTCTCGTTGCAGCGGCGGACATATGGGGAACTGCAGGACACCACGAGGGAGCTCTCAGGCATGCGCACAGGGGAAGGAGGAGGTCCTTAGGAGCTGAGCGAAAGCTCTAGAATGTCCGGAGGCTGCGCAGGCGCGCAGACTAGATCCCTATCGTGGGAATTCACAGAGGCGTCACTCGAAGAACTACGTTTACAGGTGAGTAACCTGTTCTTTTTCTCACCCACCCCAGCGCCAATCAGCTGGAGCCCCGGGCTTGCCTCCATGGAGGCATTGTGCGCTGCTCCCCCGCGCCCAGAGCAGTGGTGCCAATGTTTAAAAACAATTTTAAACATTGTGTGCTGCTGCCCCGCACCCTGAAGGGGTTGGGAGAAGTGGTGTGTGATGTTTAAAGTATCTTTAAACATTGTGCGCCTCCCCCCCCCCAGGCCTGACCCAACCTACATCTGCATATCGTGGATTTTCAGTTATCGCAGTCGGGTTGGGTCCCTATAACCCCTGCAATAGACGGGGGGTTACTGTATCCTGATGAGATGCTACAGTCACATTATATGATACAGGAAAATGGAATGACTTTCTGAATTTAAAAATGTTATGCCAGGCCTGCCCAAAGTCCGGCCCGGGGGGAAATCTGGCCCATTAGGCCATTCTGAGTGGCCCACAGCTGGCTGGCCCACTCCTCCCTCCCCCTCGTTTGCCCCATTTTTTTAAAAAAAAAAGAAATATTCTGCCAACACTGACACCACTGGGAAGCTTGGGCGGCTGGGCAGACGGGCGGTCTGCCGTCACCGGCACCGCAGGGGGAAGTGTGGGGGTGGGCAGGCCAGCGGGCCTCTGCCACTGCCAGGGAGCTTTCGGGTGGGCTGGCGGGTGGGGTTGCAAGGGGTCAGTGGGTGGGGCTTGCAGGGGTGGCAGGGTCGGGGAGCAACCAGCCCCTGACACATTCTCAGCCACCAAATCTGGCCCTCCTTACAAAAAGTTTGGGCACCCCTGTGTTATGCAGTGCACTTTTCCTCCCAGCTTGGCGCTTGTCAACACAAAACTGAATTTTAGTGGTGAAGGTATGCCAACCAGAATGCAGGAAAATGAAGGGCACCAGTGGAGTAAAAAATAATTGCAGTTTCAGACAAGGAGACTCAGAATCACACTCATACTGACATCCATGCTCACATGCCAGGACTTTTCAGTTCACTTTTTCTCCTGTAATGTTTACTTTTGGATCTTAGCTTTGTCTTGATTCTGAGAGAAGCTTCAGTTTTTACAAGGGGTCTCTTAGGAGATTCTATACTTTTCTTGCACAGAAAGATAAGGAATTTAATCTGATACTTTAATAGAGGTTGGCATACTAAAACACAGTTTTCATTTCAACATTGCATTGCTTTGTGTTAGGAATTCATTGATTTCCCTTTGATTTCTTTTGTACTGTGGCTTCGTTTCATCTTATTGCCTGTTTATCTGCTGTGAATTAACTACATCTTCAAATTAAATGCACCCGTGGATAGCCTCGGTTCAACTCTGGTTACGCCTTTTGCCCACTGGGACAAATCAAGGACCTTCTATTTAACTTGCGTCTGCCAGACCAATGGTTAAGTCAAAGTTTGCTTTAGACATTATTTAGAAGTACAGATATTAACGTGCTGTTTTGTGAATTACTGACAAATCTATCCTGTTATTTTGATTGGTATTGTAGTGGACGGTGTTCATCTTGCAATCAGACCTTAGAAGACATTAATCTCAGCCCAGAAGAATACAACATTCTCAAGGAAAAAATACTAAAGGAGGTCATACAAGGGAAGGATGTATTTCGAAAAACTACTCCAATGGTGAGTTGCAATGAGATGCGTATTGTCACTTTCCCTCCTGCTTTGCAGTGGCATATTTGTCGATAGCACTTGTGTGCTGGGTGGGGACACACGAGAGGGCCTTCTCTGCCATTGCTCCCAGATGCTGGAACTCCCGTGGGAAGCTTGGCTGGCCTCCATCTTTGCTGCCCTTCCTCAAGCAGGCAAAGACTTTTTCTCTTCAGGCCAGCTTGTCGTTACGACTGGCGGTCTAAGAGGAGTTTTTAAATTGATTATTGTGCTCTGTTGTTTTAAATGTGTTTTAGTATTTTATTTAGTATTTTTAATACAATACTTATTTCATTTTTTTATATTTGCATGCTTATTGTTTTAGCTTTTAAATATTATTGCTTTGATGATGTAAGTTGCTTTGGGTCCTTTTTTTTTAGGAGAAAGACATGATAAAAAAAATCTTTTAAATAAATAAATAAATTGTGGTCATGTCTACGGATGGGCTTTTTGGAATACAGTGTTTTGGTGAAACATAAGACCAGGGGAGAGAGCTCAGAGCTACATCACATCAGCGCATTGCTGACAGCAATATCTTGAAATGATGACAGATGACATTTAAGAAAGGGCAAAAAGGGCCAGACATAACAACTATAGGAGAACTAGAGTGTTTCAGGATTGCCTGTGAAGAAATTGAAGTCGTTCAGTTTCAGAGATTTAAATCATTAATCACAACAGAGACTGAAGCCAAGGAATCAAAAGAAGACTGAGGCTCAGAAGGGACAGTCTTGAAGGACTCGGTAGAGGAGATAGCAGTGGTGGGGAAAGATTACCGGGGGGGGGGGGGGGGAAGGCTTAACATCAGCTGTCCTGCAGAACCAGAGGTTGGTTCTCCACCCTGTCTCCTGGAAGAGGAGCAAGCCTTTGTGGTCTCGGGCAAGTTGTGCCGTCCCAGGGTCGCCCAAGAGGAAAGGAATGGCGAACCAGAGTACACCAAGCAGTGTATAGTGTTCAATACATCCATATTTTTTCGCACCTGTGAAAGGGTGACTTGGAAGCCATGCTCCACAGATGCCGAGTCTTAACTGTATAGTGTTAAAACAGTGGAGCCATATTGATGCAGGTTGGGGATGGCTGTGGGCGCACAGTTCCATCTTAACATGGCCTCAGCAGCTATCCTTGTATTGGTCTACCCTTCCCCCCCCCCTGTCACGTTATCCCAAGATTCCATTTGCAACCGATACATTGCCCTGTTACTTAAAAAAAAAGAAAGAAAGAGAGGTTCCATCAATAGTTTTCATCCTTGGGATGGAAACTGACACGCCACTAGATGGTGATGATGTTACATCTCGAATATGTTAGTAATCTGCACTGCTGACCGCTTGAGGAATTGTGTTGCTATCTTCATCTGGGATTTCTTCCTGCTTCAATGAGTGTTTCAGGTGGTTGGGTTTTCTTGGGCTTCTTTGTTTATTTGTTTTTGTTAGTTTTTAACACGAACTTTGAGAAGCAGCTGCTGGAAATGTAGCACGGGCTCAAACTGATACAGTCCATTAAAAACAGAGAATTGCTGAATACATTCTGAAACGTATGGGCCTCAGAGGCTTTTCGTGATGGACTCACTGGACACTATGGGGTTAGCATGCCTTTGAATACCACTTGGTTGGGGGCAAAAAGGGAGAAAAGCTGCCATTTCCATGACTTGCTCCTAAGCTTTCAAGACTTTGCTGATTGAAACAACTGGCCTAGACCAGATGGGCCATTGGTCTGATTCAGCAGGGCTGCTCTTGGGACTGTGATTGGGTGGTAGAGTGTTCAGGAGGTCCAAAATATAAGTCGGGGCCCCTAATTTAAACCCAAAAAACTGGGGAAATTTATTGACTCAAGTATAAGCCTAGGGTGGGAAATGCAGCAGGGCCTGGCAACTCCTCCTTTGTGAGCTGGGTGTGTGTGTGATGTTTAAAATGACTTTTAGCCACCAAGTTGGTGGCTAAAAGTCATTTTAAACATGGGGGGGTCAGGAGAAGTGGCACACAATGTTTAAAATGACTTTTAGCCACCGACTCAGTGGCTAAAATATTGACCCGAATATAAGCCGAGGACCCCTTTTTTCAGCCCAAAATTAGGGCTGAAAAACTAGGCTTATATTCGAGTATATACAGTATTTTGATTTTTTTAAATTCAGCATACGTATTGAATAGAACATCTTGTCTTTGCATGGTTGCAAATACAGAAATGAAGTAATAATGTAGCAATTTAGAAATTAGCAGACACAGGCTGGAGTCACAACTATGCTCCTTATTTATTTTAAGGGGACCACCAGCGTCTTTTTAAATCTTAAATCTTTTTAAAGATTGCAAGAAACACCACAGTATGCCTTTTTTAAAAAGTACAAAACCCTGCAATATACTTATACTTACAAAAAAGATGTGAAGAGTACTGATCCATAGCATAATTTTCTGCGGTTTAAGAATAGTACAGCACCCATATGAGAATGAATTTTTAAGCTCATGCTAAAATACATTTCCTGGTCTTAATTGTATTAGATTGTATATTATCTCTCATTACTGTAAGCCGCCTTGGGTCCTTTTCCAAGGAGAAAGGTGGGGTAAAAATACTAAAAATAAATAAAATAAATAAATAATTGTTGTTGTTGTTTAGTTGTTCAGTCGTGTCCGACTCTTTGAGACCCCATGGACCAGAGCTCGCCAGGCCTTCCTATCTTCCACTGCCTAAAATAATTGTAGAAAATGCTTAAATTCTTATGGTTTTTAAAGAAATTGATTAAAAAACCTACAGTATCTTTAAGTATTGTAAGACATGAGCAAAAAATGAGCAGCTATTTTTATAAATTAAGAAGAGTGATTAAAATGGCATTTTTTTGCTGTGACAAAAAGGTGCAATTTCTAGGTCTGAGGGTATACTTTTTGTCTGGAAATGATGATAAAACTGTTTCTTAATATTTAACGCCCAGTGAAACAACCTGCATTTGTGTTCAGGTGGAAGCTACATGTGCCACTTTCTGCAGAGTCACAGTGAGTCACTCAAAACACACATGGACAAAAACACCCAGGTGACACTCCCTTCCCTTCCCTGTCATGCCGCAAATTAACGGTGGCATTTTATGTGTGTGTGAAAATGAGCGTAAATTATTTTTCATTACTCAAGCCCCACTTCCTTTTGCCCCACCATTTTTAATGATGGCTTCTATAAACAGATTGGTTAAATCAAGCATAATATAACAGCGCAGTTTATGACTATTGTGCTTTCAAGATTCAGTGTGAGAGCACAAGGCTCCCTCACAGCATTTGGAACAAGGTAAACATTTGCCGTTGTTCTGGATGGGGCTTGTTTTTTGCAGTGACTCCTTCTCCCTCACAAGATGTTACCCAGATTGTATCATCCACCTGTGGGGTTTCCTCCCCTCTTTTATCGCTTTCCTTAATTTCTCCTTAAAAATATTTTTTTTTGCGGGGGAGGGGAGGGGAATGTACAATGTTTTTTAACTAAAAGCTTAGGACTGAGATGAGTGGGAGGGAAAGGCAAGGTTACGGTGAGCTAGCGAGGAGGAAAAGAGAGACAGTGGTACCTTTTATAAAGGGATTAATTCGTTCCAAATGAAATTATGTTAAGCTACTTTTCCTTTATACAAATTTCCCATAGGAATTCATTGAAAACAGAGTAATTCCTAATTGTGACCATTTTTATGTTGTATGGATTCACCCCATAGGCAATTCTGTTAAGCAAATTTCCCCAGTCTCCGGAATGTTTTATGTTGCACAGATTTTATGTTATACAAACCGTTTGTTATACGAGGGTCCACTGTAATAACAAACAAGTAGCTTCGATCAGAGAAGGCATGTTTGCCATCCTTTTTTCCAGGATGAAGGAAGCATTTGTAGCAGGGAACTCCCAGTTTATTATGTGTAGATATACAGTGTGTGTAGGCAGCCAGACTGTCTTATAGTACTGTATACAGATCCGATGGTTTCTTCCCAGTGAATTTGGACAGTTCAAGTCTTGTGTCTTCTTGCCATGTGGAAGGTGGGTTTTCCCCCTTGCATTGTTCTGCCAGAAGGTTTTTTTGACAGAAGGGCACAACACACTTTTGTTGTTCTGAATATTTACTCCCTCCCTCTGAGCAGAGTATAATCTAACCCAGGGGTCCTCAAAGTTTTCAAACAGCGGGCTGGTCCACCATGCCCCAGACACCACTGGGGGCCGGACCACAAGCAGGTGGGCAGGGTGCAGGAGGAGCAGTTTAAATTGCCCCACTCGGCTGCACCCGCTGCCCCGACCATCTGGGCGGTGGGTGGGAGGTGTGGGGGGGACCTTGCCGTAGGCCTCCCACTCTGAATGCCTCACTAGCCAGCATGCTGATCATCTGGGCGGTAGTTGGGGGGAGTGGGAGGAGCGACATAGCCCACTGCTTTGAACTGCCTCAGCAATAGAAGCAGCTGTGGAGGCTGGCTTGCTCGCAAAGCAGGGGGTAGGTGGGGGGGGGTTGCAATTGGTCCCGGGGGCCACATTCAGGACCTTGAGGGGCCGCATCCGGCCCCCGGGGCCTTAGGTAGAGGACCCATGATCTAACCAATAAAGCAGCCTCCAGGCTGGGATCTGGAAGCTGATTTGCAATGATCGCTGTGGATATTTGCAAGTTAAAGATAGTAATTTGCAGCTATTCTAATTTGGTTTTATTTTTGTACCCATCTTTTTCTGTTACTGTTTGATGTCTCTACAACAAGAAAAAAAAATAGAGTAATTTTAATCTAATAGTAGCCAATTATCACCTTCAAGTGATTTGTCAGTTAGGCACTGGGGTGCAGTGGTAAAGTTCAATCAGTAATTCAGTTCTGTTTTCTCCCTGCCTCTCTGTGTCTCATTACTGAGATAAAATCTTAGTTGTACTGAAATTAATTTCCATTACACTTGAGCAGTGCTCTATAAACCTGTACCTTCTCCTTAACCAAACCTTTTATTGCCTTCTACTTGAAGGATCGGACATACCTCTTTGTCTCCTTCTCTCGTACTGACTTCATAGGGAATTTTCTGAGATACTTGGCTAGCCCTCTCATTCTTGAGGTTGGAGAGCCATAGTGCATTGTTGTAACAGAAGCAACAAAGAGCCTTGTGATACTGCAGAGACTAAGAGGTTTTAACTGGATTATACCCCATTTGATCTGACCATTTGTTTCTTTGTTTTATTATGGGCTGCCTTTCTTCCACCAAGGAAACGTGTTGATCTGTAAGGTGCCATGTGACTTTTAGTTGTTTTTCCTCCAATTCTTAAATCTACCGGCAACAGCATTAGCTTAGCTGCTATGTCATGGCAGATAATCCAATGCTTAAGCATCTTCCTAAGAGCCCTATAGACTGTTATAGACCTTCAGGAAAACCAGAAGCAGTTTGTCACAGCTGGCACTCATCCCTCAATGGGTTGATTTCAGAGTGAAACCAAATACTGTAACCATTTCTATTCATATCCAAGTTCATCCTGGGTATCAAACTATACCCATAGTAAAATAAATTATTCTCCAGATATCCACGACGTACTTTTCTGCAGGTAGAAAAAAATGTTCTAGCTACATCAACTTGCCTAATTCTATGTGCTTTATTCATCTACATTGCTTCTACGCAAAAAAATCCAAGAGTTATTGAAAACAGGTAACTTTTTGCAAAGTTATAGGCACATTTTGGAAATCAATCAGCTGTGAAATGCTGGAGACACAAAATGCTTAAAAATCTATGAAATTTAATCTCAAATGGCTGGCAAATAAAGTCAAAATTCAATCCAAAATGTGAGAGTATAAAAGCTACAGTAAAAATAACAAAAAGAATTCTAAAATGCAATTGTATACTTTTCCTTAATTATTTTCGCTTTCCATGCATACACAATTTCAAACCATGACAGGTGTTCAAAATAAGCCGATGGGCTGGGCAGGCCTTTGGTGTGATCAAGGGGGGGTTTGTTCCAGGGCTCAGACTGTTCACTAGTTTTTGACACCTAGATTGCTATTGTCATTGCTCCTGATCCTGCAGGAAATTCATTGATTCCATACTCTGGTTTTTGCATAACATGTTTTTGGTTCCCCTTTGGAAATTCAGAGAAAATATTTACCAGACAATGGGCAAAATCCCTTTGGCATAAAATTCTGTCATGCAAATCAGAGTCAGTGTTGTTTATATTTAATATAAATCAATGGGAAGCATTCTATTCCTTCCCCTCCTCCACTCTTTCGGGTTCCTGGGCTCCCTAGTATTCCCTTTGGTCCCGAGAAAGCCTTTGGAAGCCTCAGAAGAAGGGTGGACAGGTTTTAAAAGACAAAAATTGCCACCAGATCATCAGAGGCAGTCCTGAGTGCATAGTGATTTTTTTTTATTACAAAAGACTTGTCACCACATCTTAAGCGAGTCCTGCGACTTGAGGCCCCATGCCAGTCCCATATCCTAAATTCTTTTTTGTTTCCATTTTCTTCCTATAGGATATTCAGCTTCATACCCAATTACTCTACTTCTTTGTGTTCTCTGCATCCTTTTTATCTTATATTGCCTCGAGCTTGGTTTCTTTTCAGCTTCATAAGCTGCCATTTAGAAAGCAGGACAAGACTTTAGAGGCTAGAAGCCAATCTCAGAATAAGTGTATCAAGATTTATTTATTCAATTTTGCTTTTAAAGGGCCTTCCAGGCATTTACAACAATGTTGCATGGAATATAATTTTTCATATGACAATAAAGGAATACACATGCAATGTTTCTAATACAGCTAAAACAATTACTAAATATGAAAACCAGAAAAGCAAAAAAGCAGAGTTTGAAATATAAATGGTGTAATGACAAGAGTTATGGAAACTAGAAAGCTCACTGAAGATGTCAAGTATGGAAGTCTTATCTAGGTTCCTGTAAACAGGAAGTAGACACTGCCTTTTCTAAGCCTGTTCATCCCTAATGACGATGTTGCAACCAAAGCAACTCTGGCTTCATGTCTCCACCATCTTAGATTCCCATGCCCCAAAAAGGTGGAGTAGGGCTTGCTCAGATAATTTGATAGAAGAACTGGTACACGTTCCTAAGGAATTAGAGCCCAACCAGTTGGGTTTTTTTTTCTGGGGGGGGTACACAAGATACCAACTAACATGAGCACACATATACCATAATCTCATACGTACAATGTAGATATCATGATTAGAAAAATTAACTCTGAAATTACTTGATGACTAGCAGCATTTTCACTCAGACATCTCTTCCCCTTGAAATTAAACTCTGTAAGGTACTGAGATCATTTCAGGATTCTGAAGAAACAAACAAACAGTGGCTGATCCTCTATTTCTCAAAATACAAACTCCAGATGTTGCACAGAACTGTCTTAACAGAAGTTCATATTTTCTTCAGTATATCTGGAAAACAAAAGTTAGGAGATTCCTGCACTGAGCAGAAGGTGGGATTTAATGGCCTTTTAAGCCCCTTGTAACTCAATTATTCCATGAATCTATGAAAGCTCTGTTTCGGTACTGTATTAAATCTGCATCTGTGTAGGATTCAGTGGGTGCTGGGGGCTGAGTGATGCATGGGTTCTCTTCCTTCTAGATCACTGTTACCTACCAACCGGTTTATCTGATCTTTCCTAACCAGGACTGCAAATCAAGATTAAATCTCTCAAAGTATGTAATAGCTGTTCCTCAGTTAGCAGCAAAGCCATAGCCAATTCTTCTCTCCCACCTAAGTTATTAGAAGTTAGGAAAAAACCATTGTCCAGAATAAATGTATGGAAAAATAAACTGGGGGAGCTATAGACCTACCAGG
>JAHTLZ010000016.1:14799887-14874666 GCA_023846285.1 Phrynocephalus versicolor | reverse complement strand
ATATATATAAGTAGACTAAAATAGAATCTTTAAGTTAATCTTTAAGGCACCACTACATTTTTGTGTTTTACGTTTTGTTTTGGATTTTGTCTGGACAATATGCTTGCATAGACTAACATGGCTGCTTCTTTGAAAACATTGTTAATGGAATGAATTGTAGAACAAAGCCATACTCTATTCTGAACAAATGAAAGTAATGGTAGGAAGGCATTTTTAATAATTTGAAGCCAAGGCAAAGTACGGTATGTACAAGGAAGAAAATGCATTATATTATCAGACCCACATGGAATTTCAGGCTTGCAGTAGGGTACTTTCAGTGTATAAAGTTAAACAAGGGTATGAACTGCTCTCTTGAATGTATGAGCTAAAGGAAATGTTTTGTTATTTAAGGATTCCTTGCATACCAGATGCTTTATATTTTTCTTCTGATAAACAAATACTTTTTAGAATTAGCAAAGGTCAGTGCCATAGTAGGAATCTTGTTGCAAGATCTGGCTCGGATCTTGGGTTGCCATACCTGATTCCAGACCGGGAGGGTATGTTCTTCAAACCAGAGTTCCCTGGGTTCAGTGTCGTGACCTGGACAACCCAGCACCTGGAAGCCTGGATTGTGGCAAGCAGAACCAACCATCCAGGCCTGAGCAGATCGACTGGCAAATACCATTTCTTTAGTCCTTGTTTCAGAGGCCCCATGTCGCCTGCCCTAAACTGAACTAAGTTTAGATTTGAGTTTGTGTGTGCATTGGGATTCAAGGGGTTTGTGTGTTTATGCAGGCTTTGTTTGTACATTCTTCTCCCAAGAAACACACTCCATTGCATCCCTTCTAAAAAAAAATAGAACCCACAAAGAGAGCACAGTGCAAGCCATCTACACAATCTAAGTGCATGGAATATTTATTTATTTATTTATTTTAGAGTATTTTTACCCTGCCTTTCTTCTTGGGAAAGGTCCCAAGGCAGCTTACAGTAATCAGGGACAATATACAGTCCAGTACAATTAAGACATAGTCAAGTATTGAGAATGGAATCTTGCAGCATTAAAAGATGACATTACATTAAAAGCAACAAGAGAATGTGAACAGTTAAAGAGAGACTAAAAATGCCATGTAAAAGTTATAAGTGATGGAATATGAATAAACTCCGGGACCTGAAAACATACTCTACCACCACTCCCAAAACAAACACTAAGATAATATCTGATTTATTTTATTACTGACATTTGTATTATGCTGAATTACACATTTTGGAATTGCTTACAAATAACAAATATAAAAATTATCACATACCCACATCACAGAAGTATGAATTAATGTATTTATTTATTTGTTTTGTCAGATTTAAATTTCTGCCACATGACCTGGTCTGCTGATTGGAGCTATAGCTAATATAAGGCACAATGAATACCCATCTCATTCTGAGGATGACTTTTAAACATTTGTATTTTGGTGTCATATTTACAGTAGTAGTTAGTAGCCTGGGTCCATTCTGGGTGATCACAGTCAGCACTTCATTCAGTTTATACCATTGCAGCTGAAACGAATAGAATCTAAGGAGTGAAGTAAAAGATCTGGTTCTCTAGATTTATTTATGTATTTATGTATTTATTTTAATATACAATTACGGTTGTGCCATTTCTTGCTCTTTGTTAGACTAAACAAATTCCTTGCTGCTTTGTTCTCTTCCTGGATGGCTTTCTCATACATTTATCACAGGGAAGAGGTTGGTTTCTGGAAGTCCAAATCATCACCACCAGCCACAAATGGGGGGAAATGCAAACTATTTCCTGTATGTCAAATTAACTAGTGTTTGCTGTTTTCAGTTGAGTTAAGTTCTCTGGAAGCTTTTATTGTAACATAAAAGTCAGCGGGGGGGAATCTCTCAAAGAAAAAACAGCAGGGGGGAGATCTTACTCTCATTCCTCTTGTATTTTGAAATTTAGGAAAATTGGATGTGTAATTTATGAGTGTCCTCAGGCAACTCAAGCCTGTGTAAGAAGCTGGGAAGATAATTGTAGGTCATTTAATACATACATGAGTCACATTTAGAATAACAATAGTTTTTTTCTATGAAGTAATTATAGTGCTTATGGACAACAGATTTACTTTTTAAGAAATTAGAAGGGAAATTATTGTAAGTGTCACAAATTATTGCAGTACCTATCTAAAATATCCTGGAGATTATCTTCAGGGAAACCTGAATTCTTACTTGAAGCAAAAATGCCTAATCTGAGGCTATTGTACACTGGACACCTTATGATAATAGAAGGCTTACTGGAAGGTGAATAGGAGTGTTCAAGGCCATAGGAAAAGAGGAAGATGAAATATGAAATGCATTGAGTTTTAAGGGAAGCCATGACCTTTGGTTTGTAAGACCTGAGCGGTTCTGTAAAATGACCATCTGAAAATAATTAATTCATTTTGTAGTGGTTTCATAGCATTCAACAACAAAAAATACATCTAAACTATGTCAAGCCAGAAAAGTACGGCTGACCTACATTTTTTTTCTTTTTCTCTGCAACTGGGAAGAAGATTATACAGTAATCCCCCCCCCCGCCATTTCATGGTTCAGGTACTGCGGTCCCACTATATTGCGGGATCGCAGTACCTGCCCAGGCTCCACCTGATTGCTGGGGTGGGGGAGAAGGCTCGGGGCAGCCGGCGGGGCGGGGGATCAGATCCCCCAACACTGCTGGCCCACACTCCTCCAAGAAGTTTTGGAGTAGCCCCCCGCCCCCCAGGCCCCACCCGACCCGCATCCGCATATCATGGATTTTCTGTCATCGCGGGTCGGGTGGGTCCCTAACCCCTGCGATAGGCGGGGGGTTACTGTAGCAATAATCCAGATACTAAATGTTCTAGGTAGAGTAACAAAAGAATGGTTCAGGTCCAACAGTAACTTGGAAAATTACTGATCAAATGTATGATGTCATGACATTCCGAAATTATAACTCAGCAGTAACCAGGACAGTGTTCCTACGGCACCATCCTACCACTGCTTTGCTATGGACATCTTCATCTTTATATTAATGTCTCTTAAAAGTAACTTTCCATATTCTTATCTAACCAAGCAAATATTTGGAATTCAGGAGCTGGCAAGATTGAGATTTTGTTTACATGTTCAATAGTTAACGTAGTGGTAAAATCCTAGGAATACTGTGGAAAGAACTGCATGGCTACACAATTTAAGGCTGCATATGGGAGAATGCAATTTGTAATATTCCTCCACATAACATTTCCTTACAACAGTAGGGCTTTTCAGAGCACAGCAGCCTTGCAGGGGAAGGGATTTCCTGTTGTCCACTAGGCTGTGCTTCAAAGCGATCCTGTCGTTCTTCCCCGGAAGTACAGCAGATGCTACTTTGTATCCCTCACCCCAGTACTATATTCAATTTAACAATTGTTATAGAAAGGACTTGCCTTAATTGCTCAATATTTGTTGGCTGCTACAGCAACCCAAATGTGCTTAGACTTGTACTGCCTGCAACGAGTTTCTTCCTGGTTCGATTAGGGAATCCTTCAAAAATATGACTCATACTAGGTTGGACTGTCTTTTCCTCTTCTCCAACAAAGAGTTTTTCCTCTGCAGTTGTTGTAATAGTGATTCTTTACTTAGTACTCTTAGGATATTCCCCACCATCGTCTCTTTTAAAGTGCACTGAGGTTTTATTTTGTAATGATAAATGTCACGTGAAGTGATCCCCTGCAGCATTTTAAGATGTGAGATGCATGTACGTGTGTATATGTGTCATTGTAAGAAATATGTGCTGCTTTTATGATGATATTGAGGAAAGGACTAGAAGGAAATGAGGGCATGGGCTAATGAGGAGGAAGTTCAGTTTCTCTTTGTCTAAACTATGTTTCAGTTTACTGGCCTTTCTCAGTGGTGGAAATGAATATGGTTAAAGGTCAGGTAGGTTAAAATATTGGCATATTTGGGCAACCCTTTAATATGTCCTGACAGTTGCAGAAGACCAGAAGGACTGCAGATATTTGAAGCGATAAAAATGTTGAAGGCCATGGAAAGACTATAGGTGCCTGAACAGATAAAAAATATTGCTACTCTTTCCTGAGCACTGTGGGAGTTCCAAATACCCACTGTTTGCAGCTTTAAATAATTAACATGTGTGACAAGTGAGTCAAATAAATTGTCTGGATTATTTTGTATTGGAGCTTCCATTTTTGAGTGTATGGGCTTTGTACACTAGCCCTATGGGTAGATCCTAAGAATTACTAGCTTATATGTTGAAAGTATTGGGATAAAAATAATTGCTAAGAGAAAAAAATCCCATTACAGTGGGAAAGTTATATTTTATATTTCGTTTTTGTATCAGTAGTTCTTTGGTGTCACTGAAAGCGTCACTTTTAGTATCTCTGAATTGAGTAAATACATGCTGAGGGAATTGTCTTGGTGAGTCACTGTTGAATAGATGGTTTCTATAGCAACCTATGTTATGTTGGTGCCTGCAGGTTCTAGCAGGGAGTTCAAGGAACAAAACCTGGTATCAGGTTGAGAAATACAATTCACTGAATTTAAACAAAATTAGATGTTTTTATATGGTAGTGATTCTTAGATGTGTGTGTTTTTTTAATGAAGAAAGCGCTTTTAATGTAGGACCATCTTTAATTTTTACCAGCTCAGATCTATGATACAGTGGTACCTCGTATGAAGGAATTAATTCGTTCCAAATGAAATTAGGTTAAGCAGAATTTCCTTTATACAAATTTCCCATAGGAATGCATTGAAAATGGAGTAATCCCATTTTATGTTGTACAGAGTCGCCCCATAGGTGATTCTGTTAAGCAAGTTTCCCCTATCTCCAGAATTTTTTTATGTTGTACAGATTTTATGTTATCCAAACCCTTTGTTATACAAGGGTCCACTGTACTGTGGCACACACTTAGGTTACAGAAAGTAGGTTGTATTTTATGAGGTGCTATATCAAAACCCTCCTTTAAATGTTGAGTGCTGCTGAGTATGGATTTGAAGGAAAAGGCTACACAGAGCCATTCTGGAAAGTAGGGGCTTGAAGAGACGAATCTGATGGAGGGATCTTGTTCAATGATAGAAAAGCTGAGCAGAATTTCATTGGTATCAGCAAGTAAGTAGTAACGAAAATCATTGGGTATAATACCATTGGTGGGTTTTTAATGGACTCTGGTGAAAGCTGCAGTTACCTCTTCAGAAGGGACAAACATACACATTACACAGTGTTACAACTGGTTCATGCACTCCCTAAAGACCAATCCATGGACCATACATTGAAAACTATGATCTAGAGAGCCACATGTTCTTCACATCGAATATAAAGAGAACAACAGAGGTTCAAGAACAGAGTCAGAGGGACCTCAGCTGAGGGATAAAAACCAGAGGAAAGGTTTTCTCACATAGAAGGGATGAAATAAAACTTATGCAATGGAAATAAAAGTTATATGATGGAGAGAGAGAAAAAGCCACGGGATAAGATTGCTTATTTGTTTATTTGTTTGTTTAAAACCATTTAAATAATATTTAAATATACAAGCTAATATATTCATAACTTGGGGCTGGTCCAGCACTATTCTTTACATAGCAGTTTTTACATAGAAAGAAAAGGATACAAAAAGAAGTAGCCAGTGAGAAAAATATGAACAATACTACAAACTCAAGGGTCTGCAATTAGTAGTCTATCAAGTTGGAAGCAATGTGAGTGACCTCTTGGCTCCTATTTAAACAATTCCTGTCATGGTTTGTTCATGTGCTGGATGATTACGGAACAAGATTTTAATAAAATTAAGTAAAAAGAATAAATACCCTTTAATGACCTTATACTGAAGGTGTTAACAGGAATTATAAGTACAGTATAAAATAACATGAGCAACATAAGCTTAGAAAGCTTATTCTGACTAGTAAATTCCATTGATTTAACAGCCAAGCCCAAGATTATCTAACTTCCTAACACAAGGCCCTGTCTAAACAAGATTCTTAAAATCATGAAGTAAGTCACTCAGCACTGATTCCTAAACTCCTGTACTGGGTGATTGTAAATACTGTATGTCCAAAAACTTTGTGGACTGGCTTGTCTGCAGAGTAATCCTGAAAGATTGTCATAGGATGTTCAATGTTGCAGATTTTTGTGATTTATTAGCTGTGCCTGCTTTGGGGGCATTGCTGTGGCTCCAGGCCAGCTGCCTAAATGCCCTAAGCATATCTGATCTCGCCTGATTTCGGAAGCTAAGCAGGGTCGGCCCTGGTTAGTACTTGGATGGGAGACCACCGGGGAATACCAGGTGCTGTAGGCGCCTGGAGTAGGAACTGGCAAACTACTCCAGTATTGCTGCCAAGAAAACTCCATGGAAATGGAGTCACGAAGAGTTGGTCAGGACTGTAACGATGCAACACACACACACAGGGGTCCAGGCCAAGCTTATGTCTGCAGAGGAAGGAGAAACCGTTAATCAGTACTGTATATTTGACTTGTAGAACTCATGTGCAATATGTAAATCTCCTATCTGACCATGCTGGCAGGTTGGTTTCAGTGAATATTATTATCTGGCTTTTGGATTTCTTACCGTAACCCCCTATTTTATACTATAATTGCCTCATAAAAGCAAAGTATTCGGCTTATATACCAGCCCATACCACTTCAAATAATCTCTGGGTAATTTACAGTTTAATTACAGTATGCAGGCTACACATTGCCCTCTCCCAGCAAGCTGGGTACTCATTTTACTGACCTCGGAAGGATGGAAGCCTGAGTCCATCATGAGCCTGCTACCTGGGATTGAACTCCGGGTCGTGAGCACAGTTTTAGCTGCAGCACAGGCATTTAACCACTGTGCCATGAGGTTCGAGAGTACTTGAAAACTTACATTGTTTGTGAGTTTTTAGTAACCCAATAAAAATGTTACTCCACCCAGAATCTTTTTCTCTGTGGATGTAGCACACAGCTCCTTTTTCTGTTTTTTCACATTGTCACCATGAGCGAGGATCTAGCTGTGTTTGTTGCAGTTCAATTGACGCTTTGGAGTAGCTTTGAACATTAGAGTTCTTGGTAACACATCTTATGTCAGCCCTGTTCAGATGTCAGCTTTCTAGCCACTCTTCAGATGTCATCTTTCTAGCTACTCACTTTCCATGTGATACCAATATAACATAGCATTTCCTTTTTAAAATAGAAATTATTTACAACCATATTAATTTTTTGCTGTTTCCATCCTACTGACTGTACTCTTCTGGTTTCCTTAAAAATCTTTAGAAGCATTTTAGGTGCCTTTTATATAAAGTCATGCAGAAGTGGGAAAAGATCAGGTGGGAGATTAGAATTTATGAGGAGTGAGAGCTCCAGCTAAATAATAATGTGCCATCAAGACAATTCTGAGACCCTTCTCAGCATTTTCCAGGTAGCAAATACTCAAAAGTCATTTACAATTCCCTTCTTTGGGGCCATCTTGGAACTGTGCAACGTGGCTAAGTCCACACAGGCTATACTCCCAACCTCTGGCACCTTACCCGAGTGGAGTAGCATCCGTTCTACTATGGTTTGATGGTGGTGGTTGTTTTAAATTTTGTATCTTAAAACATTTTTCAGTATCTGAAGAAAGCAAGACTGAATAACAAACACTGCCTTAGTGGTTGCATCAGCCTAAAAGTAGTGATTATGTTCATTGTGTATTCAGTGACCTCTTTTCAGTCTTCCTAGTTACTTTAAGAAAGGATCTGATAGCAGTTATCTCCTCGCCAGATAAATAGTCAAATTAAAACAGAGAAAGAGAGAAAGGTGGTTGTTATTTCATCTCTCAACTAAGATTTATGAACTATTCCATGTTGCAATAGATGGGGAATGTTGTATTTTGCATTCTTGGGGTTCATTAAAATATCTAAAGGCTAAGCAGAAGAAACTAGTACCCATCTGTAAAACTTAGGGAACAAGTCTGGAGCTTGATATACTTAATTTGAAACAGCTTCCAGAATGTGCTGGCAGTTATATAAAAGTTGTGTAGAACTGCAGTCTAACTGATAAACCAGTGTCAGTACTGTCTGTGGAGATTCTCAGTCATTCAGGTGCGGTTATTTGGGAGCTGCGTCATGGCAACTGAACTTTTTTTCTTGTGGGATCTATTGCTACTTTACCCAAGTAGCTTCTTCAGACTCAGTAATGTCAGTACCTTTGTATGGCCACAAGAAGGTAGCATAGATTATGGTATGTCCTGGCAAAGGGGATTTAGATTTCACTCTTAAGGTGCTTTTTAAAATGACAGTGTCAGACACTGAAATAAAACTTACCACAATTTCCACACTCTTTTACTCATCCCACTGGCTTTCCCCAGCCGAACCAGAACTATGTGAAGTTATGCAAAACATACATGCAAGAGACTGAGAATGTTTAAAGTTATATATCAGGGCTGTCCAACAGGTAGACCGCGGGCTACTGGTAGCCCGCGAAGGGTTCAAAAGTAGCCCACCAGGCACCAATAAAAAAGTGTGAGGGGATAAGTTCTCCACCCCTTCCTCCCCCATTTCAAGGATCACTACTGCCCCAGCAAAGTTCTGGGTCTGCCAGCCCACTGTCTTAGCTGAGCGGGCAGTTCAAGGGCCAATAGCATGTGCTCGTAATGGACAAAATTCATAAGTAGAGGTATTAGTGTAGTAGCCCTCAACCACTTTAGGCCAGACAAAGTAGACCTCGGTCTGTTCAAAGTTGGACAGCCCTGGTATATATAAAAGCATGAGTGGTTTGGAAAAGTTGAAGGGGAAACATTTGCCTGTCATTTCATGCAGTACGTGGACTGCATGGCATCTGGTAAAATTAGCATACAAGTTTAAAATGAGTCAAATAAAATTACTCCCCCTCCCCCCTCCCTGAGTATTGGTGATTCCCAATGTGGTGTAGTGGATAGAATGACAGAATTGGACTCAGGAACACAGGGTTCAAATCCCCACTCAGCTGTGGAAACTGACTGTGGGAGTGGTAAAACCACTCCTTAAATATGTCACTTACGATGAAAGCCCTATTAGGTTCCAACTTGACAGCAAAAAGCACACACACACAAAAACACACACAGAGTATTGCTGTTCTAATACTGTGCCACTTCTGTGGGATGCGTATAATATCCAGCACGGTTAGTTGATTTTAAGCAAGATGAGTACTGTATATCAACAGCTGTCATTTGCTTAGTTCTTTGTGGCCTCTCTCATACTAATGGGCTGTTCTGCACCTGTGTAGATGTCCTCAGAGTCTTCCAGAGCCTAGACAAAAATCATCAGCCCTACCGTACCAGTTACTACTTGCTCCTCCACCTAGAGATCCATCCCAATTCGTTTTGACTGCTGCTGGGGAGAAAAAGTCTGCAATACTGTACCTGTCTACCTGAGATTAAGTCCCACTGAATGTAATGGGGCTTATACCTGGATAAGCATGCACAGGGTGGTATTGTAATGCTATCCTAAATTACTGCCTTTTTCACTGCATTGCACACTGATATTTTCCCATTGATAGAGATCACAAGAGAATGAGATGTACCTCAGGATTTTGCTCCTTCCTAATGTTCCTATTCTGGTGTTCAAATTTCAATGATTAGGATGCCAGAAGAAGGATACCATATACACAAGTGGTGACGAACCTTCTGCACTCCAGATGTTTGGACCACAACTCCCACAGTCCTTTGTCATTGGCAATACAGGCTTGGAATTCTGGGAGTTGTCATCCAAAACATCTGAAGTGTCGAAGGATTGAATTTACTAATCCCAGAAATCCGTCTGACTGCCACATTTGACCTGTTGAAGTTCCCATGTTGTTTTCAAGGTCCTACTTAAAGAGCATTAAAGTACTCTAATTTTGAGATTACAAATGCACGTACTGTATAGCATTACACCACCACTGATTTACATTTCTTTCCATTGTAGTGAGTTCCATTCTAGTACATCTTTAAAATTTGATGACTAAGACTGTTTCTAGCATTCTGTATGTCTACATATACATTGGTAATTTTTCTCTAATGATGAATCAGATCCTTCCTCCATTCTCCACTGTGCCTCCTTGACAGTGGCTGGACTCAAAGGGTCACTCAACTTGGCAGTTCAAAACCGTTGTTGTTGCTGTGCCATCTGAGAAACTACTTTTCAATAGGTTGTCATATTTTAATTCAGGATATTGTTTACCTGGTGCTCTGGAGGTGAAAAACACTCCCTAAGTGTTCCCAATTAATCTAATTGCTATTTACTTCAGGTAAGGAGTTTGCCTTCTGTGATTTCATTACAGTGACAACTTGCACATCCTAAGGTGTGGCTGGAAGACATGCATTAAGTCACGTTCTGCGTTGCTGTAGCTCCAATAATAACTTTGTCTGAAATTAAGACCCCGTCCCCTCTCCAAATAGCTTGTTTTCATTATAAATAGAATATTCTTTCATGTAATGTTTCTTCCCCACACTCAAATATTGAAAATAGAAAACTTTAATTAAACAGCCGAAACCCTGATCTGTGACTGTCAGTGGTACATTTTTATTTGTGGGTCTAAGCCCAATTCTCATTTAAATTGTGTAGACTGCCTCCCATTCTTGGTTCCAGTTGTCCTGCTAGCTGGAGATGTTGAATATTTTGGTCCTCGTTTGGGAGGTATCAGGTTAGATCAGTCTAGACCAGGGGGGTGTACTGTTTCGTTCATCAAATTCTCCACAAAGCATAGCAGAAATCTCTTTGAAACTGAACATTATGTATGTGGCTTTAACAGATTTCACTGAAGATAGTGACGGTGGTTAGAATCTGTATCATTGGTGATTTTTCTAATTTCATGGTTGCTAACTCACACAAGACAGTAATATTTGGGAATTGCTTTAATGCCAGACACAGATTTATTACCCAAAACTAATCACTCAAGTTTCAGTCTTACAAAGAGAGCTTAATCTCCCCTGAGTTAAACAGCTAAAGCAAATAAGGACCAGATCTGGATCCTTATCTCATGAATCCTTGAATTGAACTGGAACCTAAAAAGTCTCTCTTGAATCAGAACACAGATAGCTTTTTATTATACTGGTTGAGATAAAGAGCTCAATTTAAAAATGATCTGGTGTAATACCCCCATTGTCTCTAACTATAGTGAATTATTTTGCTGTTTGTAAATGGACTGTCTATACTGTACACACAAGACAGATGGAAGTGATCACAATGATTCTCACTAATCCCCCCAACACATGAAAACACCATGGCTAAGAGCCAGCATTTGAGTACAGTGCTTTCATCATGCATTCACTTCGATCATACACCTAGCACCATAAGAGTACATGTCAAGTTTGAAGAATGGCACAACTGACACCAAATTGCGTTCAGAAGGTGCCTCACAAGAAATATTTCATTTAACAAACTAATAAGCCTCCCATCTGGAAATTTCTAGCTCTTTGTTCCTGAAAGGGGCTGTCCTCTGTACCTTTGCTCACAGTAATGAGGTGCAGCTAACTTTTCAGCTGCCTATCACCTGATTAGAATAAGAAGAATCAAGCAGAGAATAAGGAAGTTGGAGTCTGGAGGCTGGCAGAATCTGTGCTGGCCTTTAGGAGAGCCCTAAAGACCACACTGTTTATGGAAAGTTTTGGTGGTCGCTAAGTGTACGATTGTGTGGTGTGTGTTGGTTGTACTGTTTTGTCCCAGCCCTTTTCTTGTTGGATTTTATCTTGTTGTATTATCATTGTTGTTTGTTGTTTTCATATTTTTATTCTTGTTTGTTCATTTGGGGGTTGTATTTGGGCATAATGTTCTTTTAATGTGTTGTACAACACCCAGAGTTCCTGAGGGAAAGTCGGGCGGTTAACAAGCACAAATATAAATAAATAGATAAAGGTTGTGCAGTCCAAGAATATCTGGAGAACCCAAGTTTGAGAAGCACTGCCACACTAGCTAAAATTGTAAATTTTAGAAATAGTTTGCCTGTTTCTTTCATTGCAGATTGTTATTGAAAATTCTGTAGCTGCAGTTATGTTATGTAGCCCATAAGAAATAATGGAAACTCAGATGATTGGTTCTGGGTCACAATAGACACATACTGTACACACAAAATGGCAAAACTCACAAACGAAGTTGGCTAGAAGTCCACGTCCACACCATGGTTTAGGTATCTGGCTGCGGAATCTTCTCTGCTTGGGACAAACAACTGGATTTTACTCTGTTTTTTAAGGTGACAATAATAAAGTGCAATTTGTAGCCATATGCACACTTGACTAGCTACCCCATGACTAGAAATTGTTTGAAAAATAAGAAAGGATGTTGAAAACAAATTAAATAAAAATATAAATATGAAGAAAGCTAAAACAAAAACCTAACCTGCACTCTCCTTTGAAAACCTTCATGGCTGGTGCAAAGGAGCCCTGCATTCCTCTCTTCTTCCTCTACTTTTGAGGCTTGCCTAAAACAGAACATTTCATACAATCACCCACAATCCAGCTGGGGGAGAGAGAGCCATCACTAGCTCACTTGTGATCATGGGACCTCCACCAATGCTCTTATTGCAAGACAGTACTCAAGGTTTGTTGTGAGCCGCCCAGAGTTCCCGCCAGGGAAGATGGGCGGGATATAAATCCATAAATAAATAAATAAATAAATAAATAAATAAATAAATAAATAAATAAATAAATAAATAAGGCAAGGCAAAATTGATCAATAAACCAAAAAAAGGAATAAATCAAGGTACTGTACTTCTAAACCAAGGTATTATTGTAATATCTCACAAGCTTATTAGCATGCCCCTCTCTGGAGGTAGTTTTTACTGTCAAAAGAGAAATAGTTGTGTGTGAGCACAAAGTCACAGAGGGTGGTGATTATGTTGGATGCTTCCTTATTTTGGATGGTGTTTGTGATAGCTTGTAGTCCATCTTTGTGTGGTATGTTGGTATAGAGAGCTTCTACATTCATTGTAGCTAGGATAGTATTATCAGGAAGGTTCTGTGTGGACTGAAGTTTCCTTAGGAAGTCTGTGGTGTCCCTTACATAACTGGGTGCATTGGTAGCATAGGGTTTGAGAATGTTGTCCAAGAATCCAGATACTCCAACTTTGATGGTGTTGATGCTTGATACAATTGGTTGACTAGGGTTACCTTGTTTATGTATTTTTGGTAGAAGATAGAAGGTTGCTGGTTGAGGTTCTTGTGGTGTATTCTGCAGGATTTGTTCATGGGAGGTCTTTCATGAGGTTCTGTAATTCTTTTTGGTATTTGCTGGTTGGATCTGTGGTTAGTGGCTGGTAGAATTTGGTTTTAGATCGTTGTCTTTGGGCTTCCTGTGTGTAGCTTGATTTGTCCATGATGACCACAGCACCACCCTTGTCAGCTTCTTTGATCACTATGTTGGGATCGCTCCTGAGGCTGTGTATGGCATCACGTTCAGTTTTTGTGAGGTTATATGGTAAGTGTGGTTCCTTGTTGATAATATTTTACATTGGTGGAAACCCTGAAAAGAGAGGAAACAGGAGTGTTTTTTCATTTAACTACAGTTACTAATTAAGGAACACCAGAGTATAAGGAGAAAATTCTATTTTCTTCCTAATAAGGACCTATGGCTTATTCTTTTATTCTCATGTTGCCTCTTACCACTCTTATTTTATGTGGTTTGGTTTTATTGACTTCAGTGTGTGCTTGGAACTAGTGCTGATCTGGATCAAGTGCTGCTTTAATAATTTTTGGAAAAAACATCTCGGGTCAGTGATGTTGTAAGACAGTTTCCATATTGCAAGATTGCTGCTAAGTAAATTTGCATAGAATGTAATGTTTCATGGATTGTAACAGCTATTCATTGTGTAGCCATAGCTATTTCTTGTTTCACAAGAGTCATTTGTAAAAATTGAGTAATTCAGGAAAACTTGCCACATAACCACCTATTGTTGATGGCAGTAGAGCTTTGGAGTACAGTAACTAATGCACCCATGGACACGAAGTCACAAAGAATCGGTCACGACTGTAACAACACAACACACACACACACACACACACACACACACACACAGGGCCTCCTCTTAGTTCTTTCCCTAGCGTCTGCACTGCAGATCTTCCCATTCCACAGGGTTCCCTGCTTAGTTTGTAGATTTTCCAAAGAGGCACAGGGACTGGGCTAAATCCAAACTGTTACTTGTAAGAATGAATTGAAGAGGCACTGTAGATGTTTTCTATGGGTTCAAGTACGTACTGTGTACTAGGAAATTCTGTGAAATAGTACTGTGAATTAGATTTACAAAGAGAGTATGGCTTAACAAGAGGCTGACGGAACATGAAAAGATCCAAGTTTATAGAGCTTGTGTCTTCAGCACACTCTTGTACTGCAGCGAGTCTTGGACTCTGTGTGCGGCAGGAGAGAAAGCTGAACACCTTCCACATGCGGTGTCTCTGACACGTCTTTGGCATCACTTGGCATGATAAAGTTCCAAATGGCATAGTCCTGGAAGGAGATAGAATCACTGGCATGTATATATTATTGAAACAGTGACATCTACGCTGGCTTGGGCATGTCGTGAGAATGGCTGATGGTCCAATTCCTAAAGATCTTTTTATATGGAGAATTAGTGCAGGGAAAGCGCCCCAGAGGGAGACCACAGCTGCAATATAAGGATACCGGCCAGAGGGATCTGATGGCTTTGAGAATGGGCCTTAACAGAAGCGAATCTTTGACCTCTGATAATTCAGCCTAGAGGGAAATGATACAGCATGGCCCTGGAAGTTGAATCATGGCCACTTCTTTTTCTTGAGAGATGGCCTTCTACAATTTGAAGGGACACTTGTTCAACAGGCTGAGGAAAAGAGGCAGTCCCAGAAACAGTGAAATCTGGGGGCTGGGAAAGCAACAGACTGTATCTGTCCTTAGTGTGGAAAGGATTGTCATTCCCAAATTGGCCTTTTTAGCCACACTCGATGTTGCTTTAGGACTTCTATACAGAGCACAATACCATAGTCCAGTGGTTCTCAAACTGGATGCTCTGGCACCCTGGGGTGCCGTGAGCGTATGCCGGGGGTGCCGCAGCAATAATACTTAATTTTCACTAAGCATTAAGTTTGCACTTTTTCTTCTTTTCCTAAATATTCAAACCGCTGTGCCACAGAAAAAAATTAGTCCAACAAGAATGCTGTGGTGAAAAAAGTTTGAACCACTTCCATAGTCTCTCGAGACTGAAGGATGCTTATGATGGTACTGTGAACCTTTGTATTTCTGACCTCTCCTCTCCTCCCCTCCAAACTGCCTTTATTTGATCAGACATTGTTTGAAGTAGGTTCTCATACCAGAAAAGGTGAGCACACCTAGAAACTACTCCCTTTTATGTGACAAAGCAACAGCAGGTGAGTGGCCATTTAGCTGACTCATGGGTTGTGGTGCTGGTTTCTTATGAGAGCGTTCAGGGAATTCCCATCCGAGAAAATGTTTCTTTGCCTTGAGGAGGAAAACTGCTGTAAAAAAAAGCCCCATGACCTTTTAAAACGAATGACACGTGCTGTACACAATGTGCTCTGACAACTAAGACTCCAGGATTGAGAACTGGGACTTTTGTATATCTTGCTTATTTAGCAATGCAGTGCTGCAGTTTGATTTTGTTAAGTCAACTAAATTGTCACCAATTATATGTAATGTTGCTACATGTATGCATAGCATCTACATCTAAATGTACATCTAGTCCCCAGGTTCTAACCATGTGAATGGCTTTGTCCCACAGTTGATCCTGAGACCTGACTATGCCCTCTTTCATCTCTACAGATCTCTTGAATCACTTACTCATTTTTTGTTTTAACTGTGGGGAACAGAGTGGCTTCCACCCCTGTTTGCTCACAATACAGCATCTCAACACTGTCAGCAGTGGGGAATTAAAAAACATCTTCAGTCCCCTGCAGAGGGTATGAGTTAACACATTTCACAGTATAAAACTTATTTGCCCTCAAAAACTTATATCTTACATACTTTACCTATAATCATACTCTTTCCTCTCTTTTATCTACCCCCAAATCTTTCTCCTTTCCCTTTATATAATAGAGCTTTTTATAAAATTCTTCCCATGTTTCAAATTCATTACCATTCCTTCCTTCCTTCCTTCCTTCCTTCCTTCCTTTCTCTCTCTCTCTCTCTCTCTCTCTCTCTTTCTTTCTTTCTTTCTTTCTTTCTATGTTTCTTCTTTTCTTTCTTCTATCACTATTTTCTGTCATCAGTAACAATGCTGTTTTGGGACCATTTCAATATTAATTTTCAACAGTTCTCTAATTTCTTAAAATACTGTTCCCCATACTTTTTGTATTGCTTCACAATTCCACCACATATGAAAATGTGTTCCAACTTCTTTACCTGTCCAACGTTTCTTAGAGTATTGGGGATCTATAGTATTTAGTTTTACCTGTGTTGAATACCATCTGCATAAAATTTAGACCCGTTTCCTTTTATCCCAACTGGCATACTTTTAAAGATCCTTCTATGCCAAATTTTATTTCCAGTTCTCTTCATCTGTCTTCCCTTTATCCACCACCCATAGTTTTTGGAAATTCCAGCTGTTCCTTCAGGTCTGTCAAAATTCTATAAATTATTCCAGTTCTTCCCTTCTTTTTTCCACCATTTGTTTATTTTTCCAAATCCTGTATGATTCAAACTCAGTCGGTTTTCTGCCTCTAATTTAATTTTTTCACTCTCTGTTGACCGTTTCTCCAATGGCTTTAAATTTTTCCAATTTTATTTTTCTTTTATAAAGGTAGTTCTAAATTTTCCTTCATTTTCTATTTTTTTTCCCTTCCATTCACCCCCTTTGTAAATCTTTTTTCTTTTTAGTATACTTGCCATCTTAATTCCATAATGGAAGTGTAGTCTCCAAATAACAATGAGTACTGGTTCCCCTCTATTCAGCACAGATTGGGCCTATCATCTTGAGTAGTAGAGACTCTTTAAGCATGTATATATCTGAATCAATATTTTGGTTGAATATTTTCATGAACTTCCTCAGAGTATTTTCTTACATAGCTGTTCTGCACATGTGCTGGCCACATGTAGATTCATTAAGTGCAGGCATCTTTGGTCTGATGTACTTACTGGCTATCATCTAGTTTTCTTCTTTTTATTTTTATGAGTCAACTTACCAAAATACTGTACTCCATTTTCTTCTTCAGAGTTAAATTTAGTGCTCTGTTAAATGTGTAACAGGCAGCTTGAAGAATCCACTTGTTTAACTCACAAATGTCCAAAGAAAGAAAGGTTTGCCTTCATTGTAGTGATCAGAACTATAGCCCATTTCCTTTATGAAAAAAAGAAAGTACCAAAGTTTGCCTCTCATGCACAGTGCTTCAAAGAAGCTATGTGTGGGAGCAGAACCAGACAGGAAATCTCCCTTGTAGTTATATATAGATTACTATTGTGGTATCCAAATCTGAAAATAGATGCAGTAGCCCATTAATAGATCAACTGGGACAGCAGGAGGTATTTCTAATGACTTTTTTCCCTAAGAAAGATTTTGTATCATCATACAGGGCTGATTTCCAGTACTTCTGCTTTCTGGTGATAGCAGATCTTTTCCCCTAATATTCACACTTAAATAGTTCAGGGGTTAGGCAGGATCTGAATAGGAAAAGGAGCAGGATTCTTTGATTTGCTCTGAAACAACAAATTCATAAGATTCCTTTTCAGAGGGAGGAAGTGTGCTTCTTCAGAAGCATAGTTGGTTCCCCAGGTGAACGTATGTTGCAGCACACTTTGTGGGCTCCTGGATTTTGGAGTCCACTCATTGTTCACACTGCAGCAGTCTTTCACATGGAATCACAGCCTAGGCCAGTATTGGCAAACCTATGGCACAGCCTATTTCTGTGGGCACCTGACATCGCCCTTCAGAGTCACCTGTATTCAGATTAAATTGCTGTGTTGGCACTTGGCAAAAAATTAGTGGGTTTTGAATCAAAGTTTGGGCACTTGGTCTCTAAAAAGTTCACTGTCACTGGCCTAGGCCTTGTGCTTGTCCTCAATCCGATATTACTTGCCCTTTTTGTCTTATATCTTCTGTTTCCTGCTGTGCTTCACCCTTAAGAAACTCATCAGGTTTAATATTTCAGTTTGTTTTAATCTCCTTTCTCCCTTCCCAGGAAGATGAGGAGCAATGCAGTCATATATATATATGTGCGGGATGAATGGGATCTGAACTGCAGTTTTAGGTGAAATGCGCAATGGAGGTGTCTTACATTAATCTTCTGAATTTTCAGCCTAAGAACACCTGACTTGGTGTTTGTTAACTCATTGTTGACATCATCTGTAGCTTCTAGTATATTCATTATTCAGATATGTACATGGAGAACATGCAGTATTCACAGTAGTAAGCTATAAAGTAAAGAATTCAAGACATGCCCTATGTTTACAAATACTTTTTTCCTTTCTCCCTTCTTTCCATAGCTGTTGGATGTTGTCAGTTACGTAGCACAGAAGAACCCCCGGTTGCTTGTGCTGGGGCGCAAACACATGCTGAAGGGAAATTCTCGGTGGAAAAGACAAAATATGGCTATTATGTCAAGGAAAGCAAAATTCTTCTTTACCGAAGATGTGTACGTCAAGATTTTTAAGACTGTTTTCAGATGTTTACAAAACATGAATGCTTCTTAAAGAAGTTTATAGTGCTAACAAGCAAGGATATTGTACAGTTATGCCATCTTTTTCTCCTTAGCATATTTTTATAGGAATAATAGAAAAAGGGAGTGGGAAAGCATTCGTTTTATGGATAGAAGTACTGTATTTTTCATAAGATGCGCTGGACCATAAGAGGCACCTAATTTTTAGAGGTACATATGTGTGAAAAAGAAATTCACACATACATACAGTGGTCCTGGTACATCTCCAGCCCTAGTTGACTCTCCAGCCATGCTGCTCTTGGGAGGCCTGGAATGGCACAGCTGGAGAGTAAATTGGGAAGACAAGCCACTCCTCCTGCCCGGGTCTTGGACTCCAGACCTGCTGGAGGTTCCAGCCCCAGCTGCAGCCTGAGTGAAGGCTTTCCGACCCAGCTGTTCAAGCCTTGCACAATTGATTTTTTCATTGAATAGAAGGAGAGCAAATTGACCTACTGGAGACCACAGAGATGGGAAATGGGCTAGAGAGTAACCACTCATTATAATGACCATAGAGCTGCTCTTCAAGACGGACTGCATGGAAGAGCTCCGTCCCCTGGATTCATATTCTGCCCATCTTGAAGAGCAGCTCTATGGTCATCGTGGTGGGTGGTTACTCACTAGCCCGTTTCTCATCTCTATGGTCTCCAGTAGGGCTGTTTACTCTCCCTCTTCTATTCTATGGAAAAAATCAATTGTGCAAGGGAATTTTTTTTAACAGCCAGGTCGGGAAGCCTCCGCTGGGGCTGTAGCTAGGGCTGGGACCTGCACCAGATCCGGAGGCCTACACAGCAGCCACTCTGGAGGACTCAGATGGGGGTGTATTCACCCTACAGATGCACAGACATTTCTCCTTACTGTTGAGAGGGGGACACATCTTATACAGCAAAAATACAGTGTATTGTCCCTCATTATTGTAATCTACCTTGGGTCTTTTTCCAACGGAAAAGATGGAGTAAAAATATTCTAAATAAATAAGTATTATAAAATTCTGTAAACAGGGCATGACACAATAAAACCTGCATCTGGAAGCACCCAGATGGTGCAGCTTAAGTGGACTGCTCTGTTGATCATTTGATGTCAGTCTATGTATATTATAAAGCTGTACATTATTGATATGCAATTTTTAAAACATTCAAACTTCTAATACATTCAGTACTTTCCCCAAAGTAAGGTGCTATTGATACACTTTTTTCATTGTTATTATTCAGCTCTTTGTATTTCTAGCCACATTTAAACTGGAGGTGTGTAAGTTTGTGTTTTTTGACTTTGGCTCCTAGAAGTCTTCAGGCATCTTGGCCAAAATTCCAAATTGTACACCTCTACTTTTAAGACATCAATGGTAGCAACCTGACCATTAAAACTAAGTGATAATGTATTCATCAAAACAAAGTTTTATTGAAACATATATTCACCTTTATCTATCTATCTATCTATCTATCTATCTATCTATCTATCTATCTATCTATCTATCTATCTATCTATCTATCTATCTATCTATCTATCTATCTATCTATCTATCTAATAAGACAAAATTATATAAACTAAATAGAAAAAAATACAAGAACTTATTAACTTTGTGCAGCCTTCACCCTTGGGGTTATTTGTTTCAAATCAACTTATATTATTGCTTTGTAAATTAACATCCTTCCTAATGCTGCCTGTTTTTTGCAGAAATAAATTGAATTGTTGCTAGGAATATGTTCTTTCCCTTCCTCAAGTACATATGTAGAATGTGCTCCAGATATCTTTAAAATCATTAGTATGGGATACTCCTTTACTAATTTTCAAAGCATTTTAATTTATCATTGATAGCCATATTCCACATTTCTTTATACCAGTCTTCAAATTTAAATTGGCTACTAGCCCACCATTTTTTTGCCATAACTAACCTTGCTAATTTTGCCATAAAATTATTAAATCTATTTCTACTCTATTTATTTGTTTCTTATCAATCAGGTTCAACAAGGCTGTCTTGGCAGACATGTGCATCACTTTTCCCAATATATTCTTTATTTTCTGAAATACTCAAGCTCACTCTTTTTCCTCTTTTCACAGAGCCACCACATGTGTAAAATAGCCACCACCACCCTTTTTGTTTTTGAAAGATCATACTGGAAGGGAGAGAGTGCTTTTTCTATCAAACAAACTTTCTGCTATTCCCTTAAAATGTGCATTTTATAGTGGTTGGAAAAGACTAAATAACTTAATAGCCTCATAATGAATTAGGATGAACAGCATTTAACTATTTTCTAGAAGAGTAGCAATATAGTTGTAGCAAAAAGAAAAAAAGAGTCCTGTGTCAGCTTAAAAGCTAAAAAAATGTTCCTGAGAAAATGCTATACAGTAGCTCCCTGGCACAATTGTGCCTCATATTGTAGTCCCACTAAATCAGCGGTCCTCAACCTAAGGCCCCGGGGCCGGATGCGGCCCCCCCACCAACCCCTGTTTTGTGAGCAAGCCAACCTCCGCAGCTGCTTTTGGACTGTGATCTGGCCCCCAGTGGTGTCTGGGTGGTGGTGGACCGGCCCGCTGTTTGAAAACTTTGAGGACCCCTGCACTAAATCATGGGATCCGCCACCACTACCACCACTTATATGATGACAGCCCCAGCAGAGGACTCCAGACCTAGCCACGGATGCCTCTGGCCCTCACAGAGTCTTCCAGGCCCGGTGGAGGTGCTGGCTGCGGAGGTCTCCAGACCCATCCGCAACCTCAGGGAAGGCCTCCAGACCCATCCACAGCTGCAGCAGAGGCCTCTGGCCCTCGTGGTGATGGTATCCACATATCACGGATTTTCATTCATTACAGGTGATTAGAGAACCTAACCCCTGCACTAAACGGAGGACTACTGTGCTCCTATTTGTGATATTGTTTGCTATTTTTTCATTTCAGATCTCAGGATGATCCATTCCTACTCTATGCCACTCTTCACTCTGGTAACCACTGCAAGTTTATTACCCATGATCTGTTACGTGATCACAAGGCTTGTGTCTCTGATGAACTTATCCAGCGCCTCTTTTTTAAATGGCAACGTGGCCATCAGATGGTGATACCTTTTTATAAACCAGGATTGAGGATACAGTTGCAGGTACAGCTGGTAGCAATTGTGCTAATAAGATATTTATGCATTATAATGTTGAGGTACTGAACCCTCATGTGCTTACCGGCTAAGTAGTAATAAACATTTAGCAGGTAAATATGTTTGGTTCTAACAATGGTACACCAGACTAAATTTCATCCATTTAGAAAGACGAGTACCAATGGAAATGTTAGCGTCAAAAGATTGAGCTGGTAAAATAATAGTGATGGGGATGAGTAGATATGAATGTTAATCCTTAGTAACTATGCTTGCCAGTACTGTTGTCTTCTACTTAAAAAGAAGAATATGTCAGGAAATTCACAGTAGTTTTCATTTTTAGATGTAGTAAAACCAAAATAACAATTGCCTCTTTTTCTTTCCTTAACAGCATGTACTGACATACGATACAATTGTTCAGACTACAGATAACTCGTGGCATATTCCCTATGATGACAACTTTACAAAAAGAACTTCTTATGAAATACCAACAAAATGGCTTTGTCTTCAAAGAAAATAGAAGATTTATCTTTTTTGGACTGTATATACCTGTACAGCTTTCATCTCCAATAAAGCAGATTTCTTTTAATCAATATGGAATTCATTATCTAATGCAGGAGTGAGGTAACATAGCCACATGTGGTCCCCAGGGCTATTTAGACACCCACAGCATCCTTAAGCACTCCAGGTCTCTACCCAGCCAACCCATTTTTGGGACTCAAAAATTCCTCTTATGCTCTCCAGTGGTCATATTTTAAGGGCCTCCAGCTCCTAATTTTGTTTTATTTTTTAAACAATTGGCTACTGGAGGATAAAAGGTGGCTTCTTGTGTTAAAGGGCCCGTTTTTGAGTTAAACTTTTTTTTTTTTTACTATCTAGAAAAGTTGTGACTTTTACAGTGCAGAACCACTGAATTTTAAGAATACTAATAAACATTCCAATATGCAGAACAGCCTCTTTTGCCACATCTCTCCCCTTCAATCCCATCGCATTGGGAGCACAGTCCTTGGGCTGCAGTTGTTGTTAGATGACATCAAGTCACCTCTGGCTTATGCCAACCCAGTGAATGAGAGCTCTCCAAAGTGTCCTTTCCTCAACAACCCCTCTTAGCTTCTCTGGACTCAAGGATGTGGCTTCCTTTTAGGGAGTTAGTCCACTGCACATCACTTTCTGCTGCCTTCCAACTTTTTCAAGCTTTTTCTTTTTCAAGAGAATCTACTTCTCATGCTGATTAATGCAGGGGGGGAATCACCCGGAGGAGAGCAGCCTCAAAGGGTGGGTAGGGGGTGAGGGGAGGGAACTGGGTGGGGCGAATGGCTCCCAACCACCATCACCTCCCACCCCATGCTCAGCCTGCTGGATTTGGCCACTGATGCAGACCTGCTGGGAGGATCCTGCAGGAACAACAGTGGTGGGATCAGGGCCAACTCTCAGGGTGATGATGGTGATAAGTGAGCTAAGCTTGGAAACGTGACTCCTTTGAACAGGTCCCAGAATCCTTGTGCCCATGGCAAGGAGTCATAGGCTTTTTTAAAAAGTAATGTTTCTTAGCTCTCAAAGGGAATGAACAAGGGAAGCTGCTATGGTAGGGAGTAGGAAGGAAAGCATGCACTCCCACAAGGCTCCTTTTTAGGCACAGAGGCACAAAAGTCCTCCTCTGATGCTACAACCTAAAGAAAAAACCAGGCACAGCAGGGAGGAAAAGCCCTGTGTGCAGGGAAGGACCACATGGGTGCATGCCTCACAAGGAACCTGGTAGCCCAGTTTAGAAGGACAGGCTGTGGACCAGGGGTTGGGGACCACTGGTCATTAGGGTATTCACAAATGTCTCTAGCACCATATTTAAAACAAATAATTGTTTCCTGTCAGTTTTCTTCTCTGTCAAGCTTTCATACCCATTCATTGTGTGGAATTTGTGTGGTTTTTAATATTTGTAAACATTGTTTTTAGCATTTAAATACAGTGGTACCCTGGCTTAAGAGCAATTCGACTTAAGAGCGGAAAACTGTTGGCATTTTAACTGCCGCCTTACAAATATTTTTCCATTTTTTAACTTATTTTTTCAATTTTTAGATAGGTACCTTGACTTTAGAGTAGTTCGTCTTAAGAGCATGCATTTGGAATGAATTAAATTCGTTAAGTCAAGGTACCAGTGTATTATCTTTTAATCAAATCAAGCCTGAACTATTTCTGGAGGCAAAAATGACAAAATTGAGGTTGTTCTACTTTGGGCACATCATAAAAAGGCATAAATCTCTGGAAAAGACAATACTGGGAAAGTTGGGGGCAGTAGGAAAAGAGGAAGACTATAAATATGAAATGGATTGACTACCTAAAGGGGACCACAGGCTTAAGTTTGCAGAAATAAGCAGGATTGTTGAGGACAGAACATTTTGGAAATTGCTTATTCATGGGGTTTCATTTGTTGGGGATGACTTGAAGGCACATCACCTCCACCACTTTATATAGAACATACAAAGGCCACATTCAATGCATTGAGACGAGAAATAAAGAAAACCTCCAGTCTAAATTAAAGGTCTGGATTGGGGATAATGGTTTTGGACCACAGAACACAATGCAGTACAGTGCTACATTGCTTATGTCATGCCAGAACATTAATGATCAGGAGAACCAGTGTGTGCAAGAGGTGGTGAGTGCTCCAGCACTGGAGGCATTCAAGAGAAATTTGGACAACCAGCTGGCAGATTGATCTGTATTACTGGATGGAGCAGGGGGATGGCCTTGTAGGTCCCTTCCATCTTCAGGATCCTATGTATATTAAATAGAATGTGTGTGTGTGCGTGCGTGTTTTGTGGTTACAGTTGTGACCGCCTCTTCGTGACCCCATGTCCATGGAGTTTTCTTGGCAGGAATACTGGAGTGGTTTGCCAGTTCCTACTCCAGGAGCCTACAGCACCTGGTATTCCCTGGTGGTCTCCCATCCAAGTACTAACCAGGGCCGACATTTCGGATGTGCTTAGGGCATCTAAGCAGCTCCTCTTAAAGAGGAATGGTCACTGTTAAATGTTAATGAACTTTTATTCTGGTCTCCTCTGGGAGGCATGTGTACACATTCAGCAACGCTTCATGCATATGCTGCAGTGGGCTGCACTCCTCCAAAGTTTGAGCTATATATTAAGCCTAAATGAATTGCTAGCCCCACCTAAAAGGTACTGTTGGGTCAGTGTGGGTGGGACTTCTGTCCTCAAGTTCAACCACTCTGTTCTTGTTTGGACAAGTCATTGCCCTTAGTTTTTAACAGGCTGCAGGACTCTAGACGGGTGGCCAATCCTGTATCTTTAGCAGTTCTAACAGAAAAGGAAATTTCAGCAGGTAATCCTTGTCTTAAAAGCTGCTTCTGCTGGAAATCCCTCTTCGCAAAGGATCTGGTTCACACTCGTTTAAATAAACTCGTGCACGTTTATAATTCTGGCTCAGGCGCTTAGAGACACCGACGACAGGCAAGAACCGTGGCGTCTGCGCATGCCCAGGAGTCGACCTCCCCCACCGTTTCAAATAAAGCGCCGCTTGACCGCCCGCTTCCTTGTCTCTGGCCAGCGCGGCTTGCTGCGCCTGCGCATTGCCCGCCATGACTCAGGAGCCCCTGCGGAGGAAGCCGGGCGACGTTTCTCCCGCGCCTCCCATTTGAGAACGGTGGCGAACTGCGCCTGCGCAACAGCATGTGGCCCGGAAGTACTCTCGCCGTGGCTTGCCTTGGAGCCGCTGGAACCGGGACCTGCCTGGTGGGCCGCCTGGTCGGTTCTCCTCCTCCTGCTGCTGCTTTGGGCGCGCTCGCGTCTCCCACGCGGCCATGTCTCGAGGGTCCAGCGCCGGCTTCGACCGGCACATCACCATCTTTTCTCCAGAAGGTCGCCTCTACCAAGTGGGTGAGTGTCGGGCAAGAACTGCCCCGTCATGACCCCGAGGCCTGGGCGCCCGCCTTCCCGTCCCTTCCCTCCCAGCCGCCGAGGGAAGGAGGTGGGCGGGTGGGAAAGGCACGGCAAATGGGGGCGGCGGCGGAACCTGGGGGGGGGAGGGAGACCCGGGGGGTGGGGGGGGCGGCGGGCGGAGGGGTGGCGGGAACGGGGGTGGAGGAAAAATCCGCTTCCCTGTTTCTGCCATCCTCTTTTCCGCTACGGAAGCCGTACACAGAAAGCGAGGCTGTTTTCCAGGAGGCTTTGTAAATAATTTGAACGGCTCCGGGCTAGAGAGGGGAAAATTTCCAGAAATGTTGAAGCCTTGGGAAAAGAAACTTTGGAGGAAATGGGGATTCCCCTTCCCCCGATTCTTCCCCAGAGTTTCTGGAAATTGTAGATCTTTATTCAGGGGTAAAAGGTGGGAACCTTTGCACAGCAAAATTAGAGTTACAATGCAATGAAAAGTTAATTTGAAAATAGGGGTGTCATTTAAAACCGAAACTGAAAGGTGGAAGCTGGGGAAGTGCTGCTGTTATCTGCCAAGTGCCTAACACTGGACCGCCTGAAAATCAATTTTCAAGCATCAAACTTGAACCTTGTCGAAGATCCTTCTTATACTCTTGTTCCTCTAAACCAGTGGTTCTTAACCGGTGGGTCCCCAGATGTTCCTGGACTGCAACTCCCAGAAAATCTGGCCAGCTCAGCTAGTGATGAAGACTTCTGGGAGTTGCAGTCCAGCAACATCTGGGGACCCACAGGTTGAGAACCACAGCTCTAAACCCACTACCCTTAAGTCCTTTACATCAGAATCGTTTTATTTGCTATAGATGTGTTAGTGGGACACGAAAAGGAGGACAGGCATTGTGGGTTTTTTAAAAATACCCTAGAAGCAATTACAGCAAAAGCAACAAAGCTGGTTGTGGCTGCAGCTGCACATCTAAAAGAAAAGCACTGGCAAATGACTTCCAGTGGGTGATGATCCTATGAATTAGGAACCTCCAAAAGCTTCTAGAAACAACCCTGCCCAGTTCTTGCACAGTCTAGATTTGAGTTCCATCTCAATTTGAGTCTTCTCATAGGTGCAAAGCACAGTAACCTCAATTGAGTTATTTTTGCCTACCCAGTTATTTGCCTTTCGGACAGTCAATACAGCATTTCTTCCAACACCACTTTTCAAAAGTTGATTATAGCCTTGACAGATTTTCACCATTCTGCTTTTGCCTCCACATGTAGTGATCAAACATAACATAGCATGGATGGTTTTTACCTTGGGTCTCCATTGACACATCTTTACTCCCAGTTGTCTTTTCTGGTTCCTTTCTAGTAAACCTTGCAAATCTATTTTTGTTTGTATTTTTCATTGAATTGATGGTTAATCCACAATATACAGAATGTTTAACCATTTAATATGTTTTTTTCATTCTCAGCATTAGAGTCATTTATTCTTTCTGTAGTGACTGTTTTGTTCTCTAAACATTCAACTGCTGACCTGGTTTTTCACTTTCTTTTAGCCATCAGTAGTTGTTTCAAGTCACCACTGCTTTCTGCTAGTAATATGGTAGTATCTGCACATCTTAAACTGCTCTTACATCTCCATCTGAATCTGTTTTAGCTTTTTAAACGATCTGTTCAGTATCTAGGCTGAAAAGATGGCAAGAGTGGATATAATCTTGTCTGAAACCTTGGCCAAGGGCAAACTATTCGCTTCTCTGTATTCTGCTCTAACAGTATTCTCTTATTCAGAGTAAGGAATACCCATGGGAACAATCAAATATTGTGGCACTTGCATGCCTTTTAGAATTATCAGAAACTTTTAAATGATCCACAGAGTTTATGGCTGTGTTGTGACCTATGAAGCATAGCTGTAAAGACATTTACGGGATGCCACGCACCAGCTGGGTCCTTCTCCAGTGCCAGTGCTTTAGTTCGGGTAGGAGCTCAGCCAGCCCTTTCCTGCCTCCTTAGGCAGTCAACCTTTCTGGCAAGTTGTTGGGATGGGGAGTTTCCCTGTGCAACCAATAATTGATCAGTTGCCTGGGGAGATGGGGAAGAGCTGTCTGGTCTCCTGCATGGATTGGAGCAGTGGCTCTGGAGAAGGACCTAGATAGTGCACAGAGCTTGGTGAGAGGTCCAGCCAGTTTATTGGGTAGGATGTATGTGAAATTGGCCTTGTGTGATCAAGTAAGCAACAAGATTCTGGCTTTGTAGTTTTGCTGTCAAAAAGTAACTTGGCCAACCTTCTAGCGGCCTTTGCAAAATTCAAGAAGGCACAAGGTGAAAGTGACCATTAAATTTATCACAACAGAACAACCAGGGATTCTAGAATATTTAAAAAAATAATGTATCTGATCAGACATTGTGAGACTGCATGTCCACATTGAGTACAGTGTATGTTCCCTCTAAACTGCATGCCTGCACAGCACTGCATCTGTCTCATACAACCAAGCCAGTGTTGACATTGATTTCCTTCCAGTTGCAGCTGGAACTCAGTTTGAACAGGGCTTTATTTTGCTGCCAAATCTGATTATGTTTAATGTATCATTTAGAGTATGCGTTTAAGGCCATAAACCAGGGTGGTCTGACATCAGTAGCTGTTCGTGGAAAGGACTGTGCGGTTGTCGTCACACAAAAGAAAGTACCTGTAAGTAACAATATCCTGAGGAAATCTGCAGTTCACCTACCTGATTTTCCCTTGATTGTCTTGTTGGTCTTTAATTATTAACTCCATTGCTCTTTGTTTTCATTCCTGAAGAGTGCTGGGGTTCTTTGGGAAAAGGGTGGCAAAGGGATGCCAAATTTATTTTATTTCATTGACACCTGGAGCTGACAGGTGTGTCCCACCTCCATGTAGTGTCCTCAGTGGGGTGGACAATCAAGTGGGGTGGGGCCTTCCAAAAGGGTGCTTGGGGAGATGCACCCTCCATACCCCTGTTGGGACTGGCTTGCAGCTGAAGGCAAGAGGCTCTTTTCCCTTGTGCTAGAACATAGAGCAGTAGGTGAAGAATGCATCATAACAAGTGAGTCCCTCTCCATTGCAGCTTCAAGGAGGAGTTCAGAAAGCATTTGTTTTCTGATTATTTATGGCGTATCATGTTACTCAATCAAAAAAATATAATTATTAATATTAATTGTAACTTGTACCAAAGAAACCTACTCAAAGCATTATGAGGACATGGGAGGATGTCTGAGTATGAAGCTGTTAAAATGTGACTGCACTAACCCCAATTTGTTTTAAGATAATGGGTCTTTGTGGTTTCCACCACACCATCTTCTTTCTATGCTGTTTAGTTTAAGTATTTTTAAAATGTCATGTTAGTAGTTTAGGGGAGGAAGCAAAAAAGGAACCAAACGTCCTTGAATGAAGTACTGCCTAAAATTGAGATCTGTTCTATCTTTTAGGACAAGCTTCTGGATTCTAGCACAGTGACTCACCTGTTCAGAATAACTGAAAACATTGGATGCGTAATGACAGGCATGACAGGTATAAAGATCGTCCAGACATAGACCTAATGAGGGTGGTTCACATGATTGATATGAAGCTTAGGTATCAGTTTTTTCTGAAATATACAATAAATTTTAATATTCCGTGTGAGATATATGGTCAAGTGAATCTAGATTTAAACTCCTGGCTGATAAATATCAGATAAACTTGTGCATATTGGACAGCAATCATGGAGTGGGGAAGGAGTGGGTTTGAAATGATTATATAGTTGGATCATGGGAAAGCAGGTTTTAAAACATTTTTTCCTTTAAGAAAGTATTGGTTACATTGTATTTTGTATTTGAGTTTAAATGGCTTTCTCCAACCAATTTGTTTACTGTATTATGTATTGAATATGAGTTACTGAATTATTTCTCTTTAATTTCAGCTGACAGTAGGTCCCAGGTGCAGAGAGCCCGTTACGAAGCTGCAAACTGGAAATACAAATATGGCTATGACATTCCAGTAGACATGCTGTGTAAAAGGATTGCCGACATTTCACAGGTCTACACACAAAATGCAGAAATGAGGCCTCTCGGTTGCTGTAAGTGTTCTGAATTCTACACTGGGCTTTTTCTTCTGCTAGTGAGATCAATCTCTCAACAGCATTCTGCTTGTGGAAAATTGGGAAATATGAGTTTTGGCTGATGGGTGCTATCATAGTTCCGTTGCATAGGCTTGTGTTTGTTTCCACTTCTAAAAAAGGTTACTGTAGGACAATTATTCCCAACCTTGGGTCATCATATGTTCTTGGACTGTAGCTCTCAGAAATTTTGACCAGCACAGCTAGTAGTGAAGACTTCTGGGTGATTTAGTCCAAGAACATCTGGAGACCAAAGGTTAGGAACCCCTGCTATAGTATCTGGAAAGGTACAGAAAAAGGCAAGAAAAGTGATCAAGAAGCTGATACAACTGTCCTGTGATAAAAAAAAAATATCCAGATTATAGTCTTGGCAGTTTGGGGGAAAAGGACATGTTCCAGTCATGTGCCCCACTATACAACCAAGGTGCACTTCAGCTCCTTTTCAGTGAACCATAAATGAATGTAACAAATTTCACAAACACCAATAGATTTTTAGCTGTGTTGTAGGAAAAACTGGAGCTGGGGGGTATGTAATATTGGAATCTAGCGTTGTTCAGTAGTGAAAAATGTAGAGATTATTTTCACATATCCAAAAGTTGAGTTATGGCAACTGGACTTCTCTTTTGGTGAGATTGATATTTTTTGCTACTCAACCAAGTAGCTTCATCTGTCTGAGGAACTTTGGTGTGAGTATTACAATTTATAGTTCACCTTGCTTTCACACTACCCTGGTCCGACTAGGCTTGTTAGGTGACATGATAAGTGGCAGACAGGCATAACATGTTTGCCACTTATACTGCCTTTTCAACGATCCCCAGACAAATCGGAAGCGTGTCACATCTCCACCAGGAAAGCCATGGCTATGGGTGTTGGGAAGGGTTGAATAGGTGGGACTTTCACACATCTTAGGCCAGTGATGGCAAACCTTTTAGAGACCAAGTGCCCAAACTGTGATTTAGAACCCATTAATTTTTCGCAAAGTGCCAATGTAGCAATTTAACCTGAATATAGGTGGCTGTGAAGGGGTGATGTCGGGTGCCCACAGAAAGGGCTCCTAGTGCTACCTTTGGCACCCATGCCATAGGTTCGCCAACACTGCCTTAGGCCATTGGGATCCATTGTTGGGCACTGTGGAAAGGTGTCACATGTGTCTGCAGTCATTGGAAATTTTGCTTCGTGGGAGGTTGATGGTTAGATCCTGTATAGTTAAGGTTCTTCAAACACCTAGGCCAGTGTTGGTGAACCTATGGCACGGTGTCAGAGGTGGCACTCAGAGGCCTTTCTGTGGGCAACCGACATTGCCCCTTCACAACCACCTGTATTCAGGTTAAATTGCTTTATTGGCACTTTGTGAAAAATCAGTGGGCTCTGAATCACAGTTTGGGCACTCGGTCTCTAAAAGGTTCGCCATCACTGACCTAGGCCATGTAGTTGTCCACAGTCTTCACCCCACATTTGGAGATTCTGGTAGCTGTGCTGCACGCAGGTGCCTGAGTGATTCTCACCCACTTCTCTCACTCCAGCTTTGGGAGGAAGGCTTGTGAATGAGTGACTCTCGTCAGAGGACTGTGCCAGGCTCAGCACTGCGGTCAGATTTGTTGACACCTTGCTATGTTTTGCCTGTTGACAAGAATAAAGCCCGTGGGTGACAAGAGTCAACCCCGAACATTTGAAATGTTGGTTTTGCGGAGAATATTGCTTTCAAAACATTTCTTTCCCCCGAAGGCGTGATTATGATTGGCATCGATGAAGAAAACAATCCTCAGGTATACAAGTGTGATCCAGCAGGGTACTATTGTGGATTTAAGGCCACCGCTGCAGGAGTCAAACAGACAGAATCAACTAGCTTTCTTGAAAAGAAAGTGAAGAAAAAATTGGACTGGACATTTGAACAAACAGTGGAGGTATGTCAGGAGGATTAAATGTAACCTGAGTTTCGCAATGGCAAGCAATGTTTGAGGCTTGGGATGAATGAGAGGGAGACGACAGCATGTTTTTCTTTCTTTGGCATGGTCATTGTCAAAATGGGTGATGGGAGGGGAAATGGCTCTTGTGATCCACACAATGTAGTGTTGCATGTTGTGTAGAACTTCATCCATTTCTGTTCTGAGCAAGAAAATCCTCCTGTTTTACCCTCACGCAGCGTGGTGCTACCTACTGTGGGCCTGTGCTAGGAAAAGCAGTTGAACATTGTGTACAAGCACTTGTTGCATGATTTAGGTCTATGATCTGCTGTTCTAGTAAGTGAAGATGCTTGTGAATAGGAAAAGTGGATATGCCTCAGATATTTGGTTGCTGTACTTGGGCCTGTTTAATTGGCTTATCAGGCCAGCAGTAAATGAAATGGAAATTATGGATGAAAAGCATGACATTGAAGGAAGCTCATGATCTCTGGAAATATTTTGAGTAGGGAAACAGAGATTTCTCCCCATGTTTTAAGCTTGTTCCCCCTCCACTCCCAGGGATTTAGACTTGAAGATACGAGGCAGAATTTTCCTTGAGTTTTTTGACACATGTATATTGTGGTCTGTTGCAAGCAGTTTTTCTTAGCATTTGCACAAGAGGATGTGCTTGGGCAGAGGTCCCCTTTCTTTTAGTGGAGCAGCCTGTGACTTGTACAACTGCTAATTGGAATGTCTACATCTCCTTAGCAGGGTTCTGCCTTTGAAATTTTTCCTCCAACTCAAATGAGAAGGACTGTAATTCCATACTTTTGTTTTTCAGTTGTTGTACATTTGTATTGAACCAAAGACAAGTGTGATTCAGTCTCATGAGTAATAAATAGTATCCTAGGTCAGTGTCTATATACAGTATAGAGTCCTACCTTGGTTGAGGAAGTTAATCAGTTTTCTGGGACATTTTGTAATCTGGAAACTTTGTAAATCGGAAACGCACAGGGGCACAATGCATCCTGGGAACTTTTTCTGCAATGCCTTATGTGAACTGAGGTATTGCGGGAGGAGGGGATGGAAAACGGAGGCATTATTTCCCATGGATTTCATTTTGTCAGCGGAAAATTACATAAATGGAGGCATTTGTCAATTGCGGTATGCCTGTACGTTTTTCTTTCAACTTCTCCCTTGACAAGGATTACCTTTGAGTCAAGCAGTGATGTGTGTAGCTTTAGGTCAGGCCTGCCCAAAGTCCGGCCTGGGGGCCAAATCCGGCCCGTCAGGCCATTCTGAGTGGTCCACGGCTGGCTGGCCTGCCCCTCCCTCCCCCTCCTTTGCCCCATTTTTTTTAAAAAAAAAACCTTCTGCCAACACTGACACCGCTGGGAAGCTTGGGCGGCTGGGCAGTCTGCCGCCACTGGCACTGCAGGGGAATGTGTGGGGGTGGGCAGGCCAGCGGGCCTCTGCCACCGCCAAGGAACTTTGGGGTGGGCTGGCGAGCAAGCCGTTGCCACCGTTGGTTAGCTTGGGGTGGGGTTCAAGGTTGCACAGATCGCCTCTTCCAAGGGGTGACCTGTGGCCATGGCTCCCTGTGCTTCCTTTGGTCCCCACCTTCCTTCTTTCCTCCCTCCCTTGGTCCCCACCTTCCTCCCTCCCTCCCTCCTTCCCTTGGTCCCTGCCTTCCTTCCTGCGGGTGGGGTTGCAAGGGGTCAGTGGGTGGGGCTGGCAGTGGGGTGGCAGGGTCGGGGAGCAACTGGCCCCTGACACATTCTCAGCCACCAAATCTGGCCCTCCTTACAAAAAGTTTGGGCACCCCTGCTTTAAGTTAACACTACACTCCAATAATGTGTGTGTTAAATTAATGTTTGAAACAAAAACATTGAGATGAGTAATTAAGGTTCATTAGGACATGCATGACATGAAGTTTTTCATTTTTTCCCTTAAATTTCTACTGAATATACTGTACATTTCTTGTACAGGATGTATTCATGCATCATGCTAAGTCATGCTGTGTGTTGCGGTTTATGTTAACCTTGGTTTATTGCTTAAGCTATAAGTTAGTCAGCAAGTGAACAAACAAACCACTGTTTGTCTTAGAGTGGAACTGGTGCCAGATAGTGTGGTATATAAATCAAATCAATAAATAAATTAGCAATGTTGCATTTCTTTTTCTTCTGTGTTGCCATCTCTCTCTCAACCTCGCACATGCTGGCAGAATGGCACAGCTTCTGTCACCAGCTTGATTGCTCTTGGGTAATTTCACAAACTTGGCATAGAGATCTATCCAGCTTTCATACACCAACAACCACACTTCTCCGCCCCACCCTCAATACAGGTCCGGGAGCCTTGCTTTGGGAAATCTTTGAGCATTTAATGCTATAACATGTACAGGAAGGGAGTGTTGCTTTCCTGGCTTGAGAGTCCCTGAATTGTAAGCTCCTTGCATACCTATGGGGTCTTGGCAGCACTGGGGACTGCTCAGAAACCATGCTGCTCTCCATATGCATTCTGGTTGTCCCTCCCACAGCTGTATTTTCTCCACCTGAAGGACACATCACTCTGCCTGCTAAAGAAGGTTAGCATAATCTTAGAGTGTTCTGGCAGAACATCAAAGCAAACCCCCTCTACACGTGATTTCTGTACATCATGCAGTGATTCTTGGCATTGAGGGACTTGGCTGTGCCACTCTTATACATTTTTCTGTACCTTGAACTAGAGATGTGAAGGCCCGGGTGGGGGGGGAAATGGAAAAACTAGTGGGGAAAGCCGTTTTCCCCAATTTTTTTTTCTGGAAGACTTGTCTCCCCCCCCCCCCCAATTGAAAAAAAATGATTATGGAATGTTTTATTTTAACATGATGAATAAAATATTGTTCTAATATTTTCCCAGTCATTTATAAAAATATGCATAGTATCAGATTATTCTAATTTCTGTGCACTGGGGACAAGCAAGTTCTAAGTTACAAACTGAACTCTCCAATGCAAGAACAAGATGCATTACTTCCTTTGGGCCATGCTGTCATAAGAAAAAGAAAAGGTTTCACTTTTGTTTTTGCCTGTGGCTGAGTATGTTTGGTTCTGTTCTGTCCTCTTCACTAGGCCTCAAAGCACTTGAAAATACAGCGCAACAAAATGATTCTGATTAAATTTCATGCCCATTCATTGAAACTTAGTCTTGCTCCCTACTATACATTTCCCCCCTCTTCAATTCTTTTTATGAGAAAGAGGTTTTTATTTTAGTTTTATTTAATACTGTGGAGAGGAATTATGAATTGTTAATTCAACAGGTATCACCTGTTCCACTTTTGCATTTGGTTTTTGTGATGACTACACAGCTCCTCAACTTGTTTTCCTTCAATTGGAATTGTTAATTCTGGATTTTTAAATACTGTTTTGTAGAGGTTTTTCATCCCACATCAACTGGTAAACAGTTCAGGAGATTGTTACTTACAATTGCAAATAAATATTATTTAAAAAGTAAATTCTGTTTGTAATAATTGTTTGGATACCCTATATTTTAATATGCTAGTTGTAATTTTATGCCAAGTCAAATTGGCCATAGTCATATTTTATGTTCCTAAAGTAACAGAATGACATTCAAGCTGTAAAGGGGGGTGGGGAGTGCTAATGTAGCATTTTTTTCAAATTTTCCAAAATTTTGTTTTTCCCAAAAAAAGGGAGGGGTTCCGAGCTTCAAAATTTCCAGAAATTTTACATCTCTACCTCGAACTACATGTGAACCATGAAGTAATGCTGCTTCATCACCCAGTTGTACTTAATAATGCTTTGAGCCTCTTTGCCTTGAGCCCATTTGGAATACCAATTTGTGTTTTAATTAATATGCAGATAGTAAGAGTGGAACTGGAGAAGAGCAGGTGAGAGCAATTTGGCAGCTTCAGCAGAGTTATGAAAGGCCTGTAGGAGTGCACTGTGAAGGTGCAGAGAAGGGAATGGAAACATGTCAGTACAGGGAGGCGAGCATGTTTGACCACCTAAATGCAGAGCTGTTGCTTTCGAGTCAACGACAGATCAGACTGGTGGAGGTTTGGTATTTTAGCATAGGTTCCAAGACATGTTTAAAAACAAAAATTAACAAAAGTTGGGTTCTCTAATACAGGTATGTCCAAACTTTGCCCCTCCTGATGTTTTGGACCACAACTCCCAGAATTCTAAGCTTAGATTGCCAATGACAAAGGACTGTGGGAGTTGTGGTCTAAAACATCTGGAGGGCCAAGGTTTGGACATAGAAGATTGCTTGCTGTTTTGAAGGAAAGAATGAGCCATTGAACCACCTTGGTCTCTGCTCACAACCCGAGTTCAATCCAGGTAGCCAAGTAGCTGGCTCAAGGTTGATTTGTCCTCACAGGGTTAGTAAAATGAGCATCCAGCTCGCTTCTAAGCAGCACACCTAATTATGTTCAAAACTGCAGAGAGTGCTCGAGCACCATCAGCTGATACACAGGTTGAACCAATCCGTCAAGCAATATTGTTCACTTAGGGCAGTGTTGGCGAACCAAAGGTGGCACTCAGAGGTGGGCACCCGACATCGCCCCTTCACAACCACCTATATTCAGGTTAAATTGCTGTATTGGCACTTTGTGAAAAATTAGTGGGGTTTGAATTGCAGTTTGGGCACTCAGTCTCTAAAAGGTTTGCCATCACTGACTTAGAGCTTGGAGAGGTCAGGCCCTTCCTGAAAGACATGTTTGGGTTTACCATGTAGAGAGGAAGACCTCATATTTTCCTCCCTAGAGCTGTCTCTTCAGAACTCCCTAGTGAAGCCAGCTGCATGTTAGAGGAACGTAGGAGGGAATTAGGCAGTCGCTAGGTACATTTCAGTAAAAGATCCATGCTGGATAAAATGTGAGCCAGAATAAGGACTCTTCTGACGGGTGTCATCTCCATTCCACTATTTCTAAAATTTCCTTTAAAAATAAGCCAGGGAGAAGCCACAGGTCAAGGCTCAGACATCATGGCAAGCCATAGTTTGCCCAGGCTAGAGTTCATAAACCAGCAATAAACCATGCAATAAAATCATGGTTTGCAAAGGAAATTTCAACAACCACACCATTGCTATTGTGACATGTGGAAAGGATTAATAATTGTGCTGAAGACGGAATTTCAGGAAGCGTAACTTGTGTATAGCAATACTCTTATCTGCAAATGTTTTAAAGATACAAAAGCCCTGTAATCTTTTCGCGTGGCCAGCTTAATTGTGATGTGAAAAAATGGCCACAGTAGGTTCATGTCTATTGTTAGATGCAAATAGAAGAGGCCCATAGAATCAAGGGGACTTAGATATATGTGGAGTGAACAAGTGGAATTAATGCAGAAATTGTTTTTTAGATGGAACTAACCAGTGTAGCCTAGTATCTTTTGAAGGCACAGCATGTTAATGTGAGCCACAGTTCATGTTAAAGTTTCTCTCCAGAATAATCTGACGCAGCTGCAAATAGTCGGTTTTTGCTTTCTTTTATCCCTGAAGAGAGACTTGGCAACAGGGGCTACAAGAAATTAGTTTGCAGTCAACATCTATATCCCTAGGGCTGTTCTGAAAATTCTAGCCATTATTATTAATCCTTAGATATTAATCTGTCTTGTATACATTTTGTGCTCTTTAACACTGATAGAACAGTGAAACGTCATGCTTGTTCATGCACATTGGTAGCTTTGCAAATCTTATTCTCTCAAGTGGAGCAGAATGTTGAAACAAACTACCTGTTCACTTTTTAAAAAGAGAAACCTCTTTTCCACTTGTGTTTGTCATACAAAGCTGCCATTTGAAGTTCCAGATTTAGGTATTATGCTCCAGTCCTTGAGTTCTAACTTCATGGAGCAAACAAAACACTTTTAGCACCATCTTGCAGCTTTAGCAAACTACTGCTAGCTCTTGTTATTTAAATGTGCATGTCTAAATAGCTCCTTTTCTGTTTTAATATGTTCATTTTCTCGGTCATGTGATTATAAATGATCAGAAATTCAGTTTAACCTGAGTTCAAGTACATTTTTAAATCAGTGGTGTTCTTACTATCATATCCTACACAGAACAGTGGTTCTTGTACAGTAATAGCAGCAAAATGGAAGAGCTCTTCACAAAGCACTTCAACATGCACATTCCACAGTTATGTCGGGAACTACACAACTGATTGTACAGTTTACTCACACAGTCCTTGTTACATGGGTGCAGTGCCTGGCAAAAAGTATGCCTGTACCTTGACATGTGATGGCATCAAGAATTCAGGCCTATAGTACATGGGAAGCTTGCTGTAGGATAATGAAGACAAAGACATCTTGTGGCTTTCCTTTTCTTTGGGTTTAGCTGTGGATCTAAAGGAGATTGAAGAAACAGCATTTTAAAACTCTTTAGAATAAATTTATTTCCAGAGTATTCCAGAATAGTAAAAATAGTTACTAGGCAAAGAATGTGTGCAGTTTTCCTTTTAAATTGCAATAATTATGCCAGAAATGAGAAGTAGAGATTTTAACATAATTTCTGTACACCCAGTGGCTTGTAACTCAGGACATCACTAAGGGCCATTTTGCAGTTGTCTTCACAAGTCTGAATTGTAAAGAAGGGTGCCGCAGGCTGAGTTGTCTTTCCTGCTTCTTAACACAGAAGAGGCAACTCTACTGGAACTGGCTGTTTTAAATATTTTTAATGGGGGTTTGTGTTTGGATTGAACACAACTCAGAATACAAATATGAGATTTCTTGTATGTATATTCTGTGATCCTAATACGTTTTCTTGTGTGCTTCACTTTTAGACAGCAATAACCTGCCTTTCTACTGTCCTGTCCATTGACTTCAAACCTTCTGAACTAGAAGTAGGAGTCGTTACAGTTGATAATCCTAAATTCAGGTAAAGAGTGCTTGTGAAGTTCCTATTATTTTCCTATTATTGTCAGGAAAATGCCATTCAAAAGTGTTGGGGATTTTCACAAGGAGTGGATTGAGGCTGGAGTTAGTGCATCAAGAGCCACCACAAAGAGATGGATCCTTGACATGGGCTTCAAATGTATTCCTCTTGTCAAGCCGCTCCAGAACACTGTTGCTCCAAAGTCCTCTTTTCTGTTGAGAGCAACTTTTGCATCTCATTCGGGAACCAAGGACCCAGAGTCTGGAGGAAGAATGGAGAGGTACACAATGCACAATGCTTGGAAGTCCAGTGTGAAGTTTCCGCAGTCTGTGTTGGTTTGGGAAGCCATGCCATCTGTTGGTGTTGGTTCACTGTGCTTCATTAAGTCCAGAGTCAATGCAGCTGGCAGCTGTCTACCAGGAGATTTTGGAGCACTTCATGCTTCCTTCCGCAGATGAGCTTTATGGGGATGCTGACTTCATTTTATTGATGTCATGTGATATTCTAATTTTCTGAGATTGTGAATTTGGGGCTTTCATAAGCTGTCCGCCAGAATTATCACAGTAAGGCTTGACATATCTCGCTTTGCGTGTAATGAGTCTATCTCATATATTAGTTTCACCTTTTGAGTTGACTTGCTGAAATAAATAAACATTTGCACGATATTCTAATTTTTTGAGTTTCACCTGTAATTGGGAATAAGCATCTCTGCCTGTGCAGTAATAGCTCCTGCATGCTTCCTGAGCTTTTTAATAAGTTTGCAAACTGCTGAAATTTCTAAGTGATCCTGAAAAATACTGAAAGCTTGAATGGGGAGGGGTAGAAGCTTGTTGAAGGTGGGCATAAATCCATAAGGTCAACAAAGAAAGAACAGTAGGAGATTTTTAAAGGTCAGAGCAGTGCTAAACTACCGCTTGCAGTTTGAAGTCAGGAGTCTCGTAAAGTTTCTGTGGAAGATAGGTGTGTCAGTCAATGAGGGGTATATGACGAACAACCACGATGAGGCCCACAACTAGAGTCTGTGTAAGTCAAGGGAAATATGGAGGCTAGGCCTCCCCATCAGTTGGTGAGGGAGGTGTGCCTCCTCAAGTGGGGCACCCTAGAGCACATGCCCTGCCTGTCCCATTCCCCCCCTTCCAATTGTGGTCTGGACTATGAACAGATTATGGAGCTACATTAATAGAATAATAGAGCTTTCTTGAGTTTAATATTAGTGGTTCTAGCTGAAATTTAGCCTAGAAAGGATCCCATAGAGCTGGTACTCACAGGTATGCAAAATCTTATTCTTTGAAAATAGGATAAGAACATAAGAAGAGCCATGCTGGATCAGGCCAAAGGCCCATCTAGTCCAGCTTCCTGTATATTACAGTGGCCTCACCAAATGTGTCCAGGAGTGCATGAGATTAGATACCTGTTTCCTGATACCACTCCCCCTGCATCTGGCCCTTGAAGTACCCCGGTTTTAAGCCTGGAGATTACACATCTCCATCATGGTTTGTAACCTGTGATGGATTTATACTCCAGGAATCTGTCCTATCCCCTTTTGAAGGCATCCAGGCCAGATGCCATCACCACATCCTATTGGGTTGCCACTGACATTGTCTCTCTGCTGACTCTAGTTGAAGTGAGTTCTTATTTGAACCTGCCTTGCACTCCAGAAGTGACTGGAAGTCCCAGCTCTCTTACTTCACTGGAGTTCTGAGTCTCACTCTGCCTGCAGGCATGAGCCTCTGCCCTCCTTTCAGACCTAGGCAAAGGAGCTCCTTTCTGCAGCCAAGTTGCATTTCAGAGGAGCTGAGAGCCATTAAGACTAATGTCAAGGTGGTCCTTCTCACTTACCTACTTGGTAAGGTTATTTATGGTTTTCAAACATCACAAAACACCTTGTTTTGAAACTTGCCCATGTGGAAATATTACTGCTGTGTTTTGTACTGACAGATAGGCTGCCCAGTTTGTGTGGATTTTTTAATTGTGTAGTTAATCAAAATTTCTGTTTTGCAGTAAAGAGTAAACATTTCCCATTGTTCTCATCCCTCTTCTAGGATCCTTACAGAAGCCGAAATTGATACACATCTGGTTGCTCTAGCAGAGAGAGATTAGCTCTATGGAGAATTCCAGATTCTGTGATGTCCGGCCAGAATATCTGGTGAAACCAAACTTGTTAATGGCTCGAGATTACAGACTGAAAATGGAATGGAACGTTCTTTATCTGATGTATTTCAATCTGTATAAATAAAACTGAGGTTTTGGAACACTTGGTGCTGTTTTTTCCTCAAAGTACTGAGTAGCATTGACCTATCAGTAGCAAACGAACTGATTTTTGCAGTGTTTTATTATTAATTTTTTTCATATTTTTATTCAAATTTAACATCCATAGCATGACAAGACAGGTTAGAATTATAATACAATACCATCATCTTTCTTTTATACTCTATAAGCACATTATTTTATATACACCCACTAATTCATATTCTAATATAGTTAATTAATTCTTTTAAAATATTACATTCCGGCAATCAAAATTATTTCCTATATTAATAAAGATTTCCAGGTTTTCATAAATTTATTTATGAATATTCCTGCAAACAGCTTTGAAAAAAGCATTTTAAGAAGTAGAGTCAAGGTACTGTTGTCTTTAAAATGACCAACCTCTTAATTAGAGATGGGCACGACTTAGCGGTATTTCCGTTTCCGTTTCCGTTACTCGGTTCCGTTACTCTACGGAAACGGAAACGGGAATTACTCCGCCAGACTTCGAGCTCGAACCGACGAACGAACAATTTGGTCAGATTTGTCGTGCTCGTTACTTGCATCGCGCGATCGCGCGCGATGCCAAGCGGCACAGAAAAAAAGTTTTTAAAAGTTAAAAAACCCGGTTCCCGGCCAAAAAGCAGGCGGAAATATGCCTGCCGTGCCTCAGGGCACCTACCAGAGGGGTGGTTTCTGGAGGTCCCCGCCCGGCCTCCCCCCCTCCTCCGTCCTGGACTGCTCTGGTGGGACTCGCCGCAGGCTCGCAGCAGCAGCAGCAAAGCAACAAGCCGCACGGCACGGACGGCACAGGAAAAAACTTTTAAACTCTCCCCCCCCCCACCCATTCCCGCACGGCACCAGTCTCGCCGCCGGCTCAAGCGGCACGGACGGCGCAGGAAAAAACTTTTAAACTCTCCCCCCACCCATTCCCGCACGGCACCAGTCTCGCCGCCGGCTCAAGCGGCACGGACGGCGCAGGAAAAAACTTTTAAACTCTCCCCCCACCCATTCCCGGGCCAAAAAGCAGGCGGAAAATGCCTGCTGTGCCTCAGGGCACTCACTATCAGTAGGGCACCTACCGGAGGGGGGGGGTTCTGGTCTGGAGGGGGGTCCCGCCTCCCCCCGTCCTGGGCAGCCGGACTCGAGTCGCCTCGTCGCCATGCCATGCGGTGCGGGCGGGGGATCGAAAATGGGGCGGCGAACGCAATATTGTTTTTGAAATCGTGGTCCAAAAACACACAAGCACAACAGAAACACGCAGAAATTTATAAACTGCCAGATTTTTCACAGTAGCAGTGGGTTTTTTCTTGCAACAAAATGTCTCTCCTCTCCTCCTGTGTCCTCCATTGATTTTATTTTTTTTTTTTTTTACACCTGTGCAGTGTGCAATGATGGGCTGGCCCAGTGGCCTGGCCAGCCATGTGGGAGGGGACGACCATGCAAATTTTTGGAGCCATCTCACGAATCGCATGGCCACTTGGCCATGGAGACTTCTGGGATGTGCCAAAAAGCCCCCTAAAACTTGCCCTAGCCCCCTAACCTGCTAACCCTAATCCTTGACTCCTTACCCATACGTCACAGACTGTCTTCTTAGTGGGTCAGAGAGGCACCCAGAGGTGCAACCCACTAGCCCACCCTAACCTTACCCGTCATTAGCCTAACCCTAGCCCTTGGACTAAAGCCACCTTAGCCCATAGCCAGATGTACTTGCATTGCACTACACGCAAGTACGATTCCCTTCTTTGTGGGACATGGCAGGTGCGACACACTCTCGTACCAGGGGATCAGGTACTTGAGCAGGTCTCACTGCCTGCAAATGGTATGCATAACCATATGGTTGTGCATGCCATTTTGCAGCAGCAGCAGGTGAGGATGGGAGACCCCCATGTTGAGGGGTCTCTTGGAGCCTGCTGCTGCTGTCCCTTCCTACTGGGTGAGGATAGGAGGCACCCACGGGTGCCTCCAGGAGCCCTCTCTCCCTTTATAGCGGGCCGGCGGAGGCACCCACCCCACAGAGGTGCCTCCAGGAGCCCGCTACCCCCCCAAAAAACCAGTATAACGAAAACGGAAAAACGAAAAACGAAATGACTAATTTTTTTCGATTTTTCGCGAAAACGGAACCGAAACGAAACGGACCCTTGCCGAAAACGAAAACGAAAACGAAGTTTTTTTCCTGAGTCGTGCCCATCTCTACTCTTAATATTCATAGTGCAGTAATAATTATTATCTTTTGCTAGTAGAAACCAAACCAGCGTTTAATGGAAAACTCATAGCAAAATACCATGCATGCATACTAAAAAAAAACATGGCTTGCTCCTTACTTTGTCCCAGTTAAATGAATATACTGTAGGATTTAATCCTTAGTGGATATGCGATCTGAGCAGACTCCAATAAAACTCATGTCAGGTAGTCAACGTACCAGATATTAAAATGAAATCTGTTAAGGTATGTTCAAAGTGAACTTTTTCAGTAAGAAAATATTGTCCAAAATGCCATAAAACAGAATATGGTCTGAAAATTCTGTGTGGAGGAGAGATTAACAATGGCTGGGCCTCCTTTAAAATATTCAAAATGGGGGACATAGATCAAAGGGTTGAAAGAATTTTTCCTCTGGTTTGAAAACGGATGTCTGTTTGACTTGAAGGTTATGAACATAAAGATAAAATTGAATACAAAATAAAAAAATATTTTTTACTGTTTAGTTTGAGGAAGTCCTATGCAACTGTGACGCTTTCATACAGCATTGCACGTTTTAGTTTTAAGAAAGATGTTTTGTCACTGTAATTTATCATTTAAATCAACGAATGCTGCCGCCACCTCTGATTATGTACCTTTTATAAATTAGTGGAAACCTGCCCATCATGGGTCAGAATCTTTTTGGCTATTTGAGCATGTGTGGGAAAAAAAAACATGGACAGCAACAGTGCTACTTGTAGCATACGATAAAGGTGCTGTGGTACATTCCAGGCATGAGACCAGCATGCCACTGGTACCTTATCAATAAGTCATAACTTGGTGTTTTCTCTTACATGTGTATCAATAAGTGGTAGGATTCTGGCCATAGTATGGTTTCTTATGAATCTTCACAAAATATTTAGAGGATCAGATTCCACAGTTATGTATCTAGGTTTTCAGCATGATGCGTTGAACAGTAGTAAGGTTTCAGAGGCTAACAAATTAGACCTTAATTTTTTGTTTCTGGGCACTTAGGCATGTATTTAGTCACTGTGGGAAACAGAATGCTAGACTAAGTAGGTCTTGTCTCAAATCCAGCCTAGATCCTATGTATCATTCACATTCTTGCATGTTCCTTGCCTTGACATATGTCCTCAGTGAATTTCAGGGTATGCATATTTGTTTTATATATACCAGGGGTCCTCAAACTTTTTAAACGGGGCCAGTTCACTGCCCCTCAGACACTGTTGGGAGCTGGACTATAGGAACGATCATCGGTGCCCATGGGCCTCAAGGTTCCCCCCAAAGCTGAAACCATTTCCCCACCTCCCGCCCCAACTCCCTGCTTGTACCGTAGTTATCCTAGGAGTTGGCGCACAAGGCTGACTTCTCGGCTCTGGTCCATGAGGTTTGGTGCCTACGCGCTTCTCTCCCATTGCTTTCGGCCAGGCCGCCACGGCTGTATGTGAGGGCCTCTGGAGGAGCCAAGCAGCGCATGTACCCTAGTAGCAGCAACCACCGGATTCCTCTTTGGCTCAAGTGGGGAGGGGATTCTACAATGTCGGCAGGCTGGATTCAGGACCCTGGCAGGCCAAATCTGGCCCATGAGCCATAGTTTGAGGACCCCTGATATATACCGTGGGCATGTTTACAAAAAATCTGAATGCACCCATGTACACTGTCAAGACTTTTCCCTAAACATGCTTATAAATCAAGGCTGCTTTTGGTATGGGGACAAAATTATGGACATTTTCATTGGTTCTCATTCCGCATGGTATGGGGTAAGAAAATGAAGAGTACAGATTCTTCAAAATCTGGAGAGACTGGTGCTATGTGGCTGCCGTGAACATGCAGTCACTACCTGCAATGTGAGTAGATCAAAAGTGGAGAGGGAACATATAAGACTTTTTCCAGCAACCCAGCCTATTTGGACTGCCTTAACTGCTCTAAGCTAAGTTTTAGATACAGTATGTTTTTCCTAGAAAACATACTTCCTCAAAGCCATATCTCTTAGGCCCATGGAAAACCCTGACTTTTGAAAACAACATGCTACTTTGCATTTTCCAAAATGCAGCCCCATACATGCCTGCGGAGAAGTAAGTAGTGGTAAATTTAGTGCAGCTTGCGGTCAACTTCATAACACAAATGCAGCTCCAAAGTGCTACTATTTATTTATTTATTTATTTATTTATTTACAAGATTTTTTTAGCCGCTCTACTACCAAGAGGTCTCTGGGTGGCATACAACAAGTATTAAAAACTATAAAACTATAAAAATATTAAAACTATAAAATACAATACAATATGAGATCTTCCTTTGATTTGTCTGTAAGGTAAAAAGGTAAATTTTCTGCGTTTCTTGATCGCTCCTCTTTGTTCTGTTTCTGTGACGGCCCACAGAAATTTCTTGTTTGCCCCTTATTTGTGTAGCAAGAGGGCTTGAAGCAGAAAGAAAAATAAATGCAGAGTGTTCAGGTATTCATGTATTCCAGCTGCAGTGCTGAAATGTGTATGTTGTTGAGTATTGTCTGTTTTGCTTTGGTGGTGGCTTTTGTTTGATTTTGGTTTGGCTTCATGAACAAAAAAAAAAACCTAGACATTAAACCTGTTTATCTGGTAAGTAGGTTTGGTGGCTGAGCGGCTCATTCACAGCACAAGACTGCAGAAGAACCAGCTTAGGTGGTTTAATGTTGCTGAGAGTGTTTTTGCATTTTTCAATGATGGGAGAGAGCAAATAATTCTAGCAATGGGATAGCAACAGTAGCGAGATGGGGAGATCTCATAAAATCTAATCTTGTATGAATGTGTTTTAATAATAGGTTGCCTAATTGTTCTATAGCAGTTGATTGAAGTTAATGTTTTAAACACCGCATTTCTCACACCAGAGGGAATTTTCAGGTGTATGTTTTTATATGATGAATACCCAGGCCCTGATTCTGAGATTGAGGCATCATGTCTGAATGTATATTAAAACACCTCACCTGTTTAGAAATAAGCAAGACAAATGGTTTGATATCACAAAGTTCTTTAAGTAGTAAAAATGGAATTGTTTAAGAGAAAAACAGGAATCTTGTGCAATGTGCATATTTGACTTCTTAAAATGTACTTTTAATACAGTACTTGCCAAATAAATAGATTGTGGTTGTGTTTCAGATTGTGATGGCATGATACAATTTATTCTGCAAAGAAAAAAGCTAACACATTGAAAGCCATCTGCTGTATAAGCACATTCATTAATGCTGCATGCCTTATTAATGCACTGTGTTGAAATTTAGCAGAAGCCGTCCTCATCAGTTCCCTGTTTAATATGTACTTGAGAGAGCTCTCCTAAACCACCTCACTCCTGTAATATGTTTGTATCTGGTCTTAAATTAAATCTGGCCAACTCTGCAATCAAACTGACTGCATTTTGTATTTGGCACCACCATATTGTCTCAGACTGGGAGAGAGTGAAACACAGTTGCACCACCACCTAGGATTTTACCCAGGTCAGCAAGCAGGGCCTAAGGACAATACACAAAGGTGTCTCTTACTGTTTTAAGGGAACAGATCACAATTCAAAAACAACTACAGAGATGCCCAGGTGAATTGGACAAATAATTCACCATTTTAACAAAATGGTTGAGGGGGGAGCATAGGCAAGAAACAATTCCTACTGGTATTCCCAAGTGGTTTTGAGTTTCCATCTCCCTTTAGTACCGAGCAAGACGGCTGAGCATGGCCTTCGGTTTTCCTTGTCCTAAATTATTGGTGGCAGTGGTGGTGTACTCAGCTGTGTCCTTGAAACCAGGCCCAGGCAAAATTAAATTGCTCATCCAGCCCCCCCCCCCTTGTGTTAATGCCCTGGACTTTTCCTGCTAGAGAATTATGAGCTGGCATGTTCCTTTCCATGAGAAACCAGACTGGCCTGCAACACAGGAAGAATTAGGTTTTCTTTTTGAGTGCCTGCTTTTGAGAGCTTCAGGGTAGGTTTTGTCTGAGGGAATATTCCGCTCCATAACAAAAGTCACTTTCTGGAACCCATTCTCTTGCAACAATCTCTTAAATTCATGGGGGTGGGGAGAAGGTCTGGGTAGATCTATTCAGAGCAGATTTGCCAGGTTTTCTAATCCCTAACAATGATAGTAAGGAAACTACTCTCCACCACTTGCTCACAACCCTGAACTGTACTAATGATATTATAAAAAAGGGATGTTTGAGTGGAAGAACTGAATTGGACTCCTTCTGGTAGTGTGGCAAGCTTCACTTAGTCCAATTTCCCCCTTTGGGCTGCTTTCCAAAAATCATGCTGGTCTCAAAGTACTGCAACTGGACTGTTGAAGGTAATAGAAAGCACAAAACTCGTCTTTGTAACAAAAGTTACAGAACTCTGGCTACCAGTCTGTTTTAACAATTTAAAAGTCTGGTCATTACCTATAATCCTATAAGGTATAGAAATTGGGCATAGGCTTTTTTAAGGTCTGTATTTCCCCCTGCAAGATTTTCTAGAATTTGAAATCTTAGAATTATGGAATTGGAAGGGGCTTATAAGGCCATTGAGTCCAACCTCCTGCTGAATGCAGGAATCCAAGTGAAATTATCTCTAACAGATTGTTGTCTAATTTTCTGTTGGAACACCTCCTGAGTTGGAGCACTCACCAGTTCTAAACATAATTGGTTATACTGTATAGACAAAATGGACTTACAGGAGATTTTCATGATATTCAGATGAAATCTGTCTTCCTTGAACTCAAGCCCATTATTAAGTGTCCTGCATTCTGAAGGGGCTGAAATTAGATCCTGCCTTTTCTTCCTTTGTATTACAACCGTTCAGGCATTTGAAGAATACTATCATATTTCCCCTCAATCTTCTTCTCTTAAGGCTAAATATGTCCAGATCTTTCCATTTTCCCCCTCTTAGGGCTTGGTTTCCAGTCCCTTTATCATCGTTGTTGCCTTCCACTGAACATGTTCCAGTTAGTCTGCATCCTTCTTTAAATGTGATGTCCAGAGTTGGACAACATTGTGAAGATGAGGCCTGACCAGTGCCAAATAGAGTGGGAAGATACTTCATGGGATTTGGGGACAATTAACAAACACCAGCTGTTAATTCAAAAACAGCATTTGCCTTTTTTTTGCAGCCACATTGCACCATTGGCTCATATTTATTTATTTATTTATTTATTTATTTATTTCATTTATATCCCGCTTATCTTCATTTCGAACTCTAAGCGGCTTACAAGACAAATTAGTCACATAGATTTGTTATGGGCTCGTTATCAAACATATTGAGCTTGTGATCTAGAATTCCAAGATCCTTCTCACGTGCCGTATTACTGAACCACGTATCTTGTAACTGTGCATTGGGTTTCTTTTTCCTAAGCATAGAATTTGGCACTTATCCCTGTTAAATTTTGTTCTGTTGCTTTCAGCCAGTGCTTGAAACCTATCGAGATCTATTATAATTTTGTTTATGTTTCCCAAGGTATTTGCGGTTGAACCCAATTTTGTGTCATCCCCAGATTTGATCCACTGACCTTCTCACCCAAATCATTAATAAAAATGTTGAGGAGTACTAGAACTTGTGATACCACAACTTGTTGCTTCCTCCCAATTTTAGAAGGAACCCTCAATTATCTGTATACATATCAATAACATTTTTGCTGCATTTGTTATAGTTTTATGGACTTGTATACAGTATAGCCATCCCCAAAGAATGAATGCAGAGAGGAAAAAACAAAGAACCAAGCCAATGAAGAAGTCTGGGAAATTCCCACCTTTAACAGTTTTGAACCTGATAACCTGATGTTTTTCTCTAAGCAAGCTGGTTTCTATTGAATTGCTCTACTCCAGAATTGATACTAACAGGGAGAAACACATTCCATGAAAGCATTTGGAGATATTTAAATCAGGGGCTGTTTTATTTGATGGACTGATTTGATGGATGGAAATTTTGCAAGCATGGGCTCGTTATCAAACAGAAGAACTCTTTTCAAGCTAGGCCAACTTCTTGGTTCATTGGAAACAACAGTTGCTGTTTGAAGCTGTGATATCTAGAAAACAAAAAAGATAAGTAAGTGGGGCTTGGAATTTACCACTTGCCGTGCCAGAAATGTTCAGCGGTTTCAAACACTGAACAGAGCAAAACTGTCCCATTCCTGTTCAAACAAATGGTCTGAATGAATTTGACTATTAGGATTAATTGATGTAATTGAGACTTTGCATGTGACTGCACCACAGGGAAAAATCTACTTTGATCTGCAGTTTCTCAAATTTAGTCCCAGCTGGTTTCCCCAGCTAGAAATCACCATAGCTATTAAGATGATTTAAAAAAAATCAGTTGGAGGCATTGGCAGAGGCAGAGAAAACTGTGAATGGTTTTGCAGAGACCTCCAATAGCCAGTGCTGCCTCTTACCTGATGAGGGGACAATTGGTGGTTTCTACCAGGGCCACTCTTGCTCTTCATAGCTTTTAATTTGCTTTTCCAAAGTGCTTTAGCACTAATCTGTAGTAGCAGTGATTTTGGAAAACCTTTTAAAAAGCTCTCTTTGGAGGCAACAGGAGCTAGGCCGAGGGGAACTGACACCCTTATGAACATCCCCTTTGACTTCGATCACATGTTCACGCAGGACAGAAAACGGCAATCCCAGCAAATCAGAACAAAACTAAACCACTCCTGTCACCTGATCAAAGTCTGATGATTCCCCACCAGGTTTCCCTGAATGAAGCTTTTAGTGACTAAATTATAAGATTTTAAGAGCTTATGGAAGGCATAGGTTGCATGCAATACTTACAAACCGTTTTGTCTGTGTTTCAGCTTTCAGTTGCACACATATTGGCCTGTTGGCGATTTGTGGAGTGGAAAGACTTGCCACCATATTAGTAACATGTCACACTGCACGTGAAAGAGTTTTACAGAGAGTTGCTTTTCCTCATGGAGATCACCTCTTGAACAACAGCAGTATGTGTACAAGCAAGTGCCACCCAGTAGAAGGAAGTTCAATAGGATATGGGCTATTAGTCTTTCTAATTGCAAAATAATGTACACAAATGTAGATACTGGGAGAAATGTGTTAAAAATAGGGTCATTATAATTACAGTAGACCCTCGTATAACAAAACAGTTTGTATAACATAAAATCTGTACAACATAAAAAATTCCGGAGATAGGGGAAATTTGCTTAACAGAATTGCCTATGGGGCAAATCCGTACAACATAAAAATGGTCACAATTAGGGATTACTCTGTTTTCAATGCATTCCTATGGGAAATTTTTATAAAGGAAAATTTGCTTAACATAATTTCATTTGGAACGAATTAATTCCTTTATACAAGGTACCAGTGTATTGTATTTGTTTCAACACGAGCTAGCTATTTTTAATGGTAACATGGCAGTAATGTAACAGTCACCTACTTTCATCGCCAATTTTAATTTCTGTCCATCTTTTTCTGTAAGGCAGGTGGGTAGGATATAGTTCTAGTCTGAACTTAAAGATAGCACCCTTTCTGTTGCTCTAATCACTACCACAGGCTAGAAAGTGCGGGAGGTAGCTGCCAACACATCTTGTAATACCTTGGACATCTCCTTAAGAGAGCAATGGGATGTTTTAGGTGCTGCAGGAAAGGTTAATTTGTTTCCTGCCAAACTTGACAAACTATGGTGATGAAAAACATTGTGAGAACAACAGACATGCCCACCACCACCATTCTTTTGAGTGCTGTGAGGCCCCTATATTCCAGTAATATAGGCAATCTCTGTAAACATCTGTGGCATACATCCTTGTGTCACCCAAGGGCATAATGCTAGCTAGTCTTATATCTGGACAGGATATGTCATTTTCAAAACACAAATATAATCAGCCCTGCTACGTGTTGTGGCAGGACAGTCTACATTTTAAAACATAACACTTTTAATTACACAGCTTCCTAGACGAGTTTCAGTATGCTTTTTGACAGAAAAGCCTTGTTATTGCCAGATTTGACTTCCTGTTCAAGCTGTCTGCCCATGTGCTCTGACCTCCGCTTGAGCCTGCAGTATAGCTGGACTAAGCCTTAGCAGCATCACCGGTTCATTATCCATTTTCTTCTTGGCTCTCCCTTTGACAGCTGGAACGCTTGTTTCATCTGTTCAACGGCTACTGTTCGGTCAGCTTGGCCATGTGTATAAAAACATTCGGGGTCTGAAGAGGACAGGCGGAGAGCTTGGCTCAAGATTGTAGGCGCTGAGTGTTCTGGAAGCAAGGCCAGGCGAATTCCAAAACGAGAAGAACAGAGCTTTGTTTGTCTTGGTGCTTCCTTGTAAACAGCCTTAAGGGAAGTGCCAGAGTTAAGGATTCAAAGTGCATGCGGGAGGGCAAGGTGCAGAGCTGACAAAATCTATCAAGGCCTCCTGATGTGGAATCAGTTCTTAAGAGGTGGGGATGGTGGCACTGTAGGCTCTAAGGTAGGGGAACTAAAAAGATCAATAAATATACTGTACCTCCCTGCAAGTGAAAACTGTGCATCAGGAAAGAGGTTCTAACCCAGTAGTTCTCAACCTGTGGGTCCCCAGATGTTCCTGGACTGCAACTCCCAGAAGTCTTCATGACTAGCTGAGCTGGCCAGGATTTCTGGGAGTTGCAGTCCAGGCACATCTGGGGACCCACAGGTTGAGAACCACTGTTCTAACCTATTCTATTCCCTGAGCTAGTTGTTTTGGTTTTTTACTACAGGTAGCTTTTGACTTGGAAGGAGAGACTGAAAACTATACTTCCACTTCAAGTCTAAATTGTTAGCATACTATGCCATTTTTGACATTGCCCCACTTCAATATAAGATCCTACTCATCCCAAGCATTTGTTCCACTTTCCTTGCACCAACAGTGTTGGTACTGCATTCTAGTGTCCACACAATGTATGGCTGAAATGTGTGCAAACAAAGTCAAAGTGGAACCCAAAACCTTGCTTTCTAGTGCAGTTGCTAGCTGAGGTCACCAAAGGGCGGAGGTATGGTAACTTCAAGGGCTTCTACGGAGGTAATTCAGGGAGAGGTAGAAAGAAAATCTGTTAATAGGACATACGGATTATTGTTCCTAGTCCAGGAGCCAAGTCTTGATGGGACCCTTCAAGGTTGCTGCTGTTCTCCTCTAATAATCTTTTGTCTGTAAACGAGATTTGAACTTGTTTAATCCTTCAAATGGAGGCTGATTTCAAATAGAGAAGTGTCTTCCATGGAGTAAGGAATGAGGCTGCAAACTTTGACTGAAATAATGCACCTTCTCTCTCTCTCTCTCTCTCTCTGATTTGGATTGCAGGCTTCTAGGCCTTTGCCCTAGCACATTCTCACCGTAAGCTTAAATTTCTTCACTTCGGTGGCAACTTTTGGGCTGTTTGGCCATGTTCTAGAAGTTTTTCTTCCTGATGTTTCACCAGGCTCTGTAGCTGGCATCTCTGTGGCTGCATCACAGTACAATGGCTAGCACCTATTCTCCTGCATAGGACGAGCTTCCTCTTCCCCACAACTTTAAAAATCCAACAGTCTCACTCACTTTATACCCCGGAGCACAGAGAGAACTCCTAGCTCCCTGAGCTCCTTGCCCTCTGAAGAGCCAGCCACAGAGTCTGGCAAAATGTCAGGAAGAAAAACTTACAGAACACAAACAGCCCAAAAAAACTCACAACTATCAGATCCTGGCTGTGAAAGCCTTCGACAATACATTCACTTACTGAGGGTCTGTCTCTCAGTAAGCCACCCCCTGCAGCCTGAAGCTGACCTTTAAAAATAATGCAACACCTTCTTATTCAGACCAATATTGGGTAGCTTGGAATAAGCTGAACTCTCCTGATGTAGTCTTTTAAAAGAAGACTTGAGTAATTTGGAAAGGAATGGACTCTGTTGTAGATTTTTAAGCAAAGATCAGACACCTGTCCATCAGGGGTGCTTTTGCTTTGGGTTGGCAAGGGGGTGACACTAGATCCTTCCAGTTTTACAACTCTTTGATTCTCCAAGGAGATATGCAATGAAGAGACCAAGGAGGAGTGGTAATCATTCACTAGATCCATTCTCCTCCTCTGTTTGGATGCTGACAAGTAGACCCAGATGGAAAATGAGCAAAGGCATCAATAGGAAGGAGAAGATATGAGAGCAAGTGAGAACACAATCCTTAAGGGCTCCCAAAATTTACAGTCTACATTAATTATAGTGTTGCACTCATGCAAACACTAGGGTTTAGAGTGGCTCCCTAGTACGTTATTGTTGTGTTGTTACAGTCACAACTACCTCTTCTTGAGTCTTCCTGGCAGGAATACTGGAGTGGCTTGCCAGTTCCTACTCCAGGTGGCTACAGCACCTGGTATTCCCTGGTGGTCATCCATCCAAGTACTGTACTAGCCAGGCCCAACCCTGCTTAGCTTCTGAGATCAGGCAAGTTCGGATGTACTAGTCAGGGCATCTAGGCAGTCAGTCACTACTACATATTTGGTGGCAAATCTATATTTGTTGCCATGTGAGTGAAAGTGACCTCAGACACCCTTTGTTACATCACAATATCAGAAACAGGTTTTTGTGTTGTTGTTGTTTTGCAACAGGTCAGTTAACAGGATCAAGCTGTTCTAATAACAATAAAGAACATTGATAACCAATGGTGTGGTTAATTTCATTTGACCTAGCATTATCTTGACACAGTGATATCTTGTTCTGACACCTTGGTGTTTTTGAAGAAATTGTGTAAGCTAATCAATTTAAGGCTCACTTCCCATAAATAAGTTTCTTCCTATATAAATAATAAAGAACTAACACAGTAAATTAAAACAAAAATAGAAGCCTCACCTTCAGTCTTGCTGCTCCAGGTGGTTTGTCAATTGCCAGTGAGTGTGCAGGACTAATCCTGCACGTATTTCTGTTAACACAAGGATATCATTAATGAGCACTTAGTAAGAATATACTGTAGGCGACAGATCAGATACTACAATCAGAATTTTCCAGGTGGCATTTCTTAACCTATGTCTTTTGTTCCTTTGTTTGTCTCTTTCCAAACCAGAATCGGTATTTTGTGTGTGTGTGTGTGTGTGTGTGTGTGTGTGTGGTGTGATGTCATTATTACAGTCGTGACTGACTCTTCGTGACTCCACGTCCATGGAGTTTTTTTGGCAGGAATACTGGAGTGGTTTGCCAGTTCCTGCTCTTATACTCTATTGAATCATTCAGGAAGCTAGCATTCAGCAAGTAGGTTGCCAGTGGGATGGCAATGTCAATTGAGGAATTCTGGAGTTGTAGTCTGGAAATGTAATTTTGCTAAGCTCTATACCATAAATGTACAAATCATACAACAACCTGGACAGCTCTCATTCCTTCTGCCAAATCTGACTGTGTGAAACAAGGGATCTATTTCTGACACTCATGTAAACACTCTTGTGTAGGAGCTAGCATGTTAATTATGTTTGCTTGCCTTTGGCAGATGCCTTTAAAACCACACCATGGCATTAACTGGCAGATGCTCAGCAAGGCTGTCAGTCCCTCCTCTGGAAAGGGCGTGGGCTCAAAGAAACAGCAATTAAATCTGTGGAAAAGGGTGTAGTACAGTGGCAGAACTGGCTTCTGAGGGTTGCCCAGCATTCATGGAATGAATACTGTATATTAGAACACAGTTTTGTCTGCAGTGAGGACACCTTTCATCGAGGGCTGCCTTGCTTGCAGGTTGAGAAATGTTATTATTGTTGTTGTTGCTTGAACTTATACATTGGCCCACGGTGCCGGAGCACTCTCTAGGCACTTTGCATCATAATTATACAGGCTACACATTGGTCTCCCAGTGAGATGCGTACTCGATTTACTGACCTCCGAAGGATGGAAGGCTGAGTCATCCTTGAGCCAGCTACTTGAATGCATCAGGATCAAATATGTCTGTGAAGATTCTCAGTCATCCAGGTGAGTTTATCTGGAAGTTGAGTCATCAATCATTCAGACTGGTGAAGCTGTTTGGATGAACAGCAAAACGTTTCTATCTTGCAAGAAAAAAAAAGTCCATTAGCCATGACTCAACTTCCAGATCAGGATCAAACTTAGGTCATGAGCAGAGGTGTGACTGCAAGTGAAGATTTCAACCTGGATCTCCATTGCAGTCCAGTGCTGTATTCACTGGGCAGTAGTTTATTCTACTCAGTTGTGGTCCTAGCTTTCTTGGTACTAAACACAGCGGGAGAGGTACGAGTGTTGCCTCATCGTTGCAATACTTTCCCTTGTGTATGTACCATGACCCCTGCCTACCTCACTCCTTGGTGCACATGGCATGCCCTCCCATGGTTGCTGGTCTCCATTGTGGTTGGTGGTGAAGAAGAAATGCAGTCAGTGGTATTTGGACCCAAGGATAACAAAAAGAGCAAGGGCAAAAGTGGACATTTTGCCTGTATTTAAAAAAAACACCAAATTTAGCGACATATGATATCAACAACTTTAGGCCCGTTGCCAATATCCCTTTCCTTGGTAAAGTAGTAGAGAGGATGGTGGCCAACCAACTTCAGTCACTTCTGGAGGAGACCAATGCCCTCGATCCATTCCAGTCCATCTTCAAGCTGCATCATGACATGGAAATGAGTTTGGTCGCTCTGCAGCATAGCCTGTTAAGGGAGGCCAACAGGGGCAATATGTCTCTGCTGGTCCACCTTGACACCTCAGTGGCCTTTGATACTGTTGACCACAGTATCCTCCTTGGGAGGTTCACTGGATTAGGGATAAGCGGCCTGACTCTGGCCTGACACCGTTCCTATCTAGAGGACCATTGACAGAGAGTCCAGTTTGGTGAGATGATCTCCACCCCTTGGATTCTCAACTGTAGAGTCCCTCAGGGGGCGATCAACTCCCCAATACTGTTTAATATCTATACCGTTGAGACAAATCATCCAGGGATTTGCAGCTTCGTGCCATCAATATGCTGATGACATGCAGCTCTACCTCTCCTTCCATCCGGGCGGGAGGTGCGGGCGGGCGGCGGTGGCGGGGGGCCATGGGCGGGCGGCGACAGCGGCAGGGGGGAGGCGTGGGTGGGCGAGCGGGCGGCTGGTGGCCGCCGGTGGCGGCGCAGGTGGGCCGGCGACATCCAGAAGTGTCAGTCAAAACCTGGCCATGCCATTGGTGGAATAGTTCAAAAAAATTGCATGGTCCCATCCCATGCCCAGCCCACATGGGCAGGTCTAAAAAAATTAAAAATAAAATAAAATAAAATCAGTGTGACCTTTTACTGCTATAAAAAACCCACTGCTGCTACTATAAAAATTCAGGCATTTAAAATACCTAATTTTCACATGTTTCTGTTGTGCTTTGGTGGGTTTTTGGACCACGATTTAAAAATAAATATTGCAGTCGCCATTTTGGATCCTCCCACCACCACATGGCATGGACTCTGGAGACGACGAGGATGACCCCTCCCCAGCCTGGTGCAAGCAGCCCACGACAGGAGGGGGGGAGGCCGGGGACACCCCCCCCAGAAACCACCCCTCAGGTAGGTGTCCTCAGGCAGGCATATTTTCGCCTGCTTTTTTGGCCGGGAGTCGGTTTTTTTTTTTACTTTTTACAACTTTTTCTGTGCTGCTTGCTTGCCAATGGCATTGTGCGATCGCTGCGATGCTATGAACGACAACGAAAACCCCGACCAAATTTTTCTTTTGTTGGTTCGAGTTCGAGTTCTGACGGCTTAATTATCGTTACCGTTCTTGTTACGTAACGGAAACGACAACCGAAAATGGAAACAACAATTTCGCTGAGTCGTGCCCATGTCTACCACTTGTATTCATTACACAACTTAGCGAAGAAGTATTAAAAACGCAAAGTGTTAATGTTGGCTGCTATTTTCCTCCATGTCTCAGTTATCAGCACTGGACAGTTGACTTTGTCAGGCATATTCCTGCTCCTGCGTTTATTCCTCCTTTTGCCTGCCTCATCACACAGTCTGTGGGACTCAGTGTTTAGCAGGAAAGGAACAGAGGTGAAACCCTAAGCCTCTACTTCTGGAAGGTAACAGGCAGGGATAGGTTGCTTGAGGATCTCAGCGAAGAGCAGTGCCTCATTTGTCTTGTCGGAGCTGCCTCCACTGCCCACCCTAAGTTGCTTCCCTCCCTGTCCTTCAAACGAGCATCCAGAGGTCTGGTCCTGACTGATCTGAGTCAAGTCATGAGTGCCTGGTGCTAGCCTGACATCGGAAATGGAAACACTGCCCAAGTAAACACATAGGCAAGCAAGAGACGGAGAGGAGAGAAGGATGAGGAGCAGGAATGCAATAGTACAGTGAGATGTGGGAGCTGGAATCAGAGGGAGCAGCATCATGGGGCCCTTCCTCCAGATGCTTGAGGAAGACATCTAGAATTCTGAGAGACCCTTCTCATCCTGGCAACCAATTTTTTGAACTGTTGCCGTCTGGCAGGAGGTATAGGACTCTTAGGTCAAGGACAAATAGACTAAAGAACAGTTTTTATCCCAGAGCAGTATCCAAGTGAAACGCGACAGTTTTAGCAACATCCTAATCAGTTTTTAAGTAGTGTTTTAAAATTTGTAAGCAATTTTAAGAGTTTTTAATATCTTGTATGGTGTTTTATGTGTTTTATGTGTTCTGTATGGTTCCTTGTTTAGAGTGTGTTGTGGAACAGCACTCTAATTTCGTTGTGCATACCTTGCATGTGCATGATGACAATAAAAACTCTATTCTATTCTATTCTTCCCATGGGGAGAGGAGCACAATTTGCCACTCCTTTCAACCTTCTGCCCGAGGCAACCATCTCATCCTGACTGGGCCCAGGCTGCCTGAAGGATGGTGTCTTCCTATACGAGCCTTCTCAGCATTGGAGATCCTCAGAGGAGGCCCTTCTCTGGGTCCCATTGCCAGCACAGGCACAGCAGATGGGGACCCAGGAGAAGGCCTTTTCGGCGGCAGTTCCCAGACTATGGAAAGCTCTCCCATGGGAGACTGGGCTGACCCTCTTCCTTTCATCTTTCTGCCAACAGCTAAAGACCCACCTCTTCAAGCAGGCTTTTCACAATCATGTTTGAATCCCTGAATCCCTTATTCGAGTTAAGATGGTTTTTATGTTTATCTGTTTGTCATCTCGCCCATCTGGCTGATCTGGTTTTATATTTTGATCCACCTCTGTTTGTTTTTGTATTTATTTGATTTATTATTTTTGCTTTGTTATCGGATTTAATTATGTTTGATTGGCTACTTTTTATTTCCATCTATACATTGCATATTGTTTAATTTTATTATTCATTGTATTGTCCATGTCTTAACTTGTGTAAACCGCCCAGAGTGACCGTTGGCCAGATGGTGTGGTGTAAAAATCAAATAAATAAATAAATAAATAAATAATCTGCTTTTAATTATCCAATTGTATTTAAATTAGCATGCAGTTTGATTGTTTTTAATCTTTAACTTATAAAAATTTTAATTCTGTTCTTTTTAATATTGTGTGACGCCTTTAGTCCCCTTATCAGAAGAAAGCCTTGTGCCATTGATGACTGTCTGAGTAGAGAGACGCTTGCTGTTTCAGATCTGAGCTATCTTGAATAGTGAAGGGTAGGAAGAGAGGGCTGCAAATGTACTGCCCCCCTCTAAGTAGTTTATTATGAACTTGAAAATCCAAAGACAAAGATCAGTCGAGATTAGCCTTTACTAATCATTAGGAAAATACACTACCTTCTCTTATGTCGCTGCCCTTCTATATCTCCACACAGGTAAAATCAATGAGAAGCCTTTTAACTACACTGAAACAATTCTGCTACAAAAATCTACATTTCTCATTAGAGAAGGCAGTGATCTTTCAACAAATGTGCAAAATTGGACTGAGTCAGGATGATTTGTGTGGTTCCAATATGAAGGCATACCAAACCGGATCCTTTGTGTTCCATTTGGAAGTTGTAGGAATTAAAAAGATGGTCAGTGAGTGGAAGAGAGGGAAAGGGTAACACTGTCAGAGTTTTGTGCTATTTAATCAGCCACCGGAAGCAAATACTTATTGAATAAATAGTTAGCCAGAGACAGTTTTTCTTAAAACCAAACAGCTATATTACATATGAACAAAAATATATCACAGCATCACAGAACTTATACAAAGTTCAACAGCATAACTGTATAACAATATTCAGTACATATGACAGAATATATGGCAGAGAAACAAAGTGGGTGCCTTACTCACAGAAGGCCCAATGTACCATGATTTACAGAACATTTTTATACATGTGTCTGCCCAATCACGAATGACATTATCTCATAGCTATTGCAACCCCTTGCATGAGCCAAAATTCATTATGCTCATTCTTAACATCTGCACTCCATTAGAAAAAAACTATACATTGAGTCACTGTGACTTTGCACTTTTACAGAGTCCATCTTTAAATCAATTAAATACATATCAGATATATATAGAACGTCCTGTCTAATACATGCATTTCATTAACTAATATCTGACAAACACCAACTGCCGAAGTGACACCTAAATGCTTCTATAAAGCCCAAGCCCTCCCCTAGGCACTCTAACTAACAAGGTGCTGGGGAGGACTCAGAAGAAGTTCACCATGCAGTATATGCATCCCTTTGAGGTCACACTGACCATTTTGCAGAGCTGAAGGGCAAGGAGAAGCATTTAGGGTTTAGTATCACTAGTTAGATGGGCATTCTGAGTACTAAAATCATAGCACTTTTCAAATACTGTATTTGAAAGGCTCCCATACAAATACCTAGCTCACAATGTAACAATCTGTTGGTTAGGTAGATCTGATGATACACACAGGAACAGTGTGGTCGTGGGGGGAAACAGCAGGTTTCATTCATAGGTTCAACATCCCCCACCCAGAATACTGCATCAGTCTTTTTCAACTCTAGAAAGAATTTATGGAGTTGAAAAAGACTGATGCGGTATTCTGGGTGGGGGATGTCGAATAGGGGAGAGAAAGAGAGACCCCATTTGGGTTTTCTTGACTTTCCTTTATTTCCTCTGCACTATGTGGTTCTTCCTGGAGTCTAGACTGATAATTCAGGGGGATGACCTTTTTTGGTCAAATTTGTTTCTTGACCGTATCTGGGAGAGAAGTCACCACAGCAAGGCAGCTGTGCTTCCTACATTTCCACTTTAGTTTGCTATGATTAGGACAGCTATTATCTAACCTCTTCAATGTATTTCTCAAGTGCAAGCATTCTTGTTTTTCCTCAAATAAGAAGATGTGTCAATAAAATCTCTTTCCAGAGAGGAACATGTACTCTGTTAATCCTTGTCGTGTGCTGGGGCTTAAGCTATAAATTAACTGCTAACTATGACAACAGGGGAATGGAGAATGCCGGAGTTGGATGGCTTTTTTTTCCTAATTAAATTACCAGTGCTGTTAACATTTTGATACAATAACATATCAACAAGCGTTCTAAAAACTGATCAACTGCAAAACATTTCATAAAAATCAGTGTTCACTGTGGAATGGGCAAAGTGGAGATAATCATTTTGAATCTGTTGCTTCTGTTGATAGCCTGCATTTGAAAAAAAAAATATAGTATTAAACTAGGAAGGAAGGAAGAAAATCATCAGCAGCTTGTTCCTTTTCTAGGAAAGATCAAATAAGGAAAGTGTGATTACGCAGGGTTTTTTTTTAGTTTAGGAGATGCTCAGAAAAGGATTTTGTATGTTTCCTTCTGATTAGACACTGTATGTATTATTTCTGAGATGTCATAGGTGTGCACACATACACAAACACAGCCTATATTCATGCTGAGCTTGCCCATTTACACCTCTGAGGGATCAATGCTGGATGAAACACCCACTCAAGACAAGATTATAGGCTTCTGAAGCACTAGTCACTAGTGTTATCAGATCCAATTCTCCCAATGAGACCTGATTAAATAGATAACTTACATTTATCACATAGTTTGCAGACATTCTGCCCTAGTTGTGAAAAACAACTCTCTGCCATGGTACGGTGCTTGCTTTTCTACCCCATGGCGTCTTGCATTTAGTGTGCTTTCATGTACATTCAGAGTTTCACTTTGCAAGCCTGGTTGTGCAGCCATATATCCAACAAGGAAGCCCCATTATGGGAATGAGATACAGGCTAATTGTAGTAAAACAAGTGGTAAACCGTGGAGCTGGATCAGTTAAAAAAATACAGGCGAAGCTATAGGTGAAAACTTTATTGGCTACTGGTGAAATTAAAAAGAAAAAAAAAGAGTACACAAGCACACTTTTTCAAAGCAGTTCCAAAAAGTCCAGGTATGGCAAGATATGTTCTTTGCCAGGAGGTTATCTTGGATGTTCAGTTCATGGCGGACTGTGGAAACAGACACTTTCTGTAACTATAATATTATGTCTCAACCTGTCAACCATTTACATAAGTATAATGGAATCCAAGTATAATCCAAGTATAATCCAAGGCCACAATGAAAATTAATATTTTTTAATTTTAATCTAACTTCAGACAACCTTATATGAGCCAAATGACAACACCCTAAATCCCTTAAGTGCTTTGTATCATTAGCCAGAGTCATTTTAAAAATCTATAAAGCAAGGTGAATTGTGGTTAAGAAAAAGAAAATGCTTGTATGTATCTTTGTAATACAGTACTTGCAGGAAGAGCACTTGTAAAAAGTGAGCAGGCTACCCTTACTATGCACAGAACAGGGTAGAGCAGTTTACTTTAGGCAGCGCTGCGGGGGAGTGAATATGGAAAGGGCCTAGCTCATGAACTTTAGTTTTGCACCATCTCTCACAGAATCACCCAGCCAGTATGTCCATAAAAAGTGTTATTTCTAAATTGTGCAACACAGATGAGATGGGGAACTTTCATCACCTGGAATGGATGTAGGTTTCTTCTGCCCATATCTCCCATCAGTGATTAAAGATAAGGTGCTATTTAAAACTGGGAAGGATATGGGAATGAAATGTGTTTTGTTGAGTGAAGGTTTCACTTGGAACATGACCTGATTTTTGCATAGCTGGTATTACTGTGTATGTCCTATTCTTAAGTAAAGGATTGACCTGATAATTGTATCGGTCTTTTGAGGCAGATAATTGGCATAGGAGGACAGAGCAGTGATTATCAACTTGTGGGTCCCCAGAAGTTCCTGGACTGCAACTCCCAGAAATCCTGGCCAGCTCAGCTAGTGATGGAGACTTCTGAGAGTTGCTGTCCAGGAACATCTGGGGACCCACAGGATGAGAACCACTGCTCTTGCGCAACCACACTGCTAGCATATATGAAGCTCTGAAATTATCGGGTTTTTAATAATGATAACAGGGGCTGCAGCTGGAGGTGTGGCACTCATGAGCAGAACTCAACTCCTCGCAGGACCGTGTGTATTGCTGTGTTCTCCATTGTCTGACTATGCCCCAAGTACTTAGAAGGCAACAATACAAGCCTTGTAGGGTTGTGCTCAGCCTTATGACACACAAATACAGCAGGGTCTGGACTATATACAGTGAAGGACCAGCAAGTGCATGGGCTAAGAAATTTACTCTCTAAAAATATGTCTAGACTGGCTAGATATATGCTAACTGCAACTTACTCTATCATATTAAGAGTACTGCCAGGACCCTGCCTGTCACAGAACCTGACTCCGAGGGGTTAAATGGTGAAGAGCTGCTGTAGGAGCCTTGCAGCTCAAGTCAGCAGGCAGCTGGGTCTAATGACTCAGCTGAAAACATATCTTCTCCCACTAGAAGGGCCATTAGCAGGATTCTGCAAAGACGTGCTACCAGGAGAGCTAGGGAAAGGGTCTTTGATGCTAGACGAGGAATCAGGTCGGGAAGCCCTGAGTACTAGCAGGAGCCTTTCCAGAAGTAAGGGTGTGTTCCCTGTTTTGGGATAAAGCTGGTAAGCTCACCTTGAGCTATCTGTGGGAGCAACGTGTCATTTGAACTTGCAACCACGTTCCTGTCTGTGGCCTTGGCTTTGTTTCCTGATTTTGGACTGGCTTCCTGGACCACGGCTTGATCTGTTCCCTTCGGTTTGGCATCTGGTTTCCGTGAGATATTCTGGTTTTGACTTGGACTGTTAATTGCTGGGAGCTGGATTTTGTTATTTATCTGGCACTTGATTGTTAGCAACGGACTTGAACTTGTCTGGCTTTCCACTAAAGATCTTGGCAAAGAACTGTACCCTGTTTGTGTGTGTGCTCTGTGTTTGACAAGTACTAGATTTGCAATTAGAAGAAATTCTGTGCCCTGTGGCGCAGTGGTTAAATGCCTGTACTGCAAGTAAAACTGTGATCACGACCTGGGGTTCAATACCAGGTAGCAGGCTCATGGTTGACTCAGGCTTCCAGCCTTCTGAGGTCAGTAAAATGAGTACCCAGCTTGCTGGGGGTGGGGGTGGGGATGTGTAGCCTGCACACTGTAATTAAAGTTGTAAACCACCCAGAGACTACTTGGAGTGGTATGGGGTGGTATATAAGCAGAACACTTTTAACCAATGGAATGTAGGGAGGGTCTGACTTGTCTTATCCCCACTGAGTTGATGGGCTGATTCTAGTGCTATTTGCTATGCTATGCAAGAGGATTTGGGGCACTATTTCAACAATGCGGCATTGCCAGGGGACAGAAAGGAGTACAAGGTTGTAACCTGAATGTATAAATCTATTGTTTTGATATTAAGTTATCTTTAGCATGATGTCCTGGTCAAAGAAAGAAAGAAAGAATTTGTACCACTCAGCACATAATCGTTTCTCTTCACAGATGAGTAGTTGGCGGTTGTGTTATATTCTTCCTTGCTATTTCAACTGGAGAGGCTGAGCTACAAAGATATTCTGGTTGTCCAGGTTGGAGAGAGGTCTAGCCATCAGCCCAGTGCCTGACTTCAAGAATACAGTGATACCTTGTGTGAAGGAATTAATTCGTTCCAAATGAAATTATGTTAAGCAAATTTTCCTTTATACAAATTTCCCATAGGAATGCATTGAAAACAGAGTAATCCCATTTTTATGTTGTACAGATTTGCCCCATAGGCGATTATGTTAAGTAATTTCCCCCTATCTCTGGAATTTTTTATGTTGTACAGATTTTATGTTATATAAACCGTTTGTTATACAAGGGTCCACTGTACAATTCAGCTGGACTTGGCAAGTGTGTGTGTGTGTGTGTGTGTGTGTGTTTCTTTCTTTTTTCCCTCTGCTGTTTCATGCTGTGTCCCTGTAACTATCTACACAATAAACATTCGAAGGCATCAGTGGCGGGTAAGCTTCTTCTTGACTCCAGTGCATAAGCTCATTGAAGCTCTGGGTGGCTCCAAATCCCCAGTTAGCTAGAGGGAAATCCCAAGATTTGCAGGGGGGGAAAAAGCAGACTAGCAAAAAAAATCCCTAAGGGAAAGTCCCAAGAGCAAAAGGGGAAAAGACACCCCCACATACCCAAAATAGCTCGGTGAGGTCTGATGATGCCTTGTTGGCACACAGTTTGAAAAAGTTATTTTTTGGACTCTGAAAGTATTCCAGTTTGGCAAGCTAAATAAATGTTAGACTTTTGGACAAAAGTACTAACTGGCTGTTGGGGGAGGGTGACCCCCCCCCAACACTAGGCAGGAGGTGAAATGGAATCGAGTAGTACAGTATTCTGGGAAAGGGCACATACGGCTATCTAGCATTCTAAACACAATCCCTCCACAACACCAACATTTGTGGCAGCTGCACTAATTTTACCTTAAAATCCTTTTTGTTGTTTTGTTTTGATTTGTTAAATTATGGCCCATCTTGGTCTTCGAAGCCACGAGGGCTGTCTTCCCATATGAGTCCATTCTTTTCCCCTCAGTAGTCCCTTACAATTGGGAACCCTGCAAAAGAAATGTTTCCTAGACGGCCCATTCTAAGTCAGCTTATTAGACAGGGCGGTCTTGAGTGTTCCTCAAGTTGTTTTTCAAGCACGACCTGGTTATAAAGAAGTTCAGAGACACCCTTTTCCTGTCATACCTGGCTTCTCTTCAAACGGAAACCAAACATTGTCACTTCCTTTTTTTTCCTACCCAAGCGATGTGCCCACAATGTTGGCCATAGAAAAGGGAAACGAGGAAAGGTTCTTCTGTGAACAGGAGTCACTTATCATTTCACAGCGGCTTCTCTTTCCTACAGGTTTGAGGAAGAAAGGAAAATTACTAAAATACAAAGTTCATAGGATTCTGAAGTAATTTCTGTTGGAGTGGCTGTATATAACTTTAAATTACAGATTCAGGTTAAATCTGCACAATGCAATTCAGAGGCTCAGTCCCTCACCAGCTGAAGCTGCGGCAACAGTCATTTTTAGATTCTGATGACTGGAAAAGATAGTGGATATCACATGGTCCCACACACTCTTCTTTTTGACAGAGATTAACCATGCTAGAGCATCTGGAAATTTCTAGCTTTTTGTTCCTGAAAGGGATTGTCCTCTGTACCTTTGCTCACAGTAATGAGGTGCAGCCAACTTTTCAGCTGCCTATCACCTGATTAGAATAAGAAGAATCAACCAGAGAATAAGGAAGTTGGAGTTTATTTCAAGTACATCCTCTTGACTCTTTCCACTTAACTGAAAACTAGCATATGAACAAGCTGCCTAGATGCCCTATGCAAATCCGATCTCGCCTGATTTCGGAAGCTAAGCAGGGTTGGCCCTGGTTAGTTCTTGGATGGGAGACCAACAGGGAATACCAGGTGCTGTAGGTGCCTGGAGTAGGAACTGGCAAACCACTCCAGTATTCCTGCCAAGAAAACTCCATGGACATAGGGTCATGAAGAATAAGTCACAACTGTAATGACACACACACACACACATCCATGCTAGATGCAACCACAGTTTCCTTGATCAATGTCATTTACACCCTCTGATTTTAGTCCTCCCCTTGACAACAGCAGAATTTCATCTCATGTCCCAATGGCTGGAATTCTGTTGATGTAAAGTTACAGTATCTTGCAGTAGACAGATGATGTCATCATTCAGTAAAGGAAATATGTAATTTAAATTAATTGAAAGCCCCATATCCCTTCCTGTCAAATTCCGTGGCTTCCTGGGGCTCCCTTTTACCTTGAGAAAAACTTCTGGAAGTTCTTTTGTCTTAAATATCACTTGTTTTTGTTTTTATATTTTGTATTGTAGAGAAAGAAAGAAAGAAAGAAAGAAAGAAAGAAAGAAAGAAAGAAAGAAAGAAAGAAAGAAAGAAAGCCTTCTGGGAGCCTTTGGATGGGTTTAATAAATGCCTTTAATAACAAAACATTGCCACTTGTGGTCCCAATCCTGGCAGAAGGAGTCCCTCATCATTCCCCCTCCACCCTAATAATGGCTTAACATAAGAACATAAGAAGAGCCATGCTGGATCAGGCCAAAGGCCCATCCAGTCCAGCTTCCTGTATCTCAAAGTGGCCCCACCAAATGCCTCTGGGAGCGCATGAGACTAGATATCTGTCTCCTGATACCACTCCCCCTGCATCTGGTCCTTGAAGTACCCTGATTTTAAGCCTGGAGATCACACATCTCCCTCATGGTTTGTAACCTGTGATGGACTTTTCCTCCGGGAATTTGTCAAATCCCCTTTTGAAGGCATCCAGGCCAGATGTCATCACCACATCCTGCGGCAGGGAGTTCCACAGACTAACAACACGCTGGGTAAAAAAATATTTTCTTTTGTCTGTTCTCATTCTCCCAACCCCACCTTACCATCCCGCCTGAGGATCTCAAAGGCTTTTTCAGGAAAAAATGGAACCCTAGGGATTCTCAGAACGTGAAATGAGGTGGAGTGATAGGAAATGTTTAATTAATTTAAATTAAACTTTCTCATGGCTAGAGGATGATATCCAATTTGCTCTGCATGAAATTACAAAAGAGAATATCTGAGATATTTGAAGACAACTATCATGTCTGCCTTACTCTTTCCCAGCATAACACACCCAAATCTTTCAACTATTACCCATTGTGCCCACCCTCTTCAGGACCCATCCTAGAACAACCATGATTAAGATGGAAATCGGAATTGTTCATTTTAATGTGTCTATTGGGTACTCTTTTTTTAAAAAAAAGAAGCCAACTGGACGGTCTCTGGCGAGAACCTGCTCAATTGTGGTGCAAATAAACATAGCATAATGAAACTATTGCAATATAGCAAGTTTCTCTTTTCAGTCAAAAGTCAATTCTTCCATGGATGGAAATGTGGAATGGAGCCCTTCCATCCACTTTGAACAGCTTCTCCTTTTGTGTCTGAACTTAATGAACGTAAGTGGAATGGAAAAGTAAGAAACACATTACCCTAGTTTCCATCAAGAGCAAAGGTTTGTATACATCAACAAGATTCAAAGAGAATTATCTCTGGGAAGTTACGGCTGCCAGAAAAAACAGAATTCTCTTGCTGACAACTGGCCCAGTTTTCTAGAACTTGTCTATTAAACTCATTCCAACCAATAGGTCCCTTTCATGCCTTGACTGCTGGAGGGGGAATACCATCCCAAGGAAATGCATTTGTCACTTAAATGAATAATCTCCCACATTGCCACTGGCCTTGTTGTTGCCTGGGAGTTGTTTTGTTTTGTTTTTTAGCCCAGTTTAATGGAAAAGGATGGAAAAGAGGAAGGGGAATGTTGTGACGTGGGGTTTAGTGATTTCAGCAAGTGATTTCAGCTCTTTGACATAGCAGGCTGGAGACAGCTTCTAGTGTAACAGCTCTTTATTGAGGGAGAGAACAAGACTGGGGACTGGGGAGAGGGAGCTACATTTATAGGAGCGAGGACTGGCTAGGAAAAGATACATTTTGGAGGGAACAATTAGAACCAATCACAAAGCTGCCTTTTGGCAGAAACCAATAGGATTGAGGATCCAAATGCAGCAACTTGAATAAACCAATAGGCCTGTTCCCTTTGGAACAGGAACAGAAACCAATAGGATTGAGGATCCAAATGCAGCACTTGAATAAACCAATAGGCCTGTTCCCTTTGGAACAGGAAGGCAGTTACTTCAACATAAGCAAGTACAGATAATAGGAATACAGATCAATACACAACAGGGAAAATAATCTCTTCCGTTGCCCTGTTGCAAATCCCATCCCACCGTTCCTTTCTAGACATATGCTGATGCCAGACCTGTCATGTAAGCATAAAACACTATGACATTTGTGGGCAGTGGCACCGGATGATTGTCTGATGCACTATAAAGGGCTGCGCCTCTGTCCACCTGCCTTCCCTTTTTTAACAGCTGCTTGGGGTTTTTAGAGCTCTTACCCCAGAGCTCTGTGTGGGCAGCTCTGCCGGCTTGATTCGGAAGGAACTTTGTAACTGACACCTGCAGCTGTTACGCATCAAGTGTTGTAGTGACGGCAAGCAACTGGAAAAAGGTGCAAAAGAGAGCGACTAAAATGATTATTGGGCTGGGGGACCTCCCTTATGAGGAAAGGCTAAAACATTTGGGCCTCTTTAGTCTGGAAAAGAGATGCCTGAGGGGGGATATGATTGAGACGTACAAAATAATGCAGGGCAGCATGAGTAAAGTGGATAGAGGGATGCTCTTCTCCCCCTCAGAAAATACCAGAACTAGGGGACATCCACTCAAATTGAGGGTTGGGAGAGTGAGGACAGACGAAAGAAAATATTTCTTTACCAAGCATGTTGTTAGTCTGTGGAACTCCTTGCCACAGGATGTGGTGATGGCATCTGGCCTGGATGCCTTCAAAAGGGGATTGGACAGATTCCTGGAGGAAAAGTCCATCACAGGTTACAAACCATGATGGAGATGTGTAATCTCCATGATTTAAAAAACAGGGTACTTCAAGGGCCAGATGCAGGGGAGTGGTATCCGGAGACAGATATCTAGTCTTGTGTGCTCCCAGATGCATCTGGTGGGGCCGCTGTGAGATACAGGAAGCTGGACTAGATGGGCCTTTGGCCTGATCCAGCATGGCTCTTCTTATGTTCTTATGTTCTTAAGCAATGATGGCCAAGGATGGTAATGAGCTTCTGCCATCTTTTTCCGGCTCTCTCATTCTCCCTGGGCTTAGCCGCGGTCATTGCGGAAGCTTGGCTGTGTCAGAGGGATTTGGAATTTGGTGGTTCCCCCCCCTTTTTTTTGGTGCAGAGAAAAGCAGGGAGAGAAACGCCCAGCCTCTCCCCATCCCTTGGCAGAAGAAAAACAATCAGCCTATAGGACTATAGGAGAAAAAAGTCCTTCTACAAACCAGCACATGTTTTTGTCCTTTTCTATCACATGCTGCAGGCCCACAACACCACACATTGGCTTTTCCCACTCTGCCGGGGGTGGTGGTGTCTGGCTTCCACTTTTTCAGGCCCAGAAGTATCCAAACTGGGTTTTCTGCATGTGGTTATTTGTAGTACCTTCTTGTAAAGGTTGGGGGGAGGGCGAGAGCATGCCTGTAGACAGTGTTTCAGTGATGTAGGTGGTTGGACTGAGATATTCCAGACCAAGGGGACATGCCCACACATTCTCTCCTCTCCCCCAATCATCCACTGCATTTTTTTAAAAAATCTTATATATTTGAGATTAGTGATAGATAACCCTATCTCCTGCAGAGGTGCCTCCTTTGCTGTGCCGTTGTGAGTCCTTCCTGCAGCAAATTCCACCCCCAGTCCTCAGATTTGGCCCCAAGCACCCATCGCTCTGTCCCCTGAAATCTGACAGTTATCCCTCCCCATGTGTTGCCTCATTTCATCACTTTGCTTTGCCAAAAATACATTGGCCCCAGAGAAACTCAGCATACAGAAAATAAATAAAATGAGTGCACCCAGGGAATGCGTAAAAATGGATATTATGGAAGGTTCCACCCAATCCAACAAAAGCTTCACTTCTCTTTTATGCAACATAATCTCTATGTTGGGTCTTTGTACTTGCTGTATCTCTTGTTTGGATCAATGGACACAAAATGCATAGTTCAAGCAGGATCATGTGCCAATCAAATAGCACAAAGAAAGACTACTATGGATTAAAGCAAGGTTTAGTTGCCCGGAGCTGCACCTTTGAATACGACTGTAGGGTTTTAGAAAACACCCAGTTACAAAGAAGGGTAAATGTAGAGAAATATATTTATAAAACTGCAACTAAAAACCCTTGCGAAAAACATTGGCACCCATTTCAAAAATGAAAATACAAAGCACATGTCTGGGGGGAAAGTGTTTTCATTTCCTTACAAAACAATTCCATTGATTCAAGGGGATCACTCTAGTTGTGACTTCCCATTGGATTTCAGCCAATCTCTCTCTCTCTTTCTCTCTCTCTCTCTTTCATGTCACTCCTCCCATTTTAGTTGCTGAAAGCAGCAATTAGCATGGAAGCTGGTTCTTGCCCTGGGCATAGGATCCTTCCCTAGTACAAAAAGCCACTCCAGAGAGGAACTGGGATATAGGAGGAGGAGTGAAACAATATTGTCATACTCCATTAGAAAGGAATTAGCCTTGGGCTCTCATGGCTGAGAAAACGGCACCTGCAATACCAATGCTGTTCTCTGATACCATCATTACAACACTTCATGACGTAGAAAAGGAGTAATTGTTTTGTTTATTATACATTAGCTAATGTACTTCGAAATTAAGGTCTAGAGGACAGACTTGTTGAACACAACAAAGCAAGTCAGTATTGACGTTGATGCCATTAACAAAGGATCTGATCACAGGAGCCCAATTAACTCCAGTTCTATCGATGCTTTTCATACACCTGTTGTACAGAATCGCGATCATGTGGTATATACATTAGTGTGAATATTCCCATTTGTTTTAATGTTGCCCATTCATTTCTTCCTGTTGGAATTGTTATGACTGGCTACACTGTGGAATCGATTTGTTTTCTCTGATGTTTCCTGGGGCAGTGCTACCCATTTATTTATTTAAAAAGAGATCCATGGTGCGAAAGAGAACCTTCTATCCCTGTCCCCTTTCCATTTGCAAAGGAGCATGATACTTTGCAAGAGCAGAGCGTAAAAAAGAAAAAGAAACAGAGTAGAAACAACCCTTCCCAGCCTTGCATACCCTGACCAAGCCTCTTGTGAAAAGACAAGGGACTGGAAGATGTAAGGAGAGATCTGGGGCAAGGGCAGACGGGGTATTGTGGGCTTGTGACTCCTCTCAGATTTGCAACCTCAGGAAGAGCCTGGATAAGATTCCCTCTCTTCCTTGGCTGCTCGTCTCCTCACCTCATATATACCTCATCCCATCCAGCAGAGGAGGAGCAATCAGGAAGAGGCGGGATGATGCCTGACATCTGTAGCGACTCTCCAGCAGTTTACATATGTTGTCACTGTTAATCAAATCCGGTTCTCCTTCTACACATTGTCCAGAAGTCCAAGCCTTTTGCCAAGGAAATAAACCAATAGGAGCATGCACACATGTAATACCAGTCAAAAATGGCTCAATACTGTATGCCATTGGTACAAAACAACACAACCCTCTCAGCGAAGGGGAAATAAACTAGAGATGCATCACTGGCCAGGAAAAGGCTTCTGTCATGGCCAAGTGTCATGTGACCAGAAGTCTATGCAGCTATCTAACTGGGATATAACTAAAGTACGTATGGATTGGGTGATCAGGCCCTAGTTAGAACTTTCCGTTGCCTAGGACCAAAACACTGGAAGCCAAAGAGGTGATGTATTGCTGTTCTTTTGGTTGGAGGAAAATTCAGATTGATCCTTGAAACTACATGCAACGCTGGCCAGTTTTATGACAAGAAACCAAACCTCACTTTAAAGCCACACTATTTAACTTGTTCCTCCCTTGTTTGCCTTCATCTCTTGTCTCTTCCTTCCCTGCCCTGCCGGTGTATCTAGCGTCAATCTCTCTCCTCACTCCTCCATCTCCCAATAAGAAAGGTGAAGCAGGGTGCAGAAGGAAAAGTGGAAAACGAGAAGGCAAGACAGATGGAGAGTGAGCTTCTGCCAAAGAGTAGCAAGTATAGGAAAGCTTTTGTATCTTCCTAACAACAGCTGTTAGACCTGGTATAGCTATTACTGTAGGGAGTCCGCTTTTGTAGTCCACTTTTCACTATTGTGTGAAAAACTTAGTTCCCCAACACAGGGACAGCAGTTGGACAGCTGTCAAAAGCTAGATATTTGAAAAGAACTATGAACTTTAAGCTAAAATTACCAGCCCACAAAAACCCAAAGCTTATAGGGTACATGGGTGCATACTGGGCAGAAGAGTGCACAGACTATAAATCCACCAGTGGATTCCTGTTCATGTATGATGGTTGAACTATCTCAAGGGCTAGTCAAAGGCTGTCTTCCAGAGAACCAGAGTTCATTGCTGAGCAGAAGCGTGCAGAGAACTGCAATGGCTAGAAAAGATGCTAGAGAGCTTTGGGCCAGATGAAAAGATGGCCATCCAGATGATGGAAGAGAGCCAGAGCTGTGTCAAACTGTCACTGTGGGAGAAGATGAATGCATGCACCAAACACGTTGGCGTGCATGAACTGAATGAGAGAGGGACTATCCAGAGATGATTCACTGTCCCACTGCAGAGATAACAGCATATCACCTGACAAAACCTCTATCAAAAGACCGCTTTGAGAATCTGCAGTGCAACATAGGACTTGAGGGTTCTTGCATGCAAATTTGAGAAGGGGGTTAGAAATAATAGCAAATTTGCATCCAGTAACACTGGGTATAAATAAGAGGAGACTTTACAGATTGCTCTGATTTGTTGCTAACTTGATTAGTAGAGTTGTTTTCCTCACCTCTGGCACTTGAGACAAGCCTCTGGCTTGTTTGGTTGCTTCTGTTGTTTTGTTGATAGCTGCTCTAACAATCTCTGTCTCCCATGTACCCAAATCTTCTTCATTTTCTTCTACAGTAATTGTAATGACAGATGATAACTATAAGTAAATATACCTCTTCTACCTCAAATATTTCTAGAGTGATTATATCATACACAGTGCTAAATTGTGTGCCAAAGAAACCATGAAATGGGAGGTTAGAGCTAATGACACTGAGCTGATCTCTCCTTGTTTCTGTGGTGGTAATGTTTTTCCATGGGGTGTGGTGGCTCAGTGGGCTAGAGCGCAGAAACTGTTGGCTGCAAAGTTGGCAGCTCGGTGGTTCGAATCCCAGGTGCCATGCACTCCTCAGTAGTTAACCACGGATCATCTATAATTCTAAATTTCTATTATGTGTGTGTGTGGGGCGGGAAGAATGATTCCCTGACATTTTCTGGGTGGTGTATATGAGGAAACAGACCAGTTTCTGACTGCCTCTCAAGTCATTTTATTCAACATAGAAAACAATACTTTTATTTCCTTTTGGTTCACAAAAATCCCCCATTCAGTCAACCGCTCTCTGACTCGCACCAAACTGGATCTTACAGGCTTGGAGAAAACTCTCTCTGGGGACTGTGTCGCATAGGCAAATGTATGTCTGGGTCTCAGCTGACCTGTTCAATCACACATGACTCACCCTTGCCCATAAATGGAAATTGAGATTAATAATGCTAGAATTAGTTCCTTCAGAATGCTCAAGTGTCTTCCTACTTCCTTCCATTCACTCAGAGGCAGAAAAGTCATTCATTCTGAATTCATAAGCTTACCCCCAACAATGTCATTTTGGAGCCTTTTTTATTTCTGAATTACGTTGGCAAACACTAAATTATTAGTCATTTCTCCACTATTGGGTCTTTTGCTATTATTAAAGTGGTGGGAAGGAGACAACAGTTCTTATTCATCATATGTACTTGAATTGTGCTCCTGAAATGAGTAGGTGTTCTCACATCTTACCACAGATCAGGGAGGCTTTCTTTTTAAAGAAAGCCTGATGTCCCGATTACGCCAGTTTGGGGGGGGGGGGATTAACTATTGTCCTTGCCTTGGCCAAAATATTAAAGTTGAGTCAACATTCCAAGAATTAGTGAGTCCTGCAAGCTCCCGTTTTGGAGATATGGCATCCTCATTCCTATCTGAATTTCATATTTAACTATTTATTTCGAAACAAATAAATATGCCTCCAACATAGTTTGGCAGACTTTAGGACAATTTAGATATAAAATTTAGTCTGACTTAGAGATGTAAAATTTCCAGAAATTTTGAAGCTCGGAAATAACCCATTTTCCACTGAGGTTTTTTTTTTTTGGGGGGGGGGGAGGATGGAAATTTTTGGAATTAAAAAAAATGCTACATTACCACTCCCCATCCCTTTTACAGCTTGAAAGTCATTCTGTTACTTTAGGAACATAAACTATGACTATGGACAATTTGACTTGGCAAAAATTATCACAACTAGCATATTAAAATATAGTGTATCCAAACAATTATTAAAAACAGAATTTACTTTTTAAATAATACTTATTTATAATAATAAGTAACAAATGGAGTAACAATCTCCTGAACTGTTTACTAGTTCATCTGGAACAAAAAAAAACCTCTACAAAACAATGTTTAAAAATCCAGAATTAACCATTCATAATTCCTCTCCACAGTATTAAATAAGAATAAAATAAAAACCTCATTATCGTAAAAAGAACTGAAGAGGGGGAAAATGCATAGAAGGAAGTGGGATTAAGTTTCAATGAATGGACATGACATTTAATCAGAATCATTTTCAGTCATGCTACCATGTTTTAATGATTTTAATGATTTTTATGGTTTTATACCGCAATAAAAACCTGACTGACTGACTGAATCATTTTTGTTGCTCTGTATTTTCTTCCAGTGCTTTGAGGCCTAGTGAAGAGGACAGAACAGAACTAAACATACCCACCCAAATGCAAAAACAAAAGTGAAACTTTTTTCTTCTTCTTTTGACACTAATAGCACCTCCTAAAGAAAGAAATGCATCTTGTTCTTGCACTGGAGAATTCAGTTTGTTACCTAGGACTTGCTTGTTGTCAGTGCACAGAAATTAGATTAATCTGATACATATTTTTATAATCAATTTTGAAAATATCAGAACACCCTGTCTTAAAATATTTTATTAATCATGTCGAAATAAAACATTCCATAATCATTTTTTTTCCAATTTTTCCAATTGTTTGGAAAAACCCAAAAGGCTTAAGGAAAAAAATGGAAAAAACCCTGGGCCTTTTTCTGAATTTTTCCGTGGGGGGGGGGGGGGGGGGGGGGGGGGGGGGGGGGGGG
>JAHTLZ010000016.1:14785814-14799877 GCA_023846285.1 Phrynocephalus versicolor | reverse complement strand
GAAAAAACCCTGGGCCTTTTTCTGAATTTTTCCGTTCCCCCCCCCCCACGGCATCACCTCTCCTCTGATGATTTCAAACTAAAAAACCCCCCCCCCGTATATTTTGTTTTAAATGGCAGAAGCAGATTTACACATTGGATTATGAGTTGCTTTTAAGGTTTTAAAGTTGTATGCTGTGTAACTCGGATGCTATTTGAGAAACACAAGCTCAAAAACCATTTGCAAAAATAGAAAGCCAAGTAGTCAGGGAGTTCTTTGAATTCTGAAATGGACCTTGGTAGCACCATCCTCTATAGGAAAGAGATCTACTTGGTATCACTTGATGTTACATTTAAGTGTTTACAGCACTGCACTTATGCTACTGTTCTCTATCTGCTATGCACTAAGAATCACTTCACACATTAAGGCAAATGTATACAGTATTTCTTCTTATGAAGCTGTCCTTCTAGGCATGCAAATCTTTCAGGACTAAGTATTGGAGACTTCAGGCATACAAATGGTGCTATGCTGTGCCCCCATTGACCAGTTACAAAAGAAAAGAAGTCTGATTTTCCAAGTGCAGAACATTTATTTATTTATTTATTTATTTATTTATTTATTTATTTATGCACTTTTAGACCGCTCCGATTTTCCCTCACAAACTCTGGGTGGTTAACAAAGGCCAAATAAATAAACAACAATTAAAACCAATATCAGAACATAAGGAAAAATAATAAAGACAACATAACATTATATAGTAATACAGTACAGTAGAGCCTCATACAACAAATGGTTTGTATAACATAAAATCTGTACAACATAAAAAATTCCAGAGACAGGGGAAATTTGCTCAACAGAATCACCTATGGGGCAAATCAATACAACATAAAAACGGTTGTGATTAGGGATTACTCTCTTTTTAATGCACTCCTATAGGAAATTTGTATAAAGGAAAATTTGCTTAACATAATTTAATTTGGAACAAATTAATTCTTTTATACAAGGTACCACTTGTATCTTGTTTGTTTATTTGTTTGTAAATATGATTTTATCCACTTTTCCCCTTAAAAAGAACCCAAGGCAGCTTACAACAATCAAATGTAAGTAACAATGAGTATACAGTACTAAAAGGATCAATGAACTATATTTTATGAATACAAAACCAAAAAATGTAAGCAAACAACACCCAAATACAGTCAATGAAGTGAGATATAATAGTACATTTTAAGAAACCCTCTTGTCAGCCATTCACTCAGGGAAAGCTAGCAGATATACAGTATGCTGCCCTTATATACACACACATATATATTTAAAAATTTCCACTTCCTTAGCATTTCCACATAGCCAAGGAGAACTGTGATGTTGGAAGAGCTGTACACGGCATCAAGTCAAGCCTTCTGCTCCATGCAGGAATACAGATCAAAGCATATCTCACATTTGGTTTTCCAAATTTCTCTTGAATGCCTCCAGTGTTGGGGCACTCAGCACCTCTTGAGCTAATTGGCTTTATTGTTGTATTGCTCTAACAGTTAGGAAGTTTTTTCTGAGATTCATGCAAAAGCTGGGTTCTCGTAACATGAGTCCATTGTTGTGTGTCCTACACAATGAAGTACAGTGGACCCTTGTATGACAAACGGTTTGTATAACATAAAATTTGTACAACATAAAAAATTCCGGAAATAGGGGAAATTTGCTTAACATAATTGCCTATGGGGCGAATCTATACAACAGAAAAATGGGATCACACTGTTTTCAATGCATTCCTATGGGAAATTTGTATAAAGGAAAATTTGCTTAACATAATTTCATTTGGAACGAATTAATTCCTTTATACAAGGTACCACTGTATATTAAACAGTCAAGCAAAGGAGCCCATCTGTTGTACACTAGCAGCGGGTAGGGTGAACACATGAAGAGATGAAGATATGCTGCATCTGCTGAACGTTTCTGCTTCTAAGAAACTGCTAAAGATACAGGAACATTGTGGTCCTTTTCATTTGGTCACCCAGGTAGTGGAGTATCCCACAGTGGCAGCAAGGATCGGCATAAGATTCACAGGGACTCAGCCCTCCACTCATCAGAGAGATTAGAAAGTTTCCTCTTTTGACTTACAGCTTCTGGAATGCTGAGCATGGTAAGAAAGGAGGGCATGCCTGTATTCACAGGCTTGCCTTTGACTTCACAGGCACTGTTTCCTTTCTGTATGGATATTTGACAGATTTAGTGTATTCAAGAAGTGGCTATATAGAGAAAGATGGGTAGGTATCCCTTAGCAGTGTATGTGCATAAAGGCAGGACCAACGGCACATGCACATTTGGAGGCCCAGCCTGCGTGGTACAGTCCTACCACTTCTTCATTTTTACATGCATAGGTTTGACAAGGGCTACTGTCTGCAATCCAGTGGTCAGATGTGGACACTTATGTGAACAGTGCTCTGTTCCCCATCATAGAATCTCTATGTCTCTGCTTTTACATTTTCCCCTAATTATAGTCCTTGCATTTATATATGGGATGTTATCTATGTGTGTTTTTAAACAGGCAACGCCTTATCTTCTATGGCTTCTGCCCCTCCCCCACCCTTTTAGTTATATTTCAAAAATTTTCCTTGTCTGGTTGAATATATTTCAATTCTTATAGCCCTACTGTGGACTCTCTTTCTAGAACCAGACGGCTGGAAAGGGATTTGCAGGGAATTCCTTATTTCAGACAATGAATTCAGATTGAAGAAATCCATATTTTTTGTTTTGTTTAAGATACACATTACAAACCACGACTGTCTTGGATCGTAGTCTATCTGTTCCTCCCCAGCATTTTCACCCTCCATCCCACTATAAGTACACTTACACCTACGCCTATTTCTACACCGATATTGAACTATTTCTACACCAATACACCACAACCAAAGAAGAACAGACAGGGCAAAAGGCATAACAGATCAGAAAATATGTGTGGGTGGAAATAAATAAGAGAGAGCATGGAAGGTGACCACAGTCTAGCAACTTTCACAACCTCATAGCTACCTAGGTCAGGCGTCAAACAAGGGACGTGGCTCACATATTTAGTTATATCCCACTGTTTGTTTTGTGATCAGATCCATGAGATCTTCTGTTCCTCACTCACTATGCAGTGTAGGGGCTGACTTCCACTTCTGCAGAATGATTTATTTAGCCACTAAGGTTACTCTCCTCTTAGGATGGAAAACCTACACCCATTTCTAATGTTCTGTCACTCGGCCATGTCTCCTTGTTTCCCCACCAACTGATCCTATGCTCTGTTTGCATAATTTGTACAGCCCTAAACAGTTAGTAGCTGCCTAGATGCCCTAAGCACATCAGATCTCGCCTGATTTTGGAAGCTAACCAGGGTTGGCCCTGGTTCGTACTTGGATGGGAGACCACCAGGAAATACCAGGTGCTGTAGGCACCTGGAGTAGGAGCTGGCAAACCACTCCAGTATTCCTGCCAAGAAAACTCCATGGACATGGAGTCACAAAGAGTCAGTCACAACTGTAATGTTAGCCTAGCTAACATTACCTCCCATCTGCATCCAAGTTTTTGGATGGGCTTCTTTGTCATATCTACCATTTTTCTGCCTACTTGGTAGTCCCTGCCAAAACCAGTAGGTGCCTCCTTCTTGTGAAATGTTGAAACCCAGCCTTGTTGGGGCATACGTGGCTGATTCCTTGACACGCACCAATGCAGATAGGAAATAACACCCTAAGACAGTGATGGCGAACCTTTTAAAAACTTAGTGCCCAAAGTGTGATTCAAAACCCACTAATTTTGTGCAAAGTGCTAACACAGCCATTTAGGTGAATTCAGGTGGCTGTGAAGGGGCGATGTTGGGTGCCCACAGAAAGGGCTCCGAGTGCTCCCTTTGGCACCTGTGCCATAGGTTTGCCAACATAGCTCTAATATGACGAATGGTGCTGCAGAAATATTTTCAAATTTGTCTGTCTGTCTCTTCATCCCCACACTTGGAAGCCTTACAAAAGAATTGTATACTTCTACCTCATGTCTGCTTGTCAGACATGTTCTACAGTTTGGAAAATTCCTCATTAATAGTTGATATGCATCAGTTTAAGCCTGGTTTGGTTCCTTTTAATGATTCATTAGAATTAGAAAAGAAAAACAATTCATTTCTAGCGCCAGCCAGTTGTAACTTGGAGGGGCTGCTTCAGATGTTCCCTGAATTTCAGTTGATCATCTTTAGGTCGTGTAGATGGCTACCACTGGAATGGAGGCTAGAAAAGGCACCTGTGCATGCAAATCTGAAACAGTACCGTATGCAAACTGTTGGATTGGAAAACCACTGAGTATAGTCACCCCTGCCCCCAGCCCTGCCCCCAAACAGCCATGGCAGGGCTTTACATGGCTATTTTTTATTAGTTTGAACTCTGAGCAGAAGACCAAGGGGATTTCCCTATTTCTTCAAGCAGCTGATTTCAAGTGCCTAGTTCCTGCTTAGTGTTCCACATTGGGGCTATATTTTGGCTTTTTCTATTAAGGGTAATTGTAAACCACTCCTTTGTTAGTTTCTAGCATGAGACGAAGATCATGCTGCTTCTTTGCTTCATTTCGTTTCCCTATAAATTGTCACAATGGTCTCCTCTTTCCGCTTTCTACTTTGGCAAGTAGGGTGATTCCTCATTCTGGCAGAATCAATTAAAAATACGTAGTATATGCCAATTGCAGACTGAATGTTTCTCTTTCTGTAGCCCAAATGGCTAGTATGGCTTGAACTGAAGCACTTCCCACTGCCACTCTGTAACATTTTAATTGCGGTCTGAATTCTTATTCCAGTGATGTGGAAATCAGACGTAGAACTCCCTAAAATCCCAGGCAATATCTCATGACCAGGAATCAGCTTGTCGTCTTCCTGCTGATTTTCTTCCCTATCCCTTGCAGCTTCTGCAGGTTTTCCACTGACATCACTCCTTGCTTAAATGCTGAAGGGACACATACAGTTTACTTAGAATAGCTAAGGGTATTTATACAGTACAGGATGTGTCCCCTGGTGCCAAAATTCTAGGAAGTTCCCCGGTGAGAAAAGCTGCTCGTGTTCCAAAAGACCTACCAGTGAACTATGGAGAATAGGAATGAGAAATAACATCATACCAGACAGGAAGGAAGATCATTTGGAAACGCTAGGTGGACGTGTGATCATTTATGGAAGGAGGGCCGAGAGAAGAGAATGGTGCACTCTGACTCCCACCCACCCCATTTGATTGCACCAGTGGCTAATATGTGACTTCCCCATGGCTGCTTAGAAGCAACTCCCATTATCCTTAACCAGCACCGCAGTCCAACAGTATGAGGGCACCCAGTTGCCCACCTCTGGTCTTTTCCTCCAGAAACAGCACGCTTGCACGCGTATAAATCAGATCTTGGGAAACTACCTTCTTAAAAACTTAATTCAGTGACTCTCCATGGTGGTTTGAAAAGTGATGCCATACCTTTGCTCATTTTTATAATGTGCTGCCAGTAATTCATTGCACTGTTTGTCTTGTTTTTTGTAACCTTTTGTTGCTGGCTTGTAACCACTGGCTTGTGAGTGACAGATAAGAGAATCACACGACACCTGAGAAAGTCCACTCAATGTTATTCTAAAAATGCTTCAGAAAGACCCACCAGTAAAAAGAAACTCAGAAACATTACGCAACACACCAGTAAACTAACTATATGTGTCCAGCCTAATTATTTTGCCCAGGTGACAAAACCTTCCTTCTTGTTCCTGCACTGTAAGTGAGAGGAATGATTCCTCAGCAAGCCACTGAGACACCCTGTCTTACTAAGAACAAGCAATATTGCAGGTATTCCTCCTCTCTCTAGCTTTGTTCTAAGATTAAAGATCACCTGGAATCTCTTTCAACCATCTTGACTTGAATATTTCTGCCAATCTGGTTTTCTAGTAATGGATATTCCTTGAGGTTTGGCTTGTCCAAGACATGTCGTCATTTACCATCTGGCCCACATTGCCCAAGACCTGCCGTTTCTAGGGAACTTAGCCGTGGATCTTAATGGTCGCTAGGGAGACGAGAAGAAAACTGTTCTAGAGAAGAAGGGCCCTTCAGGAGAAGGAAGGCTGCTTTTTATGCCTCTGCTCACTTCCTCTCCTTGGCCTTTTTTGAAGGAGACTTTAAAAAAAGTCAGAGGTCTATAGAATCAGATCCTGGGCATCTGGTTGCACCTCTAGAAATCTGGTGTGAGAGCCAAGTATTTGGGGACATCTGTGGGCTTGCTTCCTGCTATTCCCGAAGGCTTGCTCAGCTCTCGTTCCTAACAAATGGGAAAGGACTGGAGAACTTTGCTAGTGCTCCAAGCAGCTTCACATCAAAGCCTCAGGCCAGGCATGCCTCAGGCAATGTACTCTGATAATGGTCTTTTTGAACAAAAATATTTGAATCAAGGTCCATTGAGCTGGAAGTTGTTCAGCTGGAGCTCCAGGCCTGTAATGATACTTTCATGAAGTCCACCTCTACTTTCATTGCCAGCTCTCAGGGCACCAGCTAAAGTCTTAGGACACTGCTGGCGAACCTTCGGCACCCCAGATGTTTTGGACCACAACTCCCACAGTCCATTGTCATTGGCAATCTAGGCTTGGAATTCTGGGAGTTGTGGTCCAAAACAGCTGGAGTGCCAAAGGTTTGCCACCACTGTCTTAGGAGAGGGCTGTGCTTCTCTGGTTCTCCAGGTAGGGAAAGAAAGCTCAAATCTCAGTGCTGGTTGCCCGGAAACTTTTATTTGTGTGCATGTGAGGTATATTTAAAGGCTTTGCATGTATTTCCACCCATTCTCAGCTGGCATCATGATTCACTGAGCAAAGGTGCACACGTGTGTTAAATTTTCAAAAAATACAGCCAAGATGGCGGGCGGTGGCGGCTCCCCGGTGTTTCTGCGTCCCAGCCTTTTATTTTTTTCTTCTTTTTTATTGCCATGCCGTGGGTTTCTTACCTTTTTTTAATTTTTGGGCTGCCAGGAGCACCTTGGGAGGCGTTGGCACTTGGGGGGGGGGGTTTGCTGAGGCTTCGGAGGCTCATTTTGAACCAGCTGAGCCCGGACGCCGACGAGGACGAGGCGCGTGGATATGGTAGGCTGCCTCGGTCGGGCGTCTTTTAAGTTAGCGGCCTCTTGCTTTCCCTCTTCTCCCCCCCTCCTTCTTTATACTACTTAGCCCCCTCCCTGGCAAGCCCCCCTCCCTTGCTTGCCCTTGCGGGGAGTCCCGGGTGTGTGGCCGGTTCGTCCGCCCTTGGAGATCTGGCTGATCTGAGGACTGAGACGGCGGCCGCCATTTCGGGTTCTCTCCCATGGGCTATGAGGCGAGAGTTGATTTGCCTGCCGGGGACTGGTCGCTTGTCTCCCGAGCTGCCTGCTATCGCTCTACTGCCCTGTCTCGCCCGAGTGGTTTGTCAGCTACCGGACCGGTTCCCAGCCTTGCTGGCTTGGAAGCTCCAGCCGGTCTCCCTTTGGTGCCTTATGCCTGCCTTGCTTCGGGAACTCGGGTGGCATGTCGGCCGCCGGCGCTGCCTTATAAGTCCTTGGTGGCCTTTTGGTGGCTTCGGGCGGCAGTTCGGCCGCCGGTGTGCTGTCTCTTTCTGGGACTCGGGCAGCATGTCGGCTGCCGGCGGTCGTTCTCCATTCTCTTTCGCCCGTTGCGGTCTTAGCGGTTGGTGGTTCCCGGGCAGCAGACTGGCTGCCGGCGCTTTAAGGGTTTTGGGCTTCATGCCATCGCTGGGTCCTGTCTCTTCATCTGCGGTTGCCCTACCCCTTTTCCATCGGAGACATCGGAGGCAGCTGGTTCTCCTGGTTTCCTCCCCCCCCCAAGGATTGGTGTCCATATCTGAGGGGGACATTTATCTACTACATCATCACCCTCCAGTTCACCTGAGGAGGGTAGGAGGACTGGAGCTACTATGGCGAGCTTATTGGTGGAGCTGGGGTGTGATGGGGGGGACTCCCTGTTGGGGGTTTGGAGCCCGGATGTTGGTTCAGCGTGTTGCTCTCGATCTGGTGGCAATTGGGCCTGGCATTTGCCAGCCTTATTGCCAAGCGTCTGCATTGCAGCAACCTTCCATCAACTTTCAGAGCTTTGATCTCCTGGATTCCATCCCCCTTCTCCTCCCAGGTGGTTTACATCTCTCCTGGCGCTTTGCCCATTTTGTTTGTATTTTTTTTTATTTGTTAATTAAGATCTGCCTATTTTATTTTATTGTTGTAATTTATTGCTGTTTGCATTTTGTTTATTGTTTGTAACTTATTCATTGCATTATTGTAATTTTGTTGTGCGTGTTTATTAATTTGGTTGTATTCGGTTTTTTTTTTTTTCGCCATGTCCGCAGGGACTCACATACCAACTGTGACGGGCCGTGGGCGGTACGCTTGTAGCCGGGGGGTTTGTCAGATCAGAAGAACCCGGGTCAGGCATCTTGTGCCTGTCCCGCGTTCTGACCCCCCGGCTCCCTGCCACGTGTCCGGGAGTCACTTCTCCAGCGCCTCCAGCCTTTCCTGCATTCTGTTGAATGCCAGGTCAGTCCACAATAAAATCCCTGTCATACATGATACCATCCAAGATGGGCGGACTGACCTGGCTCTCATCACCAAGACCTGGGTGGGTGCAGAGGGGGGGGGCTTCGCTTTCCCTGCTGTGCCCGCCCGGGTATCTGGTTCAGGGTGTGGGGAGGCTGGAGGGTCAGAAGGGAGGAGGGGTCGCCATCGTCCATCGGGACTCCCTTTATGTCTGCAGGGCCTCGACATTGGTTAGCCAGGGGTTGGAGTGCCTTCACCTGCTGGTGGGACAGCGGGACAGATTTGGCATTGTGCTGGGTTACCGTGCTCCCCGCAACCCAGCACAATCCCTTCCGGAGCTCTCCGAGTTCATCGGGGCTGCACTTTTGAAGTCCCCGCACCTTTTGGTAGCGGGTGACTTCAATGTGCATGCCGGCGGTGAGCTCTCTGGAGCAGCTCTGGAGTTCATGGAAACCATGGCGTCCATGGGTCTGTCCCAGCATGTTGTATGCCCCACTCACAGGTCTGGCCACACCCTGGATCTGGTCTTTTCCTCCATGTCGGGGACTTCGAGTCTGGAGGTTGGGGGCATTGTCCCCCTCCCTGTGTCATGGTCAGACCATCACCTGCTTACTTTCCCTGTGGCGATCCCGGCCCCTCCTCGCGGGGACCATCGGCCTCCTGTTTTGGCCCGTCCCCGAAGACTCATGGACCCTTCTCGGTTCCAGGAAGTCTTTGGGGCGTTTCCTGGAGAACTGACTGGCGCGCCGGCCGAGGTTGTGGCTAACCATTGGTTTGATACAGCTGCCCAGACCATCGACCGGATCGCCCCTAAGCATCTGCTCCGGTGCCGAGCTCGGTCCTCGCTGTGGTTTACGCCCGAGCTCCGAGCGATGAAGCAGGTGAGGAGAAGACTAGAGCGCAGCTGGAGAAGAACCCGGACGGTTATTAGTAAGGCTGCCGTCGTATCCCAGACTAGACGCTATTCCAACGCGATCAGGGAGGCTTTAAGATCCTTTGTCTCCCTGAGAATTGGTGAGGCCTCCAACCGCCAGGCGGAGCTTTTCCGGGTGGTTCGGGACCTCACCAATCCTAGTCTGGCCGGGCCTCCTCCTACTGAGTTCAGTAGCGAGAACTTTGCAGCCTTTTTTTGTTCCAAAATAGAGGCCATCCGGGCCGGCTTCGACTCCGGTTGCAGTAGTACTGCCCCGGCATCCCCAGGTGCTGGGCCGCCTTCGTCGCCTCGGTTGGATGTGCTTGGGCCTGTTTCCGCTGTCGAGGCCTCCAAGGCTCTGGCTCACTGCCGACCGGCGTCCACTCCTTTCGATCCCTGCCCAGCCTGGCTTATTAAATCTGCCAGCGGGACTATGGCCGAATGGGCTTCGGCTATTGCTACCGCCTCCTTCAGCGAGGGGGTTTTTCCCTCTCGTCTGAAGGAGACGGTGGTTAAGCCCATTCTCAAAAAACCTGGCCTTCCTTCGGACGTTTTATCCAACTATCGTCCTATAGCCAACGTCCCGTTTATGGGCAAGGTGATCGAGAGGGTGGCGGCGGTTCGGTTACAGTCATACCTGGAGGATCGGCAGTGCCTCGATCCATGCCAGTCCGGGTTCAGGCCTCGTCGGGGGACTGAAACAGCTTTGGTCGCGCTGCAAGATGACCTAATCCGGGCGGCCGACAGGGGTTGCTCTACCCTGTTGGTTCTCCTGGATTTGTCAGCGGCCTTTGATACCGTCGACCACGGTATCCTGTTGGATCGGCTCTCCGAGGTTGGTATCGGAGGCACTGCTCGCAGTTGGCTCCGATCCTTCCTGGAGGACCGTCTACAGTACGTGCTGCATGGGGGGGAGTTGTCGGCTCCTTGGATACTCCCTTGTGGGGTTCCTCAGGGGTCGTCGCTGTCCCCTATGCTGTTCAACATCTACGTAAGGCCGCTGGCTGGGGTCATTAGGAGATTTGGAGTCTGCTGTCATCAGTACGCTGATGACACGCAGCTCTATCTCTCCTTTTCCACCTCTGCAGTGGAAGCTGTGAGGATCCTTGATGAGTGCCTGGACGCCGTCCTGGCCTGGACCGGGGCGAACAGGCTTAAGCTCAACCCCGAGAAGACGGAGGTTATGTTCTTTGGGAGTTCACCGTCTGGGTACGGTGGCCCTCTTCCGCAGCTGGGGGGGGTCTCTCTCCAGCCTGTGGAGAGGGTGCGGAATCTGGGCGTGGTCCTGGACCCGGCGCTGACCATGGAAGCCCAGGTGGCGTCGGTGACCAGGGCCGCGTATTTCCATCTTCGCCAGATCGCCCAGATCCGCCCGTACCTGGACGTTGACTCTCTGAGAACAGTGGTCCAAGCACTGGTGATCTCGAGGCTGGACTACTGTAACGCACTCTACATGGGGCTGCCCTTGACTCTTCTCTGGCGTCTGCAGCGGGTACAGAATGCGGCAGCCAGGCTGGTGGTTGGTGTGCGTCGCTATGACCATATCACCCCAGTCCTGGCTCGCCTGCACTGGTTGCCCGTTGCGGCCCGGATTAGATTCAAGGTCTTGGTTTTAGTTTATAAAACCCTCCATGGCTTGGGACCGGACTACCTGTCAGAGCATATCGTCCAGCGATCCATCTCGGCCCGTCCAGTTCGGCAGGTGCGAGCGCACTCGCTTCGGGTTGCCACCCCTCGAGAGGCCCGGAAGACGGTCACCCGAAACCGGGCCTTCTCTGTGGCAGCCCCTTCCATTTGGAATGCCATCCCCTGCGAAGTGCGCTCTGCAGAGTCCCTGCAGGCCTTTCGAAAAGCCTTAAAGACCTTTTTATTTCGAGAGGCCTTTGGCGAAATTTAATTTTTTTTTCTTTTTTCTTTCTTCCCCTCCGCCATCGTTGTTATTATTATGTCTATTGATGTCTCCAAGTTATTTGTTAGGAAACGTCTTTGACGTGCTGGGGCGCGCTTGGAGGCTCTAGGATTTTAGGATTTTATATTTACTGTTTGTTTTAACTTGTTACTTTGTGATTGTTCTTGATGTTTGACGATTTGTTGTTAGCCGCTTAGAGTCCCCGTCGGAGATAAGCGGGATATAAATACAAAAATAAATAAATAAATAAATAAATAAATTTCCTTGCTTCCTTCCTTTCCAGCTGCTGCCTGCCCCACCTCGGTGACATCACAGTTGCCAAACCATCTCAAGGGGCCTCCTTTGTGACGTCACAGGGACCTATCCCTTGTTTGCAGGTTGGGGCCCTGAAATCCCAGGGAATGGGATACTGCTAATTTGACAACTCTATTTTTTTTCTTTCTCTCTCTCTCTCGCCATCTGTATTGCTCACTCAATAATTTGCTGTCGCAGAGCCTTCGATTGTTTTTATGATGCCCAAGCTGTTTCTTATGTTGCTTTTAAACTGTTGATGTTGCCCCAGTTTGTATGGTCTGCTGACCTGTTCAGCCCTGCAAGCCGCCCAGAGTTCCCTTGGGAAGATGGGTGGGATATAAATTCAATAAATAAACAAACAAATAAACAAATAAATAAACAAATAAACAAACAAACAAATAAATACATAAAAATATTAATAGTGAATTCCTACATGGCATCTCAACAGATGGGCTGTTCAGATTATTCGCAATAGGTCTCCAGACATATAAAGCATGCTCACAACTTTCTTGATTACAAAGGAGGAATGTTTGAGGAACACATCTAATCTACAGTATTTGCATGGAAAGGCTACTTCAACCACTTGTTTTCTTCTGCCAGAATTTGGAGTTTAAGAATGGAGACCTTCTCAAATCTGCACAATCTGTCTCCCACTCATCATACTGCCCTTTCATCGATCCCCACACAAATTAGAAGCACTTCACACCTCCACCAGGAAGGCCACCACTAACAATCCATACATAATGAGTGTTGAGAAGGGTTGCATAGGTGGGACTTTCACACATCCCAGGCCAATGTACATCTAACAAGTCTATCTGGGACATTGTCCACCTAATGGGCCTGTTCAGACCAGGGTGGTGTGAAACCAAGATGTACTGTAAAATGGATGCCTCACACCAACTTTCCTCAGACTGACAAAGCTATTTGGATGAGTAGTGAAACTTTTCTGTCTCACACGAAAAAGTCTAGTTACCAGGACTCAGCTTCTGGATAACCTCACCTGAATGACTAAGAATCTCCACTAGACATGGGCACGGAGCGGCGAAATCTTCGTTTCCGTTTCCGTTTTTTCGTTTCCGGAAGTAACGGAAATGGTAACGGTAATTAAGCCGTTACAACTCAAACTCAAACCGAAAAAAGAAAAATTTGGTCGGGTTTTTCGTTTCTATTTGTGGGATTGCGGCGATTGCGCGATGCGAAGCACAGAAAAAGTTTTTAAAAGTTTTTTTTTAAAAAAAAACGACTCCCAGCCGAAAAAACAGGCGAAACTATGCCTTCCTGAGGCTTTGCCACCTACCAGAGGGGTGTTTTCTGGGGGGAGGTTCCCGGCCTTTCCCCCCTCCTCTCCTGTCCTGGGCTGCTTGCACCAGGCTGGGGGGGGGGTAATCCTTGTCGTCTCGCCATGCCATGCGGTGGGGGGGGGATCCAAAATGGCGACCACAATTTTTCTTTTGAAATTGTGGTCAAAAAACACACCAAAGCACCACAGAAACATGTGAAATTTATTTATTTTAAATGTCTGAATTTTAATAGTAGCAGCAGTGGGTTTTTTATAGCAATAAAACGTTGCATTGATTTTATTTTATTTTATTTTTTATTTTTTTAGACCTGCCCATTTGGGCTGGGCATGGGATGGGACCATGCAAATTTTTTGAACAATTCCACCAATGGCATGGCCAGGTTTTGACTAACACTTCTGGATGTCTCGGAGGGCATAAAAAGCTGAGGCACCTTCCAGAAATCGCCGTCGGATCTTGGATGTGGAGGGAGGAGGGCTGTGCTGGTGGTGCTTGTTTGATCGAGACAGAGAGTATTATTCAAGGAGGGAGGCCTGGCTGGGAGGCTTTAGGCTTTAAGTTAGGCAGGCAGGGAGGGAACTGATTTTATTAGAAAATAATTTCTTTGATTCCCTGCAGCTTTGTCTGCTGAAGGGAATAGGAGTTTATTCTTTCTTTGTTCTCTGGCAGTTTGTGGGGATTTTCTGATATTGGATAAAGGGGGAGGTTCGGCTGGGAGTGGGAGGTGTGGATTTATTTTAAATATATATTATATACTACCATTTATTTTCTATTTTCCCAACGTCAGTTTGCTTGCACACACACACATTTGGGGTGCAAGCCAAGAACAGAACCTCTATCCTAAGTGGAGAATATTTTACAATATTATTTATTTAGTTTACTAATTACTTACTACATTGTTTGTTTTTAAACTTGTTGTGTTGTGTGTGCACTTGCACACACAGGCAGGCACATTCCATTTCAGTGGAACAAGTTGAATTCAGAACTTGAATTCAGAAAAGTAGTTTTATTTCATTCCCTGACTGCAACTACTAAACTATATTGTATTTACACCCCAATATCTTTCTTGAGAGGCATAGTACCACTACTCTCTTTTCACTTCAGGCTTATTTTTGGGCTGTGGCTGAAGCCACCTGTCCAGCTG
>JAHTLZ010000016.1:14771439-14781888 GCA_023846285.1 Phrynocephalus versicolor | reverse complement strand
AAACCAGGGAGGACCACTCAATGTGTCATTTGAAGGGAATCATACTGTATCCGTAGGCCCAATTTTTCTAGCCCTTGCCTGGCTCAAAACCAGGGAGAACCACTCAATGTGTCATTTGAAGAGAATCATACTGTATCTGTAGGCCCAATTTCTCTAGCCCTTGCCTGGCTCCAAACCAGGGAGGACCACTCAATGTGTCATTTCGAAGGGTCTGTGTAGGCTCAATTTCTCTAGCCCTTGCCTGGCTCCGAACCAGGGAGGACCACTCAATATTTATAATTTTGAACCGGACAAGACTGTTGGGGTTGCAGCTGTGCAACTTCCCCTAACCCTAACCCTAACCCAATCTAACCAATGCCTATATGCCTCCCATCCTAACATTCCACCAGCGCAACGCAGTTATGCCTGGCTGCCTGCTCTGTCTATATGACTGCGTGCCTGAATGCTTCGCCTGCCTGTCTGTCTTCCACCTTTGTCTGCCTGAATGCCTGTAATTCTGCTGCATGTATGGATGCAATATAAGGGCTACATAATTAGCTCTGTTTTTATAGGGCTTCCCTTGTCTTTATAGCAGCACAGGAATGTTTTTTTCTAGGGTCAGTGTAGGCCCAATATTTCCCCGTTGGCCATGGCTGGTCTGAGTGTAGTACACCCTAATACCTGCCTTCCTCAATGAGTTCCTCCCTTCCCCGGGGTTTTGGAGCCACTCTGCTTACCAAGTGGTCGAGATGCACTTTACAACAACCTATCTCAAAGACTGATTAGCAGGGGCCTAGCTCTCCTTACAGCCTTAAAGAAATAGCCCTGTTCTCCTGCATCCACTCTGTCTCCTGGGTTGACGAAACTCAGTCTCCTGGGGTGGAGAAACTCTGCCTCCAAAGGCAGAAACAATCCTCCCTTCTGGCACTTTGGCTTTGTGCCTTCCCTAGCCTGGGAGGGTACCCTGCAAGCCTGCCTTTCTAACAGTAAGCCAGACTGCCTGCTTCCCTGCCTGCCTGTCTGCCTGTCAGGCTCCCGGGACTCCCGACTTGGAGGAGGCCTTCCAGGTGCTTCTCCTTCAGCCTATCAGCAGTTCAGTGCTTCAAGTTCAGCCTCCGAGCCTGACTCTGTTGATCCCTGGTTATGTTCCCCTGACTATACTTACTTCCTGTTCTTCCCACTTCCTTTCTGGCATGCTATTTCTGGCATGTAATAAAAAACAATCACTCAGTTTTGCAAAAATTCAAATGCTATTATAAAAGGTGTCAACTGTTGCTAAGATGAGTTCAGTTACACAACTGTTAAATGATGTATTATTTTTATTTATTTTTAAAAGGGAGATTTTCAGTATCTCTTCGTGTAAGCAATTGCATTTTAATTGACAATGGCATTGCGAATAGCCGAGTGTTTTACATCCGTACTGCTACCAGGAAGTTTCAAGGCATGACCTTTCATCATGCTAAGGGAAAGAAAGAAATGAATGGGAATAACCTTGACTCAGAATGACACCATATGTAATCATTTCCCTCCAGTGGCCAAGATCCAATGCAAAGCAGCATGGACTTAAGCCTGCTCCTGACTCAGCTTTTCTTTCGTAAAGCGATCCTGGTTAAAGTTCAAGAGTAGGCATTGCTCAAAAATACAGCACAAGTGTTTGATTTCATACCATTTCACAGATCTTGAGACAGAGATCCAACACCAAAGATCCAGCAGAGGCATACCTTCCCATATGACAACCCTGGCTAGCATCCTCTCTTACAATAAGAATTAACCAAAAAGATGAAGAGCTTATCTGAACCTATGGATTTGGATGGTTTTGTCGCGGATGCATTGCCAGACCCTCTTGAAGGCAACAGGGAGATTCCAAAGAGCATATTAGGAAGTTTGAGGGTGTAGGTAGCTTTACAAGTATCTAGACACCAGCTTTTGTAAATCATGTTGAGCTAAACCTCTGCTGCAGAAGACGGTCTAGTCGAGTTAGTAAAACTGAATCCAGGACTGACCGTGGGTGACAAACATCTCACATGGAATGCCATAAGAATGATACTATTCTACTAGAGGTGTCGTAGATCTGGGCCTGGCAGGAAAGCTCATGGACTGGCTATGTCAACCAGGCAAGCCTTTTATAGCTAGCCACTGCCTGCCTGTTCACTGGGTGCTGATGAGGACACGTATACGTACCATCCCATACTTGCTGGGGGTGGGGAAATGGGAACTGCAGTCCCACCCCATTTAGAACTCAGACAGCATGCATTCTATTTGGCTGCACACATAGTGTGTACACAGTGACTAGTACCTTGTTATCCTTTGGAATTGCCAAAAGATCCCATGAAAGATTTGGATGTAAAATCCAAGGTGGACAAATATGACAAGCCGCTGCAGACCTCAGAAGCAAGGTGAATGCATTGAGTTCTCCTTGCATGCCTCCATTTAAAAATGAGATGGTAAATGTAAGTTGTGATAACACTATTTAACAATGAAGAAAATAAAGTAGCTAAAATATAATGCATGGAATTTCAAATTAGCTGGGCTTCCAAGTGTGTGCTTCTGCTGTCAATTAAAGTATAAGTATGTCACCCAAGTAAAGGTAAAGGTAAAGGCTCCCCCCGCACATGTGTGCTAGTCGTGTCAGACTCTAGAGGCAGTGCTCATCGTCTTCAAGCCAAAGAGCCAGTGTTGTGCAAGTCCATGGCCACGTGGACAGCACAGTGGCAAGGAAACAGTTTTACCTTCCTGCTTTTTACGGCGGTACCTATTTATCTAACTTGCATTTACATGCTTTTGAACTGCTAGTCCACTGAGCCACCACACCCCAGAGAGTTTCCTAATTGTTTGTTACTAATTACCCTACCTTTTCCATGAATTGCATTTATGAACTTTACCTTTGGTCAGATGGCGCGGTATATAAATCAAATAAATAAATACTTTTTTAAAAAATAGTATTTTATTATTTTTGAGCTATTCTGTATTACCATAAGTACCTTTGAACTGAATGAAGAGTGTAAAAACAAAATCAGCTATTAACCAATCATTTAATCAATGTGAATTTTTTTAAAAAATTAAGCAGGTAAAGAACCAATAAGGAACAAAGAACCTGAGCAATATGGTATGAGAGCATATTTCCTGATTTTGCACTAGATGAAACCTGTCAGTATCAACATTGATGAATTGCTCCCATAAGAAGAGCCCTGCTGGATCAGGCCAAAAGCCCATCTGGTCCAGCTTCCTGTATCTCACAGTGGCCCCACCAAATGCCTCTGGGAGCGCATGAGACTAGATATCTGTCTCCTGCTACAACTCCCCTGACCTGGCCCTTGAAGTACCCCAGTTTTAAGCCTGGAGATTATACATCTCCATCATGGTTTGTAACCTGTGATGGACTTTTCCTCCAGGAATCTGTCCAATCCCCTTTTGAAGGCATCCAGGCTAGATGCCATCACCACATCCTGTGGCAGGGAGTTCCACAAACCCACAACGTGCTGGGTAAAAATTTTTTTTTTCTTTTGTCTGTTCTCACTCTCCCAACCCACAGTTTGAATGGATGTCCCCTAGTTTTGGTATTTTGTGAGAGGGAGAAGAGTGTCCCTCTATCCACTTGACTCATGCCCTGCATTATTTTGTACGTCTCAATCATATCCCCCCTCAGGCGCCTTTTTTCCAGACTAAAGAGCCCCAAATGTTTTAGCCTTTCCTCATAAGGGAAGTCCCTCAGCCCAGTAATCATTTTAGGCACTCTCTTCTGCACCTTTTCTAGTTCCACTATGTCTTTCTTGAGATGCGGTGACCAGAATTGTACACAATACTCCAGGTGTGGCCCTACTATCGTTTTGTACAATGGCATTCTAATGTTGGCTGTTTTATTTTCAATCCCCTTTTTGATAATCCCTAGCATGGATTTGACCTTCTTCACCGCTGCCACACATTGGGTAGACTCCTTCATGGAGCTGTCCACCAACACACCAAGATCTCTTTCCTGATCTGTCACGGATAGCTCAGAGCCCATGAGTTGATAAATAAAGCTTTGATTTTTCGCCCCAGTATGCATTACTTTACATGTTGCTACATTGAAACACATTTGCCATTTCTCAGCCCATTCCCCAGTTTGGAGAGAATGCATTAATGCCAAGTTACCTTGAACCAGGTACACCTGGTTCCTGACTATGTTCAAAGCTGTGCACCCTGTACTGAAACGTTCAAGTACCATTGCTGACCAAGAGGATGTAGTTGAAAGTCAGCTTGAAAGCCTTATTGTCGATCTAGCATTTACTTATATGGAGAGCCACACCTTTGACTGTCATTCTTACAATGGGACACAGGATTTTGAAGATTGTGTGAGCCAGGCCCAGGATATGGCTGGGTGTGAGCTATCACTATGTCATGTTATCTCACGCGCTGAACACCTGGAAGAGGCACTAAGGGATATGATGCACAAAGCTTCCTAATTGACTCCTGTGACGATGTGATGCTTCCTCATAGCCTGCCATCTAAGGCACACTTGCCTGAAACTTGGTCCAACTGTTAAGACAGTTCACATTGAACAAGATCCACTGGGAAGTTAGAATTGGAAGGTGTTTCATGGAAGCGCACGTGTAAGAATCTGACAAGTACACTTAAGATTTGATCATGAGAACAACCTTGTACGATTACATACAGTTCACTATTGGTTGAAAATTCCATGGCAGTTTCAGAGAAGCAGATTTCAAGTTTCATATTAGGGGGGAAAATAGCACCTGGATGATAGCAGGAACAAGAGTGCCTTAAAGAGGCGGTGGGCTGTCTGTTGCTGCAAGTATTTAGTGAAGGTTGATGGCCAATTGCCAGGGACACGAATGAATGGGTCCTGCAATAGCCCCTGCTTGAACTGCAAGTTCTTGGGTGCCATGAAATGCTGATAGCAGCATCCATTAAGGAATAGCTTGTCCACAGCTTTCAGTTGGTGCTCTTTTAGGAACTTTTCTCCTAGTACATATCTGGTATCCTTTAATTCAGTAAAGCCCTTTAGTAGCATTTTTGTATGGGCTTGAAAATCCATTATTTTCATTAAAAAAACGGTCAAAAATAGCACTAATCTGCCTTTTATAGAGGGCCCTTCTGTTTATGGGAAATGTCTTACCCAGCAAAGGAATTCTAGCTGTGGAATAGGAGAAGGGATGATTTCTGTCCTACTCTATGCCCTCATTACCTATACATGAGAATCATTCGGTTCTCCACAAGTGGAAGAGGTAGCATAAGGTGCTCTAGCTCAAACCTTCCCATTTTTAACAGCAACTGTTCTGAGCAGATAGGCTCACAAAAATATGCTCTGGCCAGTAGAAAAGCTGAATCTAACCCACTTGCCACTTTAATGCTGAACGCTTTGTAGGACACCCAAGTAATTGCTGGCATGGGATAGCTATTTACAGAAAACCAAACAAGCACATTCCATGAGGTAGCCTGCAAAATCCTTTCCAACTTTACAACTGTCCCACTTTCAGCCAGAATCCTGTTACTTATGTATACTGGCCTAAATGTATACTGGTTTTAACTCTCACACTTCTAGTTAAGTGAATGCTTCTTCCTTGTATACCTGTTGCGTACTCCGCCATGCAGTGACATGCAACAAGGAATGTAAGAATGGAATCCTTAACCAGGACAAATTTGTGGCTGAGATTACATGTTTTGGTTCGAACCAGTGCATACTTTTAAATTCTGACCACTGCTGTTCATTTTTAGCATTATCCTAGTGTTTGATTTACATCCCACATTTATGGGTTTTACTTATTTTACCTGCAGAGGTAATAGCACTGGGTTTTAATCTCTCCCACAAACCTCAAAGGGGCTTAAAAGTGCTTAACTCAAATGGCAACACGCTCACTCCCCCAGCACACAGTGAAGGGAAACAGACAGTGAAGAATAAAAAAAAGTAATACTGAGAACTGAATACTTATCCTCTTTTATGTTGCCACTTAGAAATCTCATCATTCAATTTTGGACATCTGGAAAGTGTTTGCCTTCAGCCACCGATTCCTTCATTCTCTTCCGAGAGAATGAAATGAAATTGGATGTGGTAGACCACTGTCCAATTCCTGCACAAAATGCCTAATGTGCATTACTAGCTGTGTTTTCTTGTACGCTTGTGAAATACATGCAAACATTTATCAGTACTTGGTAGAGGTATTTAATTTTATATAAATGGGCGTCAGTAGGGAGAAAGTGAGACATTTTTCATAAAATGGAACAACTTCACCAGTTCAGTGCATTTCTTAATATATATTTTTTAATAAATATACATCTCACAGGTAGCAAAAAGTATTCACAAAATTTACAGTATATACACAATAAGAAATATTGCAAAGCACGGGGCTTGCAATCTAGAGTCTGAGTGTTACTGATATTCCTTTTCCTGCGGATGAATGAGCTGTCATTTCCTGGCCCGCAGTGCCACTGTCCGCTGCGCAGCACAAAGCGTGCCTAACCTGTGTCTGGAATGGATGATCAACAGTCAAACAGGAAGAGAGGGGATGTCTTCCAGGAAAAAGACACAACAGATGGTGCCTCTGGCTAGGCTCATTTTCTGAGAATGCAAGTGAATATATCGGCGGGCCTTCCCGTTCTCATTCTGCTTGTTTATTTGGACAATCAACTCCCTGGCACAATTGCGGCCCATGCCTCTTCTGGTGTCTGACAACCCCAAACCCATTGATGCTCAAACAGTTGCCTTGGACCGCTTACGCAGCACCTGCTGTTCTAACAGCGCGCTCTGTGCTGTGCAGTCCACTCCAGTCATTGTTCACACAGTGTCTGTCTGGTTTTCTTCTTCCGTCACCGCTCCTCTTCCACTTTAGCAAGGCACGTGTCGTCCACCAATAACGCAGTCATCGTAGAGAAGCTAAAGAAAGGGGAGGGGGGGGGACAAAGTAAGTCAGGCTGTCATGAAATACTACAGTAGATAAGAGAATTCTGGCAAGTCCTCTGTACGCGTGAGTTGTGTTCCTAGACAAAATTATCATCTGAACACTTACTTAAATACATCCTTAACTTTTAAAAGCTTAAAAATGTGCAGAGACTGGACTATGCTTGTAAGATACCCTCTTAGACTGGGATGGGAAATTACTTCTAATTGAAGGACTGTGAGCAACAGGAACAATACTCTGTCCATACTGTCACAGATACTTGTTTTTTTTTTGTCTCTGAGCCAACCTGTCTATTGTCTCCATGAGAGAAATTTCTTACTGTTTTGTGGTTGTTTTACTAATACGGACTAACATGATGCTGAACAACATAAAAAGAAAATCTTGGGGTGCAAACAGCAACAGACAAGTATGTACCAGTGGGCTCATTTAAACACCAGCAGCTTTTATTTGCATACATTTTGGACAAAATGTAAGCAGGTAACCAGACTGATTGGTCTGCACCCTCCTCGGAGGAAAGGGCCATGGTACACTTATGAGCAACAGGAAACACGCTGGTCACACTGTGATGCAGCTTCAATGCACTGAAGGCAGTCAAACTGTGCTTAAGACTATGTGCTTTTCAATTATTTTGCAATTTCTGCTGCACAAGGATGACGACATCGTCACGAGAGAGGAACATTTAGTTCAAACCAAGCACATCCAAACTTCTGCCCTCCTGATGTTTTGGACCACAACTCCCAGAATTCTAAGCTTAGACTGCCAATGGCAAAGGACTGTGGGAATTGCGGTCCAAAACATCTGGAGGGCCGAAATTTGGACATGCCTGGTTTAAACTTATTAGAAACTTCCCATCTCCACACGTCAGCTTCCAAGGCTCTCTTATGGCTCCCCTTGTGCCCTGGGGAGATCTTTAATGGCCCCCAAAATGCTGCCAGATGACTGCCAACAGGCCCAATCCAAGAAGCAGTGATCCAGTGGTGATCTTGGGCTACTGAAAGTTACTACACCACCTGACGCTCCCAAAAGCTTCCCCACGACAAAAGGGTAATTTCTATTGCACAATGACATTATCCTACCTGCACAGCATCAAGTGGTGCAAGAGGGTTTTGACCATGCAGTAGAAATCTCGCTCTCTCACTACAGGGAAGAACTTACTTCGTCTTCCGTGAACTCCGATTCCGATTCACAGCTCTCCTCATCTTCACTTTCTGGCAGCATCTGGAGGTCTGTGGTGGTGAACTGCCTCAGCTGTTCCTGTATGAAGGAGTTGCTTCTTCCCCACGTGAGCTGGTAGGGTGAATAGCCCTGGTAGGTGACTTTGTTGACGTCGGCTCCGTGTTTCAACAGAAGGGACACCAGTTCTTGATTCTGCAGATCGACAGCTAAGTGCAAGGCCGTCCTTCCATTACAAGGTTCCTATTGAGAACAGAAGCAGAAAGGCGCATTTTGTTAACACTGGAAAATATTTAAGGGGGGAAAAGTTTGGCTTTTCCAATTACACAGTCGGATTTGGATATTTTTAGACTCAGAAAAACTCACCTGAGCGTTGACATCTGCTCCCAATGACAGGAGATGCTCTACAATGGCCAGATAACCCTGAACAGAAGCCAAATGGAGACATGTGTGTCCTATAAAACAAACAGATGGGAGGAAAATTGAGCACAGTTCATTCCATGAAGCATGAAAAGAGTCTGCTGGCACCACACAACTTTACAGGATATGACCCCAAGCCTGGTGCGGGGGCTTACCATTGTAGTTTGATGACTGTAGGAGAGAGCTGACTTGATGTTTTGGGCAGTACTGTGTGAGCACACCAACACCTCGGAGAGAGCCTTGTTCACAAGCTATGTGCAGAGGTGTATTTCCTCGGAAATCTCTGATCTCTGCATCGCATCCAGCTTTCAGGAGAGTTTCAGCAATTTCGGGCTGGTCTGTGATGACGGCCAAGTGAAGTGGTGTCTATAAATTGAAAGTGAGAAAGTATGGTCGGTCAAGCGCTTTGATTAGCAGGGAAATTCTCCCTCTCTCTCTCCCCCCCATAGACATCAGATGATCTGAAGGTAATGATCCCAAGTACACCTTCCTATAAGTAAATAAATCTCTCTCTCTTGTACATGCAAGGCTCCAGAACCTGCATTTTCAGTATTAGTGAGTTTTCACAAAATCCTAGGCTTTTCTCGGGTATCTATGTATAAGATCAAAAGGCTTTCTAGAAGATAGAGAAGCCTCAGGTAAGGCTATGTGGCAGAGCACCTGCTGACATGCACCCAGGTTTAGTTCCCTGCAAGTCCAGTTGAGCCCATGTGGTCTCATGATTAAGAACACTAGACTGCAGCCAGGGAGATTGGGTTTGAATCCGGACTCCACCACAAGATCCCTCAGCAGCTCAGAATAACCTCCCAGCCTAATCAACTGCACAAAGGTTGCCATGAGGAGAAAACGAGGATTTGGTGCTCCATGATGCACGCGGCATCAGTCTCCCTGCAACCTGGAATTTGAGTACTTGCTCATAGCCTTTGTATCATGGGCCTCAAAAAAGTCACCTGAAAGTATATCGTGAATAGGTATATAAAGCCACTGCAGTCCCTGAACAGATTTTAGTGGACATGTGTCACAAGGCAACATGTCAAACCTGGTGATAGTACTACAACCAGGTGGTGGCTTCTGTGGCAGCCATGAACTCAAGGGGCCAGTTTTGTGTGTGTGTGTGTGGTGTGTGTGTGTGTGTTGGGGGGGGGGGCTCCCAACCTCCTGCCCCTCACTTCTTTCTATGATAACATCCTTCAATTTTAATTCTTAGCAAAACCCTGTTTGATTGAAGAGTAGTGCGCCTGTAGGGATTCTTCAAAGGAGGCGTACCTGGTTGAGGTTATTCTGGAAATTCAGGAAGGCCTGGTCTCGTCCTGCCTGGCGGATGATTTCCAAACTCAAGGATTTTTCTTCATGGATAATCGCCAGATGGAGAAATCTGCAAAAGCAAGAAAGGGGGTGGGGTGGGAAAATCCCGGCAGTGAGTACAGGCCAAAGGGCAGGAGGGGAGGAATTTAAGAAAAATAATAATAATAATCCCCCAAAGCCCTGAGATCAGCTTTTCTCCCATGCTCAGCCCAGCAGGCAACGTGCCCGCTGAAGTAAGTCATGGAGGAAGCGCCTCCGCGTAATCATCCGCAGGGAGAGGCGCGGGCGATGTCGAAAGCCCGGGGTTTTTTTCCCTCCCAACAGCCTGGTGGCTGCGCCCCGCCGGGTGCTTTCCGCGGAGTTGTTGAGAGCTGAGTGTTCCTGGCGGCGGGCCAGGGACTTTCCAGCGCACTTCCCCCTCCGCCCTGCGCGGCGCCTCCCGCTCAAGCTCCGCCTCCCCCCCTTCCTGCCGCCGCAAGAACACTTCGTCCTCCCATAACCTTTCCCCCCCTCCGCGCCGCCCTTCCTCCTTCCCTGGCAGCTTGCCTCGCCCCCCCCTCCCCGCCAGGCGGAAGGGAAAAACCCATCCGCGCGAAAATCCCCAGCCTTTTTGTGTAACCCGCGCTCACCTCCCTCTAGGCACACACACACACACACACACAAAGCATTTCCTTCCCGC
>JAHTLZ010000016.1:14745525-14769533 GCA_023846285.1 Phrynocephalus versicolor | reverse complement strand
TGTGTGTGTGTGTGTGTGTGTGTGTGTGTGTGTGTGTGTGTGTGTGTAAAAGAGATAATCACCCCAGGCCCCCTTCCTCCCACGAACTGCAATACAATAAAAGATTCAAAGGTGCTTTTGCCCAGAGCACGTTGAAGCGTCAAATACCCCCGACCCTCAAGGGCTGCAGCAAAGGTTAAGTGCAGAAGCACTCAGCCAGGGAGAAAGTTGGCAACTATTGCTCACTTGGTTCAAAAGGTGTCTATCATGCGTCCCTACCTGCCTTTTCTTGAAAATTCAAGGTGTTGAGGAAGGCGGCCTTGACAGCTCCCAGTCCAGAGAAGGTGATGGTCTTTACCTGTACTTCCACAGCGCGTTTAGGGAAAACTGAACTTTTTTTGAAAAATGAATTCGGGGTTCTTTCATGGGAACAGGATTTCTGGGAAAATGGCAGGGCGAGGGTTACTTTTTCCTCTCTCCTGCTGTGTGCAGTTGTTGAGGGCACAGCTTTGAAAATTGAAACAACAGCCAGCGGGGGGAGGGAACAGGGGTGGTCTGATAGGGTGTTAGACAGAATCCAGAGGGCCCGTGAAACTGGAGTTTACCGGTTTAGCTACCGAGTGAGAAAACAGGGCTTCCACCGTCAGCCTAATGAAATCCTGACAAAGCAGGGCTTAACCCCTAGAGTATCGCTCTAGGATGCCGTGTCCCTTCGTCTCAGCCGCATCCTAGAGCGATACTCAATCGAGGGTGTGTTTTGGGGAGATAAAACAGAACAGACTCCTTGCCCCTGCAGGGTACTTCAAATGGCACTGCATCTTTTTAAAACCATCCTTCCTGCTCTAAAACGGCGTGGTAATTTAAGGCACAATACAGGTATATATACAGGGTGCACTGGGGAAAAGTCGGATGCAAAGGCCTTTGCAGTGCTACTAAGACAACAAAATACACGTTTTTCCAAACGGTCAACTGAACAAATCCCGCGGAAAAGGCTTTTAATACTAAAAGCGTCATGTATCTAGTATAGACAAATGTCTGCAGCGCCACCTCGTGTGTATTGTGGGCATATTCCACGGAACGATGACATACGAGTCGTTCGGGTGTTATTTCAAATTTGTTTATTCTTTCAAGTGTATTAAAATGTAGAACTTACACTAGCAATAATAAGAGAAAAGAAGAATGGGTGGAAATTAAACTCTTTTCAGCAATCTCTTGGTCTTAGCGTTTATGTGGTATTTATAGTTGGTAAGAGCACATGGTGAATCTTTGCTTAGTAGCACCTACAGCAGGCATGTCCAAACTTCTGCCCTCCAGATGTTTTGGACCCCAACTCCCACAGTACTTTGCCATTGGAAATACAGGCTTGGAATTCTGGGAGTTGGGGTCCAAAACATCAGGAGGGCCAACGTTTGGATATGCCTAACCTACAGTCTTCTAACACTACAACCCATCCACCTAAAAATTGCCACATACTTTTGTTATCTATCATTCAACTACATTCATTCATTCATTCATTCATTCATTCATTCATTCATTCATTCTTGTATAAATTGTCTTGAGAGATGCAAACATGGCTGCATCTTTGAAAACATCCAGTCAGAATATAATGCATTTTTTCACTCTCATGTATTCCTTCCAAATGAAACACGCTTGTGTGCAATAGAAAAAAAAATTAAATTGTCTGAAATCCTGTTGAACAGTTCTCCATCTCTTTGACCCTGAGTTACACAATTCAGTATGCAACAGATAGCGTCTACCGAGATTTCTTACTTTACGCCTATTGGCCTTGAAAAGTGATTGGGTCTGCATAACTAGGCAACAGGATGGGGTCTGATTGGAAAACCATTTGCTGATGCCGCAGAGCTAAGAACTGGAAGTTCAGTAACTGCTGGTACAATTCTCCCTGTTCCCTGCTTCCTTTTTTAGGATATACAGTATTGACAAAAGGTGTGAAGATAGGCTCCCTGTGATTTTGCAAGTCCATAACAGTTCTTTAAAAACCTGAACACAGGACTCTCACAGAAGGACATTCATTTCCATGTTTTAAAATGCCGTGCTTTTAAAATGTGCTAAGATGTCACACATGTATTTGGTTTTAACGTGCCCCCCAAAGACTGAAGATTTGTCCTTACATGTAAAGGAGGAGAAGGCTGTTGCACTAGAGTTTCTAGAAGACGGAGTGTAACATTTTGTGTTTCAAGCTGTACCTGCTGAAACTTTCCCTCATATACAATTGCTAAAGGTAAGGGAATAGGGCATAAACTACTATATTTCTGTTTCTTACTTGAACCCACTTGGGCAATTGTACACAACTGGCGATTCCAACAAGTCTTCTGTAGTACATTGTTCTCTCAACAGTTCCCCTTGCTCTGAATGCAAACGGGGATTCTTGTTGCAGACCTTGGGAAAACAGGAGGAGATACTATCCAAAGGTGACATTTATTAAGAAATGCAACCATTTCTTGCATGGTTATTCTCCTGACAACAATTGTGTTTTGAACAGAGCTGACAGCTGTTCCCTCCACACCAAAATATTGTCTAGACGGAGGCCTGTCCAACAGGTAGACCGTGGGCTACCAGTAGCCCGCGAAGGGTTCAAAAGTGGCCCGCCGGCCATCAATAAAAAAAGTGAAGACATAAGTTCTCCACCCCTTCCTCCCCCACCCCAAGGATCACCACTGCCCCAGCAAAGTTCTGGGTCTGCCACCCCACTGTCTCTGCCGAGCGGGGCAGTTCAAGGGCCATGGCGAATTGAAATCTGTTCCCTCCAGAATTGATTAATTGGTTTTCAATGTATTCCTATGGGAAACCACTGCTCTGCTTACAAAAGTTTTTACTTATGAGCATGTGCTCAGAACGGATAACATTTGTAAGTAGAGGTTTTAGTGTAGTAGCCCTCTGGCACTTTGGGCCGGAAAAAGTAGACCTTGGCCTGTTCAAAGTTGAACAGCCCTGGCCTAGAAAATTTTGTGAGATGGGGTTCAGTGTAATGTTTCCATGCTCTCCTCTATATGCATGCAAATTCTGGAGTGCGTCTTGTCCAGTTGTTGAGCTCATATTTTTAGGTATCACAGCATTCATTTGGCATTGACTGTAGGTCAAATGAATTTCATTCCTCTTGACAACCTGGTAAAAGTACAGTAGCTGGTATTCCTCTATCTTTATTTTACACCCTTTTAGAAGACCACCTTAATCCTGAGTTATCATTTTTTCTAAATGAATATACTGTATAGTCATATTAGTATAATTCAACATAAATTACGCAAGCACTGGGAAAAGTTTAGCCAGGGTAGAAGAAAAGCAGCTTTCCAAACACATTGTTTTGGGCACCAAATGCAAAAAGGAATATCCATCCACATTTCAAGTCTGTTTGCTTTTCAATCTAAACTTTGATTTTATTTGTTGTAGATAAAATTCAGCAGAATGTAGCCTTCCTTTGCAAGATGTTACCCTCTTATCCAAACTATGTGCTGCCTCCCAGCGCAGTGCCAACTCGTGGGCAGTATTTATCCAATTTTAGCCTGTTGCTTTCATCTGAATAAGACCCATATGTACAGTGTACTTCTGAGAGCAGGCCTGCAGGCAGACACACTGTCTGGATTGACTTGCATAATTCCTGCCCAACCATGGGAGGGGCGGCATGATGGACTAATAGAGAGTTCTGGCCAGCCTCAAGGTGTATCTCAAGGAAGACAGATAGCCACTAATTCATTAGAAAGTTGATTTTGGCAATGGTTGGCAGGGATGTAACATGATGGCCTGTGCCAAAAACAAGTATATAATGTAGATGCTCTCAGACACTCAGGAGCTTCCCTTCCCCCAGTCCACCTGGCTGTGGTCCTTGGGGCCAGGTGCCACATGAATGATGCTCTTTTCTCTCCCATGGTAAATGGGGCTACAGCCTTATCTGGGTAACAAAAAAGGTTCTTATAGAGCTATCCAATAACCCCTTCACAAGCAAGGAGAACAGAAGCTGCTGGGTACTCAGTAGAGTGGCACAGGCTCCTTCTTTGCTACTTATCAAGCTGCCCTTTCATCAATCCCCAGGAAAATCAGAAGCACTTCACACCTCCACCAGCAAGGCCACAGCTAATGACCCATGCTTAATGGGTGTTGAGAAGGGTTGCACGGGTGGGACTTTCATGCACCCTAGGCCATTGTCCACCTAATGAGCCTATTCAGACCACTGTCCACCTACCGAGCCTATTTAGGCCATTGTCCAACTGATGAACCTATTCAGAACAGGGTGGTGTGAAGTCAAGGTAAACTATAAATTGGAGGACTTGCCACTGACTTTCCTCAGACTGATGAAGCTGCTTGGATGAGTAGTGAAATGTTTCGATCTCTCAAGAAAAGAAGTCCAGTTACCATGAGTCAACCCAGAAAAACTCACCTGGATGACTGAGAATCTTCACAGACTCTTTCTGGTAGAGGTTTGAAGTGCTTCTGATTTGTCTGCAGATTGATGTTGTGGGAGACAGATTGTGCCTAATATCCCAACCCCTGTTGAGAGAGGAATTTTCTGTACGTGCATGAATGGCTTCCCTGACTCGCCTCTCAAACCCTCTATCTCCTGTGTGTAATATGTGCACATCTTATTCTTTGAAGGAATGTCCTTTATCCTTCAAACGAGGGCAAACTGCTGATATTGGTCCTAAGCTGTTCCCCCTCCTATGTTGGGCCATCCTCCTGTTTAGTGGCTGCATGGTTTCTCCAACGTAGATATCTGCATACTCCTCACTGCATTGGTCACATATACTATATTATTCCTCTTGTGTCTTGGTGTTGGGTTTTTTGCGTGGATTGTCTTAATGTGTTTGTGGGTTTGAAGTAAACAGGTACATGGTGTTTGCCAAAAAATCCTTGTAAGCTTTACAGACACACCAGTGATGGAATGACCAGGTTCTTCCATCAGCTCTGGGTCTCAGGCTGATCCATTGTTAGAACATAAGAACCTAAGAACATAAGAACATAAGAAGAGCCATGCTGGATCAGGCCAATGACCCATCTAGTCCAGCTTCCTGTATCTCACAGTGGCCCCACCAGATGCGTTTGGGAGCGCATGAGACTAGATACCTGTCTCCTGATACCACTCCCATGCATCTGGTCTTTGAAGTACCCTGGTTTTAAGCCTGGAGATTACACATCTCCATCATGGTTTGTAACCTGTGATGGACTTTTCCTCCATGAATCTGTCCTGTTCTTTTGGGTCAGGACACTGAAGGCTCATTTTGGATATCCACAGACCTTAAATGCTGTCTTCAGGTGCCTGTCTTCCTCCTTCTTGGCTTCTGTGGAGGTGGGGATGCTCTCTGCTCTGTCCACCTATTGAGCCTATTCAGACCAGAGGTGTTAAACCACAGTGAACTATAAATTGGAAGCCTCACCCCTGATGAAGTTACTTGGAAGAGTAGCGAAATGTTTCTATCTCACAAGAAAACAAATGAAGCCTGGTTGCCATGACTCAACCATTTTATATAGTTTTCTCTGAGAAATAGTCTCCTCTGTTTCATACAACATTTGTTTCAATTCTTAGATTATTTTTGCTGTCTTCGCCCACTGCTCCTCCAACTCTACAACATCATTTTTAAGATGCAATGACCATAGCAGTGCACTGGATTCCAGATGTGGTCATACAAGTAGTATAAGGCACTTGGTTGACTGATTGTACCCAAAGGATGATCATTAATGGCTTCTCTTCAGCTTGAAGAGATGTGACCAATGGGGTGCCCCAGGGTTCTGTTTTTGGTCCGGTGCTATTTATTAATGACTTGGAGGAAGCAATAGAGAGTAGGCTGATCAAATTTGCAGATGATACCAAATTGGTTGGGGTTACAATTCAACAATTAAAATACACAGTTAAAAGCACATTAAAATACACTACAGTACAATACAATTAAAATGCAGGAGACCCTCTTCTGGAGATCCTCATCATTTCTTTCTTGTTTTCACTGTCTGAAATCATTTGGTGTCTACTCTCTGGGCAGCTGCTAGCCTTTGTGGCACCTGGGGCAAGTGACACCATCTCCCACCCACATTGCCCTGAGGCAAGAGAGCAGGCCCCCAGATCAAAAAAGAAGGGAGAGAATGGGGGTGTTCCAAAAAGAGAACAAGGAACATTGTGCTTGTGAAAAGAGAACTGTGAATAATGTTGGGAGGTGTTGTCATTTATTTTCCAACACTCGCCAGTAGACTCAACTCTAAATTTCACTGTGGTCTAAATTTTGGTCCCTTGGAACTGCCTTTCTGAAGGGAGCCTAGCGCACTTGAAAAGGGCCACAGAGTGGAAACAGTTATTCATACACCAGATTTATCTGATGGCTATAATCCTGATTTGGATGATATTTCTTTCATATTGTGTTTATGGCTGTCTTGGGGCAAAGCTCCATTGCGGCCCCACTGAACCAATGAAAAACGCAAATCTCAAAGATAGCCCACGGAAGTGACCACTGATTTGTACTTTTGCTTCCTGTTCTTCAGCGAGGTTTCTCTTCCTCATTTTTCAACTGTTGTTTGCTCTGGATTTTTTTTTCTTAATGAAGACATTTGTCAAAATCCTTTCAAAAGTCCTGTGAATCTAATTGGACGTTTGACTCCTTGTTACCTGCATCTGTACATTCTACCCTCTGCTCAACTATAAACTCACTGCCTGACTCTCTCCCACGTGACTTCGGTTTGTTTGGCAAGGATCTTAGTCATTTTCAGTGAGGTCTTGTGAGGATGATGAGAGAGAATTACCATAATGGACCCAATTAAAACACTGCAGAAATTTATAAGCAAGAACAGATGACATAATTCAACCCAGGATGTTTTGTGAATTCAGTCAGAATGTCCTGCCCCTATACCAAGAGTTACTGACCCTATAGCAAAACTTACTTGACCAAACTGATGAAAAAGAGACAATAAAACCACCTTTCCCCTATTGTCTGTCAACTCATACCATCAGGGCACAAGGTAAGGGCAGTCACACACACACACACACACATATATACACACACACTTTGCAAGGCCTGTTATACCTATATATTTTTAAAAAACCATAATACCCTCCCAGTACTTTCGAATGAGAGAATTAAACTAAGTTGGTTTCAGGGCTGGTGTCATTTTTACCCAATTTCAAGAATGTATCTATTGAACAGGACTTTTGGTGGAGTTGCATATAAAGAGCATCCCCCCTTCACACTTCTGGATCGGTGGATATGTTGGTTAGGGGATTCAAAGCGGTGTAATCTCCAAAAGTTACATTTCCAAATTCAGTTCTTAGCCTATAGTCTATGGATGTATTCACTACATACATCATCTGACCTAGAGTGCAGTCTTAAGCCTGATCAAAGGTTGGCTTGGGCACAGTCTAGGGTAGAGGATTCCTTTGGTGGGCTCCAAAAAGAAAGTTAATGATGTGGTGGCTCCTCTGACTCGCACTTCTCCATGTTAGTGCCACCAGATTTTGGACCACAGTAGTCTTATCTGACAAGGTCCCTTTTGGGCTTCAGGTTTTCTTCAAGAACGTGCCGTGTGGCCATGCTCTTTCTTAGAATGAGACCTTAGTCCTAGATTACCTCATGAGAAACCAGTAGGGTTTCATCTTCCCGTGACTCAGGCTGCTTGTTCCACAGGTTGGAAGGTGCTCATGGCAGCTGCTGTTGAGAAACAGTTCTCTGCCAGCAGGTTTAATTGGCAAATGGTCTTGTTGGCTTGCACATTTACTGCTGGGTAGATACTCCTGGAAGGTGGAACACCACAAAACATTACAACATAAAATTATAACATCAGTTCATTTAAAAAAAAATCATTTCTCATCTAGCAATTCCATGTGGTAATCGCTCCTGACAGTGATATAACTCTGTGGTTGTGTGTTCCTACGTATAACCGGCGCACCTATGTACTATGTACTACTATGTTGGTCTCTTGTTTTTAGGATCGAATTGGAAGACTAAATAACCCTGTTAAGTTATGTAAATAGCTGGTGCCTAAGATGGTAAACGAATAAATAAGTAAGATTACAATGTACCTTACTATGTTATGTTAAGGTTTCTTCTGTCTTTTGTCTTTTCCTTTTTGTTTAAAATAAAAGTAAAAAAAATTAAAAAATGAGTAACACTTTAATTTTTTTTTAAATGTACTACCAGAATAAAATATTGTTATAATCAAGGGCAAACAGTGCAAAGGTCTCAGCATCACTCAGCTTAGCTACTATCCATTCATAGATCCACAGAATCACAGAGGACTACAAAGAAAATCTGTCATATTAGATGTCCTGCCGACATGTGACTTTAAATGTATGGAAAATGCATTTGTGGGTTTTCAGTCCCTTACAAGTTTATATAATGATGACAGGGATTTCACCTGAAAATTCTCAGCTTGGAGCAGGAAACTTTTGTCTGAGCTGTTGGCTCCTGTTTTAAAAAGACCACCATCGTATAACCCCCTGCGTAGCCTAAGATCTCATTTTTTTGTACGGCGGCTTTGGAGAAACAGTATCGTTGTATTGACTCAAACTATTGTACAGCAGCTGAGAGGGAATTTAAATCTGCCTGGGTCCAGAGCACTGAAAAAGAGGCTGCATGCGAAGATGAAATGTTCTCGTGCCACTTCTATGAGCAAAAGAATTAGAGGGTGAATTTCTTGATTTTTCCACTCTGATAGAAAGAGCTGTTGGGGAGGGCAACTGTGGTGCTTCTAATTTACCAGAGGGGTCCCCCAGCTGTTACCACCTAAGATCCACCTAATTCTCCCTGTGGAGATCTGTTAACTCTATCCTGCCAGTTAATGTTGAGGTCTGCACAGGTCAACCAAAGGAGGAAGAAGCAGATGCAACTTCATGTACCCATTTTTATCTCCCCATGGCATTCGGTGGGGTAGGATGCCAGAGAAGGGTGGAAAAGCAGATGTACTTCATTTCAGCTGGTGAAGAATATTTTAAAGCAATTCACAACTAAACTTGCTAATCCCTGGAGGAACAGCAGCAAAGCTCCTTTTAAAAAAACCCATTTTCTAGCACTTATTTTTATATTTTCTCAGTGCAGCACAAATTCTAGTCTCTTTAAAAAGAGCAAACAGGAAATGCACATACATGAGCTATGCTGGGAAGAAAAATGGCAATCAAAGAAAGAAATGATTTCACTTGTTGAAAAGCTTGATTGATATGACTTTTGTATTTGATTGTGGTCCTAAAATATATCTGAAAGAGTGATCAGCACTGCTGTAAACATATTGTGGATTCTGTAACAGCAACAAATTCTTTACCCAGTTAATAATAAAATGAAATGACACAGTCAGAGCTTTGTGAGATTTCCAGATCTAAACTGATGGACACCTTAAATACTGTATAACACACCAGACATGGTAGTACAGCAATAGAATTAAGAAACATCTGGATAACAGACATTGTAATTCTAAGAGATGTCAGAGTTGAAACTAAAGAACTGGAAAAATCAGCAAAATTCAGAGAACTGGGAATCAAAACATGTGCTTGTGGATGAAACATATTTCAGTGGTCCCCATAGTCATTGGGACTTTGGGAAGTTAACAAGAAATTTCATACAGTGTTAAAAAACAGTTGCTAACTCCAAAAATAACATCAACAGAGGTACAAAAATACAGCAATCTTAGGAACAGCTTATGTCCTGTGTCAATATTTAACAGATACGTAGGTTTTTGGTCACAACATGTATCTGTTATGTAATAGAGTACCAGTCAATGTTTTTATAATTTTGATTGATTGCATTTGGTATTGGGTATCCTGGAACAGTTCAGCTTGTTTGAGGTCACATCGGCTGGATCTTCAGTGATCTTTCATCAAATGAAAAACTGGCCTTTAAAAACCACCATCCACCACTTTTCAGGTCCCTCTTTTAGTAGTGCTACCTAGTGGTAGTGGAGGGCTACAGAAGCACCCCTTTGCCGTTCAGTATGCCATGCCAAGAGGCTTTCATTATCCCAGTTGCTGGAGACTATCCTCAAGATGAAAAGATAGATAGTTTCGGCTTAGCCAGAGACTAAAATGCAAACAGCTTGGGCAACTTTTAACCAGGGAACAGAAAGATCTTGGTCCCATGCACCACCTGACATAGTGTTGTCAGGTTGATGCAAGTAGAAGAGTGCCTTTAGATGTCTAGGCCTCAAGGCTTCTAGATCTTTTGGACAACACCTCCCACCATTCCTTACCATTGACCATGCCACGTGAATACTAGGTGTTATATACACAAACTGTCTTCACCATTCCAGGGATTGTTGACTTATATTTGTTAATGCAGCACTTTGGACTGGAGCCAGAAGCTAATTAAAGCTCAGTATACTTTCTTCATTAAATGTTTTGTATCAAAAGTGAGGAACTTCCCCCCCAGTCTGAGGCTCAAATTCAACAAACATCATGAAGGGGGAGGGATGTGTCCACTGTGGAAAAAAGCAAACAAACAAGCAAGCAGCAAGATGAATGAAGAGGAAGAAGACCTCAGCAGTGGCAGCCTACCTAGGGCATTTTGCCTGCATCTCTTTTCAGTAGCAGAATAGATTTCTAAAATTATTATCACTATCATTATGGGAGAGAATGGGGAATGGTGGACAGATGGAAAATACGTGTGGAATCCACAGGGAATGTTATGGGTGGTACTGCAAAATGGCCACCATGGTGGTGTGCCCATTCTCAATGTAGACAATGGTCTGGGTAGACAGTCAGAGTTCACTGATGAAACTGAATTTGCTCAAGAAACAGAATGGCTGCGGTTTAGGTATCTGGCAGGAGAGCTAGAGGTTGAGAGTTGGGTGCTATCCTGTGCTCCCTTCCTTGAAAAAGTCTGGACCTGATGATTCATAGGGTCCCTTCCAGTTCTGCAGTTGTAAGATGGTGGCGATGATTAAAACACAAAGCTACGGCACTCTTTTCAGCTCACGGTTTCTGTGTCAACTAAATATCCTTCTTGCAGAATGCAAGCCGGTTAATTTCTCCAGTGTACACAGAAGGAATTCATTTAAATTTAACTTGGTCCTCTAATTTAATAGGAAGATCTTCCCAAAATCTATTTCCCTCAAATCTATTACTCCAGAGCAGTTGATGTACAAATAATTCTCAATTCCTCACCACCATGTTCAGTAGCGTTATGAGGAAGGGTCTTTTCAGTGGCTGCTTTCAGAATGATGTCATTTCACTGCAAGGCAAAATGTTTTTTTCCTGGCAGGCTTTCGGCAATTTATTGATTGTTGAATAATTGCTTCTCTGACAGTTTGGTGCTGTCTTTTTTCTGGGCAAAAAAAAATGCATTTCAAAACATTTTAAAATCCAGTAAAATGTTTTAATTCTAGTTTAGTTGTGTTTTACATGCTTTTTAACATGATAACTTTTTGTATGTTTTTCTTGCACAAAGCCAGTTAAGGTTAATTCTAGTTGGACCATAATATGATGACTGGCAATTGATCCAACCTCAGTACTTTCACTTGATCTCATTAAATTACTCACTCAGAGAAAAAAATAGGGAAGGAGTGCCACTGTAATTATTCAAATGTCCATTAAATATTTTAAATTGCTACCTTTTCATATTCAGCTATGTGTGTGGTAATTAAACCATAATGAACTTTGGGTTTACTATTGCATGTAAAATAATTAAACTGCATCAAGTAAGCCAGCTTTTTTACAAAAGTCTTCTCAGGGATTGTAAAATTGCTGTGATGCACATGAATTCACATAGTTACTGTTTAGACTATAAATTTTTTTCAAACTTGATTCACTCCAAATGTGTCCAGCAACAACGCCTGTGTTTTCTGGCCATGTTGTGTGCAGGATGATGGCAACTGTAGTGCTTTATGAAACAGAAGACACAAAAGGGCACGAAGCAAAAGTGCTGGGGATTCTGAAAGTCATTATACTCCACATAAATTGATTTTCCTTAGCTTTGGGACCAACTGATGTGAAGTAGCTTTGTTCACTGTCTACACACCCCCTTCTTCTCTTTCCAGCTGGTCATGTCTATGACATTTGAACTGTTGGACCGGGGTGCTTTTGTGGTGTGAAGGCCACCTCTGCCAGCCTAGGTACACATGCTAAGATCAATGTCTGGGGCCAGCCTATTGTTTCAAAAATGCCTGTAAAGGGGAATAAAACAATTAAAATAAAAAGAGAGATTCCCAGTTCTAGATTCTAAAGGGAATCACTTTATGACTTACCACTGACTCATCATGTAAATGACCTGTATGGGGTCAGTTTGCAGCATTGACTGAAAGTGTTTTATTGTTGTAGTTCTGTCTTAACGCAGCAGGTGTCAGTAATATCTGAGCTCAATCCCGTCCTCTCTTTAGCTTTTGTCTTCTGTTAACTTGCACCACAGAAGCTAGGCCTCCTTTTCACGTCTCTTGGTGTCACAATTAATTTTCTCTGTGATCAAAATCTTTTTTAAAAATAAAATAAAATAAATGCAAGCTATTGGTGGCAATCTAATTGTGACCCAGTCGAATTCTCGTACCTAATCAAATGAAACAAAATGTTATTCGCTACATTGCAATTAGCATTCACCAACAAATTTAATTGTTGAGATTTATTCCCACACATGGGTAATGGGAAAGCATTTAGATAATTACAAGTGTCTAGTGCCTTTCCACTGCTAATTGCTTTTGCTGGATGATTCATTTCAAGGGCTGCAAGTGAAACTTTTATTAGGGATGTGATGGAAAGTCAAGTCTCATGGCAAAAGAGGTGGAGGTACAGATTTCTGACTTGTCTCAGTCATCCTGAATGAGTTGGAGTATCCCATGTTGTCAGGAATTCAGAGCACTTCCTTCTCATTTACATTTGCCAACCTTCTGAACCTCACCTTTTGCCTTACATAGTGCTCAGCATCATGTAATACTTCCTCCCCAAGTGCTGGGGAAACTTATTGACTCAGGTATAAGTCTAGGGTGGGAAATGCAGCAGGGCCTGGCAGCTCCTCATTTGTGAGGAGCAGTATGTGATGTTTAAAATTACTTTTAGCAACCAAGACAAGTGCTTGGGTCAGTGGCTAAAAGTCATTTTAAACATCACTCACCCGGGATGCAGGGGGGCTCAGGAGAAGCGGTATGCAATGTTTTCAATGACTTTTAGCCACCGACCCAAGCACTTGCCTCAGTGGCTAAAAGTACTGACCCGAATACAAATTGAGGGCCCCTTTTCCAGCCCAAAATTAGGGCTGAAAACTAGACTTATATTCGAGTATATACAGTACCTCAAGAGGTGGCGAGTGCTCCAGTGCTGGAGCCATTCAAGAGAAATTTAGACAATCACATGTCAGGTATCCTTGATTTGTATTCCTAATTTAACAGGGGGTCACACTCAGTGGCGTTGTAGGTCCCTTCCTTCTTCCTTCTTTTATTATTCTAAGAAAGCCAACAGAAAGTCCTAAGACTTATATCTTGGAATCACTTTTGGGTGTATTGGCAAATTTCACTGTTCCATAGTTGTGCACCAGACAAGAATTGAATTGAAATTTTATTTACGGTCAACGACCAAAAACCAAAAAAAAAATAATCATAGAAATAAGGATGTTCAAATATGCATTCCAATAGACAGCACATGAATCAAGCCTTATTACAAGATATATCATAAATACAATTTTAAATACAATTTAAAATACTGTTTAAAATTTATTCTGGTCCGAAATAAAAGTAGTCATTAGCTACAATAAAAACAGTCATCAGTTACTACTATGTTTCTTTATCTCTGTTTAAAATTTGTTTACGAACCCTTATTGCAGCAGCACAGAATTTGGCAACTTGCCTAGTTACCTGGTAAGTGTTATCAGAAAGGAGCAACTGTATATAGAATTCTATTGACCTCCCAGGATATTTGCCTATAATTGGTGAGATAATTTCCTTGCATAGATATTGATAATAGGTGTAGAATAGAAGCACATGTTCTACACATTCCAATTGGTCATTGGCACATGGGCAATTTCGATCTGAAAAAGGTAAACCTTGAAACCTCCCCTCCAGTAGCTTGGAGGGAAGGACATTTAATCTAGCCAGAGTATAGGCCCTCCTGGAGACAGGAGATATGAGCCTATTCAGATATGCTGAGAGTGGGAACATCTCTGATAATGCACCAGACAAGAGTCCTCAAATGCAGGAAGCTGTCTTGATCCATATCTATGTGCATTGTCTGTGCAGCTATATATATGCAGATAGAAGCATACAGTTCACCACAGTGGTCAAAATCTTATTAATGATACTTCCTAACATAATGCAATTGGTGTAAATCTTGGGGATAAATTGCTGCTGTGAAGTTGCACAACTCAGTGCACAGAAGAAAATGCTTACACTAAGCTTGTGACTTACACTGTCTTGTGGTGCAGTGGTTAAACTGCTATCTTGCAGCCAAAACTGTCCTAATAACTTGCGATTCAATCCCAGGTAACTGACTCAAGGTTCACTCAGCCTTCTATCCTTCTGAGGTTGGTAAAATGAGTACCCAGTTAGTTCACTGGTGGAGTGGGTAGGGGTAATTTGTAGCCTGCTTCATTAAATTGTAAACCACCCTGAGAGTGCTTTCTTCAGTGCTATGGGGTGGTACATAAGCAGCACATTTTGCTTTTTGCTTTAACTTGTGGGAATCCACCCAACAGGTTTATGACAAATTATCCCAATATCGAAAACTCAATAGGATTTTGGCCAATACAGTATATTACTGCTGGGAAAATCCCACCTATGCAATCCAGCTGTGCAGAGGGTTGTAGATTCCTTCTTCAGAGGAAAAATTGACTCTTCAAGGTCTCTTGATGGCTTTTTGGTTTCATATTCGGGTTTAATTGCATGCTGAGATGCTGCAGACCTCTGCCAGCTGCTGTAACAGAAAACAGTGGTGTAAGGTCATGGCTTTTCCCATTTTATACAAGGCTGGCTCTAGACGTTTTACTAGTTTTACTGTTTAGAGCAGTGGATAAAATGACACCCTCACCTGTTGCATGTGCATAAACCAACTTGATTGGCAGGAAGTTTTCTTCTAAAGCAACTTAGGTTCCACAGAAGTTCTTGGACTACAATTCCCAGAAATCCTGCCCAGCAAAGCTAGCGGTGAAGGCTTCTGGAAGTTTTCATCAAAGAACATCTGGGGACGTATTCTTGAAGGCTTTCACAGCCGGGATCTGATAGCTGTTGTGAATTTTTCAGGCTCTTACCTGAGCTTCTTGCCCTCTGAAGGTGCCAGCCACAGAGTCTGGCAAAATGTCAGGAAGAAAAACTTCCAGAACACGGCCAAACAGCCCGAAAAACTCACAACAGCTAACATCTGGAGACCTAAGGTTGGGAACCATGGTTCAAAAAGATGCTGTGGTGAGACAGCCTTTACTTCCTCTGAGGAGGAGGTTATCTTAAGATGTGCCAACCAATCTGCATGACACACATAGTTTGGTTCTACCTACAAACCCCTTGTTGCTGCACCCCCATCACCTACTGCCTGAAGGCTGCCTCATTGCACCTATTGTTAGAGCTTATCTTACTTTTCTGCTGACTTAACCTAAGCATGAGATTGGCTGCAGATCCAAAGCCTATGAGAATTCATTCATGGCACAATTTCACTCTGTAATCTTCAAGAACCAGGGAGGAAAATGCTATAAAACTTTCTACAGGCACTGGAAGGGTACATTCTATATTTTCTTCTGACGATGAAGTGCTCTCTCCAAACTCAGAAAACCAAATCTGATTTTTAAAGCAGGAACACTTCTTTTGTAAAAACAAGAACAAAATTGAAAGGTTGGCTCCAGAAGCACTAATATTTCAAATTGCCTCATGGAAGTCCAAGGGAATTAAGTTATGGCATGGGTCTACCCAGGTATAGATCCAACCCAGAATTGCAACATCTTAAGAACAATTTAACTGTAATTTTAGCTTAATTTACCTTAGAAACACTTAGAGCTGTTCATACTGCAGTGAACAACACAGAAACTTGTGGCATCATAAAAACTAGCTAGTTCTATTTGGCATATAACGTATGTAATATATGAAATTCTAGAGATATTTCAGTGAATCCTGGCTAGTCACAGTTGCATTGTGCATTGCAGCCTCTCTGTTAGGGCCATGTCTGTGGCCTTCACACCAGATTGATTGATTGATTGATTGATTGGAAGACCACCCGTCTTCCATTGGAACTCTGGGCAGTTTACAGCAATCAAATTCAACAACAATAAAAAGTCAGAATAATAATATTAAAAAATAAAATAAAGATACAAATAAAAATAATGAGAATAATTGGCAAAGATGTCGGCAATGATTCACAAAAGCTAAGCAAGAAAAAAAAACCAGACACACACACACACACACACACATTAAAGGTCGCCAAATACCTTATTCAGGACGCAATGGGCAGCCAAATGCAAAGTTTATATACCGCTCCATCTAGTAACGAGGCCACTCTGGGCAGTTTACAAAATTATAGCATAAGCAATGTACAATATATAAAATAACAGAACATGATAAAACATGATACACATAACCCAGTCAATGATAAAACTTTTATAAATCAGGAAACAAAGAATGGAGATTGACTAAAGATGTAATGGAACAGAATGAAATATCAGTAGATCAAGAAAAAGTAATTAATAACCTGGGAAAGTCATTCTATATAGCCAGGCCTTCAGCTGTTTTTTTGAAGACCAAAAGAATAGGGACCTAGCAGATCTCAGAAGGGAGCTAGCTCCATAGGCATGGGGCCACCACCGAGAAAGCCCGGTTCCTCATTAATGACTTAACGAGTTTCCTTCAAGGTTGGCACCCTCAAATGGCCTGCTTGAGAAGATTGAGTATTACAGGTGGTGTTCTGCGGTAAAAGCCATTCTGAAAGATACCATGGTCCCAAACTGTTTAGGGCTTTCTGTGTCAGCATTTATCTTGCAAGAAACATCATTTTCTTAAGCACTCTATAGTATTGCATTGCTGATAATATTCCATTTGGGACACAGTCCTGAAGCTGCTCAGCTGAATGAGGACATGAGGCTCCATGACTACATCACTATAGAAACACAGATTGATTTACTATGAAGTAATACTTTTATTTAAAATGATTTCCAAGAATTAGCAGCTCTTGCCAGTTTTTTTTTTTTTGCTATGGTTTGTTTTTATACAGCATGTTCCTATTCTTGCAATCAATAGCATCCCGGTCTCAACATTTTTCACAACTCTTTAGCAATGTAGCGGGAATCTGAAAGGACTAGCAATATAAATTGTTTCCTGTTTTCTCCCCATTGACCCCCGTCCTTAGCCATCCCTTGTTTTATGCTGTTGACAAATGGATTCCTTTTAAAATGTGGAAAGACGGCCATTTATATCACTTAAGTGAGTTGTACAATAGTCCTAGTCCCAAATCAGGGAACAATAGTTAAATCAAGCAAGTGCTATCTCATCCTCCAAGTTTCAAATATTTCAGGTCACTCGTTTTTCCTCCCTTCAAGTAGTGAAAGCACAAGCCACTAGAACATTAACTACATTTGAAACATTGCTACTGGCCCTAGAAAACACTAAGGGATATGAGGGATGGCTTCAGGATTATATGAAATACTGTTTTAATGCCATTATGCCTCTAAATTAGGCCTAAAATTGTTCAGGAAAGAGATTGGGGGATGAGAGTATCTGATGAAAAATAGCAGGCTGTAAGGAGCAAGGCTCCATTCAGATAAATCTCCTCCAAATTGAAGGAACATTCTCTTGAATATCTGCACAGGTGATAGGAAAGTAGGACCTGTTGGAAGAAATGTGGACATATTGGTACCTATTTTCATATGTGGTGGACCTGCTCTCCAATCTAGTTCTTATGGTCCAGGAATTTGAATCATGGAAACTGGACTTCTATTCTTTAGAGACTGAAATGTTTCACTGCTCAGCCAAGTTAGTAGCGGGACCTCCAATTTATAGTTCACCTTGATTTCACATCACCCTGATCTGAATAGGTTCATTAGGTAGACCCAACCATGGTTTGGGAATAGAAGTTAACAGGAAACCCACCCACAGTGATCAGTACCTACTGTTTGACTCCTATCACCCATTACAACTGTAATTAGGAGTCATTGGGACTCTAAACTACAGAGCAGAGAGCATCCACACCTCCACAGAAGCCAAGAAGAAGGAAGACAGGCATCTGACGACAGCGCATAAGGCCTATGGATATCCAAAGTGGACCTTCAGCAGGGCAGTGTCCTGACCTGGAGAATGATGGATCATCCTAAGACTCAGAGCTGATGGAAGAACCTGGTTATTCCTTACATGGCTGGTTGTGGTTTCCTCTGTATACAATGCCTTTCCATAGAAGTTTGCCTGGGGTTGATTTTAGTACTGTACTGTATTATTTTCACTTGAAGGTGAGGACGTTTTCATTGGCCCAGACATTAGAGCATATGGTGTAACCTGTTTTTAATCATGTTCTTACTCATTTTGCTGATCTTTATTGTTCTTTGTTTGATTGCCTTATTATGTTGGTGCATGTGAGCGCTTTATACTGGAAGGTGGCTGATATGATTTCCTTGATGAATAAGCAGACCTACTTAGCTAAGGTTTCAAGCTGATCCGTGGGAAGTCTGGACTAGCTGTCCAGTCTGGTGCTGAGGTTAGTCAATCAAGGCTCAGCACAGGCCATTTTGAAGCAGGGATAGACCTCAGCTGGCTCTTTCTTTGAATTAATGACAACCTTTCAACCCTGAGTTTGCAAGACCTGAGTAGGGCTGTGAAAGACAGGAGCTTTCAGGACTCATTAATTCATAAGAGCCATTCTAAGTTAGAAGCATCTTGATGGCACATAACAACACCCACCCCTTGTTTTAATGAGTAGCCAGATGCATTCTGCCACTGTTTACTTTTCCTTAAACCAGCCTCCCAGAACCTGGGATGTTGAGTTACCACTCCTACTGTACCATCATTTGGAAATATGGGATTTGTAATTGAATTCATCAAGGGAGCTTTGATAATTAGACGGGAGACCTGTAAATCTGAAGACTATTTTGTTGTTGTTGTCGCTCCCATGTAACTTAACAAATGGCAAGGAAGTCTATGTACACATTTGGCATCTAGTATAAGGAGAAATTTTGCAGAGGTAATATACCACAAGAAAAATGTAATGTTTGATTAACAATTTGTTTCTTGTAAGGAAGCCAAACATTCTTTATTGCTATTCTATTATTCCAAAAAATTTCATGCCCACATTGCCAACAGGAAAAAGGATGCCACAGTTTACGCACCTAAGGGCAGCATGAATGTTTACAAACCAAGAAGCAGTAGTCAAGATGATCCACAGGACATCCTCTTGGGCTCAGCATCATTTGCAAAGTGATAGCACGCAAGCGAAAATCCCAGAAGATGATTTCTTTTAAAAAATCAATTAACAACTCATCCAAACACAAAGCAATTATAAGGAATATTTTTAAACAGATGTGTAAAAATAAATATCATAGCTTGAAAACCCTTTCCCTAAATTTGGCACAGAGTAAGTGTAGATGGTCTACTGCTCTTATGCTAAATTTGGGGGTGATCTGAAGATGATTTTTAAAATTATAATGTTTGTTTTAGGTGGCCCCATTTTTAGAATTGCCTTGTAGAACGTTGATTTGCTCTGCCGTGCAATGTCATGTACTGCACTTCTGTGCAGCAATAATCACATATTGCCCTTCTTTCTTTATGCTTTATAAGTATGTTACATTAGTGGTTTATTAAATGAAACTGTAGGCATCAGGAGCAAATTGTTTTCAGAGTTCTCTGTCAATAGCCTAGTATCCTTCTGGGTATGATAAAAGCAGCAGTGATAAAAGGAACAGTAACAACAATGGCAAAACAACATTAATTACAAAGGCATTAGATTTGGAAAGTTGCTAATAATTAGCTTTATTTATTTATGTATTTATGTATTTATTTATTTATTATCAAGCATTTGAGTCTGCTGTTCAGCTTTAAAAAAATCTCTTACCATGGCATGCAGAGATTATAAAGATTAAAAAGGCAATTGCTTCATTCAAGGAACGGAGGGCCCTGCCATTAGGTAGGGGGAGGCAGCTTGATGTTGTCTACAGGCCTTTACAGACCACAATTCAATGGACCCAGATATTAAGTTCACTAGGGAAGATACCTAAGAAAACAGGCTGGCTTTCCTAGATTGTGCAGTCATCATCAGACCCAACCATGGCTTGGGAGTAGAAGTTTATACAAAACTCACCCACACAGACCAGTATTTACTATTCGACTCCCACCATCCATTACAGCACAAACTAGGAGTCATCAGGACTGTAGGCCACAGAGCAGAGAGCATCCCCACCTTCACAGATGCCAAGAAGAAGGAAGACAGGCACCTGAAGACAGCACTTAAGGCCTGTGGGTATCCAAAGTGGGCCTTCAACAAAGCAGTGTTCCAATCCAGAAGAACAATGGATCATCCTGAGACTCAGAGTGACAGAAGAACCTGGTCATTCCTTACATGGCTGGAGTGTCTGTAAAGCTTAAAAGCATTTTTGGCAAATACCACATACCTGCTTACTTCAAACTCACAAACACACTTAGGCAGAGACTTTTCCACCCAAATGACCCAGCACCAAAACAAAAAAGGAGCAATATAGTATATGCAGTCCAATGCAGCATGGAGTGTGCAGACCTCTGCATTGGAGAAACTAAACAGCCATTAAACAGAAGGATGGCCCAACATAGGAGGGGTAACAGCTCAGGAACAGAATCAGCAGTACACCTCAATTTGAAGGACAAAGGGCACTCATTCAAAGATGAGGATGTATGCATATTAGACAGAGAAGACAGGTGGTTCAAGAGAGGGGGTCAGGAATGTCATTCATGTATGTACTGAATACTCCTCTCCCAATAGAGGTGGGGGGGACTCAGGCACAGTCTATTTGCTACTTATCAAGATGCCCATTCATCAATCTCCAGAAAAATCAGAAGTACTTCACACCTCCACCAGCAATGCCATAGCTAACGACTCATACTTAATAGGTGTTGGGAAGGGTTGCATAGGTGGGACTTTCACATATCCCAGGCCATTGTTCAGCTATTCAGACCAGGGTGATGTGAAATCAAGGTGGACTTGCCATGAACTAACGAAGGTGATTGGATGAGTAGATGAAATGTTTCAGTCTCTCAAGAAAAGAAGTCCAGTTGCCATGACTCAGCTTTCAGATAACCTCACCTGGATGACTGAGAATCTTCACAGACTCTCCTGCCTCAGCCACTGTGTTTAGTTACAAAGCTCTTATAATTATTAACAAGGACAGAAACAGTTCAAGAAGAGGAGCCCAAAGTCCCTCATTTTTCAGCACATTAGCTCGATTGCCCCAGCTTTTCTTTTCTTCTTCTTCTGTTGCTTGCTGGAATGGATGGAGCTGGTGTCGGAGGAATTACGAGAACATACTCTTTATTGCAAGTTCAGAAAGATTCTCCTCAACTCACGATTGCTCCCTGTAGAGTGATGCTTACAGATGATATTCATGTGTGTTATTTGCTGTTCATCAGCAGTGCAAGGTCACTATTGGAGACCTAACTCTTGCAGATCACTAGGGAATCCTAATACATGACTTGAAAACCAAGAGGCTAGATACCCATAGCCAGCTAGTGCAACAGCACGGTAGAAAAGTCCTTGATTCGGTTTTGAAGGTTCCTCAAAATTATTCAGAAAGGGAACATGATTTTGAAAAAACATGGAAACTACTTTTAAAAAAAAATACTAATGGATTACATTAAATGAATATTAATAGCTTGTGGTTTGAGAGGGGTTTTAAATGGATCATTGTGCCCCATTTTAATATTTGTTTTAATGTTGATCGTATTACTATTATACTGTAATATGAAACTTCTTTAATTCCCTTTTAAATGTTTGCATATTTCTAATTTTTAGCTTTTAAATACTGTTTTATGATATAAGCCACCTTGGGTCCTTTGAAGGAGAAAGGAAACAAACAAACAAACAAACAAACAAACAAATTTATATATGTGGCTGAATGGTTGAACGGTAATGCAGTTGTATAAATTTTCTGCTTTTCTTTAGGTGTTTGCAATCAAGACAATTGAATGTGGAATGTTTCATTGGCTTTTTAAAAAGATCCCTTCTGATTATTGAGGTGTTGACATATTTGATCATCATGTTTGGAGGATTAGTATGTGAGACAGGGAAACCGCCATCATTATTAAGTGTGAACTAACACATATAGGGTTCAGTTGAAGTTGGTGAAGGTGGTAACAGTAAAGCTTGTTGTGAACACACATGAAATGGAGGGCATAATTATCATTACAAATGGTTGGTGCATAACCACTATTGATTCCAGGCATTTGATTTGATTTGATTTGATGGATTTTATTATAATTAACGCAGGGATTTGAAACAGCGTGGCTCTCAACATTATTAACCAGGAAAACAAATTATGAAATGAAATCCACATTTAACATGTGATTTAAATTTTGTAAAATGTATTTGCACGCTAATGAATTTTGTTAATTTTTTTCAATGTAATAATTCTTGGTTCGTACCTCTCTTTGATCCTTTCCCATTGATCAGACAGCATAGTCTTATTTCTGTATGCAGAAAATATAATGAAAGTATAATGGTAGGTGTGGATGTGTAGAGGTGTGTGTGCATGTGTGTGTGTGTGCATGTGTGTGTGCGTGCATGCGTGCATGTATGCGTGTGTCCGTGTACTGTCAGAGATTGTGATAATTAATCCTCAGCTATGGAAGTTAGGTGCATGTTGGAAAGATGAATCTGTGGAGGAACTGACTCACCAGATCCCCACTGGCTCACAGGGCCTATCTAGTCTGACTGGTTACTGGTGTTCATCCTGTAAATCCATGATCTTCAGATAAAGGAGAAAGGGCTATCAAAATCTTGACATGCCACAACTGAAAATGCATATGCACACACTTGGCCAGTGTGATGCCATGCATGTGTGTATGTCTGTACAGGTCTGCGGCCCCACTCAGTTTCTGGTGGTGCTGTTGAAAAAAATCTCCTGTTCTTTCATTCCCACTCTAGATGAGTAGCAGTGAAGGAATAGCATGGCCAGTGAATGGGTGCTACCATATCATAGATTTTGAAGCTGGTTTATCTCAGTTGCAGAGCCCATGTTTTGTATGCTGCTCAAGTTTCCCCTACACCTACAGGATATCTGTAAAGTGGAGATACAAGACCCTCCAGTTTTCACAACGTAAACTTTGCAGGGTTAGACCTCTTGGACGATTGAGTACAACATAATTAACCTCAGGCTCATTGCTTTGTGCCATTGGTTTGGGAATATTTTTGAGCAGGGCAGGGAGCCCAATAAATGGCTTCCTAAATCATCTTGTTATTTCACCCAGAGTGTAATTCGTGTTCATTTCGGAGTAAGGCTAATTCTTGAGATCTGAGAAGCTCTGACCTTCCTCTTTTGTTGGGGAACTAATTAACGAAATAATGGTGATAATTTTAAAAAAGACAGAACTCGCTCTTGCGTCTTCCCATCAGGATGAGGTTTTTAATTTTTTTTAAAAAAAAACAGAGTACTTCTAATTAGCAATAATTAAAAATTAATTAAGAAGCTCTCTGCAATCGCCTTTCCCCACCGGCGCCCGGTTGCGGGAGCTGTTCTCGTCCCTGTGGTGCTGAATCACAGCTTAATCACAAAGGCTAGATCACGGCTAATCCAAACAAGCCAGTCCCTGTACACCCTAATCACTGCCGCCTTCCAACAGCGACAAGCATCCACCCGGGCCATTAGGAAGGAAGGCCAATTAGTAGGTTAAAGCACATAAAACGTATAGATTGCAATCCCTTCTAATATATTGGCTGAATACAGATGTAATTGCTTTATTGTTTATCCTGGCAATGGCTTCCGTCATACTGAGGGATAACAGCATTAGGAGGTTTCAGAAAGAATACTAATCACTTAAGCTGAAATTGTCAAGTTTCAGGTATTAAAGGCAAAGAGGGGGGGGTTAGGGCCACTTTGTACATTTCTTCCTCTGCCCCAACCCCCTTAAGTTCATCCATGGTAGAGAAAAATACTGTACATTTATTTATTTATTTATTTATTTATTTATTTATTTATTTATTTATTTATTTA
>JAHTLZ010000016.1:14729734-14745515 GCA_023846285.1 Phrynocephalus versicolor | reverse complement strand
AAAAAATGCCCGAGAAGTATGATTCTGCCTAATGTCAGGTAATTATTAAAGGGAGGTCCTCATTATCTTAATTATGGTTCTGAAGCAAACATTATTCCAGTATGATAAAAGATGACATGACACTAAAGGTAAAGCTAGAGCAGATGTTACATGAGTAACAAGCCAATATGCCCACATTCTGGTAATTTCTCCCCCACTAGACATGTTCTCATTAATCTCTGATTAATAGGATTTGAGTATAGTAAATGACGATCATCTATTGTCTGTCTTTGTGCAACACCATGGAGAGAGCAATTTGTCAGCTCGGCTTTTGTGTGACTATTTAATGGAAAAGGGGGGGGGGAGGAAGAGAAAAGACGCTAATCTTCTAATTGGCATCTATAGAGAAAGGTCTAAGAACACTGCCTGCCTGGAAATAGCTTATAAGCAATTCCTTTGCCGTGTGACTCGGCCTGAGACAGATGCAGAACCCAATGTATCTTTTTCATAACCATTGTAGGAAAAATACAGCACAGTAAGGTAAAGAAAGGAGCAGAATAGATAGATAGATAGATAGATAGATAGATAGATAGATAGATAGATAGATAGATAGATAGATAGATAGATAGATAGATAGATAGATAGATAGATAGATAGATAGATAGATAGATAGATAGATAATATAGCTATATAAACTATAATGACTGGTATGACTTTCACAAAAGTGAAAAGCCCTTATACTGAAATAAAAAGAAAAAACAAGAAAGAAGGAATTCATGGAACTATTATTTAACACACACACACACACACACACACAAAAGCAGCCTACTGGGCAGCATGAAATAGTACATGGATAAGATCCACTGATGACACTGTATAACATTGCTTTACTTCTTATTTAATCATACCATTTGGGCTTAAACAGCATAATGTAGCTGCAGTTGAAGACTTTAATGGCACATTTATTGCATTGGGATGCATATGCAGCTCTAGACTCTGTTTACTTGGTTGTTATTTGGTCGTATAAAGGAAGTGTGACTTATTCCTGTGTTGGGTAACAGGCTGCTGCCTTAACCATTTCCTTTAATCACCCATTGATGCCAACCAGATGGAAAAGATCTTAACCTGAGATGAGATTATCTATAAAATTGTCATGCATGATATTATGCAAGTGATTGGAATTAATTCTTGCAGCTTGTCCTTTGTAACTGGGAAGACCATAAAGTTTTGCCACTGCAAAGGATGTATACAGTTCCCCCTCCCCACTGAATGGATTTTTATTTTTATTTTTCTCGTGGATGGCCCTGGTACAGTGACTAGAAGCCCTCCCATGCAGGGCCCTGGGGGTAGGAAGAGTTGCTGTTGTTTCTCTTCATAAAAAAAAATCCGAGTGAGAAAAATGTCTCATATCACCATTTGTGTGGCTAGATAATTTTGTGCTGCAGTGAGAGAAACTGAGTGAATGCTGCAGATTAGATTTGCAATATTGATCTGAGAAAAGCAATACTATGGACAAATAGATTAAAACCTACCGTGGAGCCTAGTGTAAAAGTAGAAAAAGAATGAGGGATCGAATATGCAGTAAATCCAAACATGTGGCAAATCAACACCATGTGCAGTTACGGCTGAAGCTCCCCAGCTGATGCGCTACATCAAAAATACAAGAGCCAAATAAATGTGCAGTTGTAGAAAAAGAACAAAATAGTGAAGCAAGAAACAGAAATGAGAATGGCTTCGTGGACACTTGGCATGTGTGTGAGTTGTTACAGTCATGAACGACTCTTGGTGACCCCATGTCCATGGAGTTTTCTTGCTAGGAATTCTGGAGTGGTTTGCCAGTTCCTAATGCTTTTGAATGCAAATATCACAGGTAGATGACTCCATGTACCAAGTTACTGCAAATGGCTGGTTGCGACAGCAAGCTTTGTACCTTCAGAAATTGCCTTATCTCTCCTGGTGGGGGAAAATCCATCTGCCATCATGGTGATGGTTCAAACTGCATGCACCGGACAAATGCAAATAACTGTAGATATTTTGGAACTTTACTGCCATAACTAAGATTATATGCTGTCCCGTATTTTTCTTTTTTATGTGAGCTTCATCTTGGACACTCCCCCCCCCCCCCGCTTCAATAAGTACTAATACCCCGCTTCCTGAAAAGGCGGCTATAAGCGTGTGTTGGGAGATTAAACTTCAAGAAAGTATTATTTTGAAACTGTTACATTTATATATTGTTCTACTGATCTATTTGCCCGGCTGGGAGAAGAAAAAGGAAAAGTAACTGCTTGATCTTGGAAGTCTCAATGTTTTCAAAACAAACCTCCAGATAAAGGACTTGGATTTTCTCTCGCTCGCTCGCTTCTACCCTGTCTTTGCTCTCCTTTTTGCACCCCTTCCCTCCTGGAAGTGATTAACCCTTTGAGGTGGATTATAATTTGAGTGCAACCGGCACAATGACCCAGAAATCAGTGTCAGATGAGCAATTTATGAATCTGCTCGATAAGCTTCAGAATATAGTGGACTCTCTCCAGACTAAACTTTTTCCCGAGCTTGATTCAGAAGCAGATGAGAGTCCAGATTTTGGTCTGGATCAGAACACTGAGCCCAATATACAAGTAACAAGAAACATTCAGAAGGTATATTTGGAGAGTATGGAATCTGGCACTGCTCGGGAGACTAAGCTTTCTCCAGAAGAGGAGAAAAGTCTCATCTTCAACTTTTCTTTCAAATGAACTACTGCACTCTTTTCCCCTATCATGTTTTGTTTGTTTTATTTGATTTTTACAACAATAAGCACTTGTTTATTTTGGCTCAAAAAACCCACAGGCATCTCACAACAAGGAAGCACTGCAACCTAATTTTTCTGTGGCAAGACATACTGAGAATCATTTGTAAATTAAGGCCTTAGTTTCTTGTGGGTTGAGTAACACCTAAATTACTATTTTTTAAAAATGGGGACTGCCAGTCATTCTTTAATTAGAGGGCCCCACCCAGAAATTTGGAATAGGAATAGAACAGCATTTCAGGGTTGCTTTTGCTTTGTTTTTGAGATGAAAGTTATGAGCTTTTGGTAAACACAATGTTACGTATTCGGAGATAAACTAGTGATTTCTGAAGCACTCTCCAGTTGCATTACTGCTGCTTAGCAGAGTAACAGCTTCTCGTGCCCTGCAGAGTTATTGAGGAATACACACATATGAATACTATGTGGATAGAAAATACTGAGGTTCATAATATCAACCCAGTGGGTGCCAGCAAGTACTGAACCACAAACTAGAATTAGGGCATGATCTGGATGGAGTTAAGCGCTTTTAAGTCCTATTGATTTCAGTTAGTTATTATTCATATGTTGAAATCCTTTCCAAAAGCACTTACAAATGCTTTAATGCTAGCTTGATTATGTCATGAATTTGTAAACAGACTATCAATGTAGTTTTGTGAGATATGTGAACAATTGTACTTGATGCATTATACATTATTGCTGGTTTCATGATTATTCCTTATGTCAGTATTTCGTAATACTGCTCCAAGACACCATTATCATTGTCACCATCATCATTTAATTTTTATTATTGCACCAATAAGTTCTAGTCTCAGGTGTTTTTTAAAAAAATGTTGGCTTGTTTAACTGCTGATTTTTATGCCATATTTAAATGAAACATAATTGCATTGTTGCAAATGAATTAAAGCCAAACTCGTGAAAGGAGCAAGACATGCCATTCCCACAGGTTATAATGGGAGCTGCCAGATGGTGTACATGATGGGAATCTGTCTCTAAAGCTTGTTTTTGTGGTGTGGAATCCACTGAGCAGCTTCCCTGGGCCTCTGCGCACGAATACGCTGCATCTGTCTATCTCTGATGTTAAGTTGTCACATATTTTCCAGATGATTACTTCCCATCCAGTACATTGCTGTTGCTCTCTGCTTTTTCATTCTCTCACAGTGTTTCAAAGCTGGCTGGGTTCAGGGGGAATATTTTCCCTTGAGAGACAATATTATTGCATATTCAGTGGCAACTGCTAGGTTAAAATGAAAAGTTCCCTGCCAAGGAAATGTAGAATAAGGGCTTGCCTTAAATTTCACCTTAATCTAGTTTGATTTCTTAGCTGTATATACTGAATGTATCTCAAGAAACCCTTTCACTGACAGAGGATAGTATGCTGATAACATGGGCAGAGGAAACCCTACATTTAACTGTTTTAGATTTCCTCAGAATAACAAAAAACAATATACCTGATCAAAATAGGTACTTTGAATGTAAACAAGACTGTTAATAAGTTATGTTTTATCTTGTCTGATTGAGGGGATTAGTGAAATGGGATGCTATAGTTAGATCTTTGAGTATCTCCTACTTGAAGTAGGAAGAGACGACATTAAAAGATGGGGTGAAAAATAAAAATAAAACTTCAAAACCTTTCATTTTGTGCATCTGGAAATTAGAGAGCAACATTCTCGTAGTTCTGTCAGCATCTAAGACAGAAGCAATTGTCAAGTGTTGATAAGCAGTGGTTAGGAGGTGTAGTCTACTGGGAAGGTTTTTGATCCAAAATGAAACAGCTTTCTACCCCTGCTAGTCAGGCAGAAATCTAATTACTCTCTTCTGATCTACTATGGAGAGTTAAACCAAAGAGATGGATGTTATGGACAGCTTCATTGATTTTTATGTCAGAAATCAACAAGTGCAGGTTTTACACTTTGCACAGAGTTGTTTAACTGGTGCCAGGAATCAGATACTTCAAACTGATTTACCCTGCTATCAAGTCAATAAGCATTTTTAGTTGTTTTGTTCAGGTTGCATTGCTACTGTCATCATGACAGAATTTTTTCTACTTGGAATTGGAGGTGTTTGTGGAGTGTGTGTATTGGGTGGGGGGAGTTTGACCTATTTGGACAATGACAAAGATGTGGTTTTTTAAAAAAAGAACCCGTTCTCTAAAATCTAGGTGAAAGGATGCACCAAATAATTGCATAAATAATGAAAAAAAGCAATTTGAAGAGTCTTCTATCATACAAGCCACATAGAAACACAACATACAGTTTTATCAGCTGCTTGTTAGGGTCTGGAAACCAATATCCTGTTGCTAGTCCCACATAGTGTAGACTCAGAGCTTCAGTGGGATTTTCACAAGAGCTGATTTACCAGTAAATGACTGAACTGATGGGTCTACTCTAGAGCTGAGATTAGCAAAAGGATGCTGACTCAAATATAAGAAAGTAAGGAAACAGAGAGAGATAAAATAAAAAGAAATGAGGACTTGTCACTTGTACTACTGTATAAGCATAGTGCTTCCCCTCTTGCTGCATAGAAGTCCAGCAAGAACAGGCTGTATCATAATTTTCCTCTATGACATTTAGTTTTTGATATACAGAGGCCATCTAATTTATCTGTGCAGGAAGTCAAAATGGGAGAACATTGTTCTACATGCTGCCTAACACAATGCAATTTTATCACCTCACTCATTGTTTATTTGAATTAATCCTGTGCTTTTCCTATATTAATCCTTTGCTCTGGCGAAGGTGTATGCAGTGTTGCAGTTAGGAACTTAATGGTAAATCCAAATTTTAGGTTCCATTAGAAAAGGCCCATTGAACTGGGGGGCTTTTGGTAAATCAGGCATTTGTGACAATGGTTCCTTGCTCGTTGGCATTAACAATTATATTGAGCCCTTGGTCTAGGAACACAGAGTCCAAAACTCAAAACACGCTGTGCCATCTGTGTTGGTTAGTCACTCCCTGACAGTATAGCCTACCTCACTGGATGGTTGTGAATACGAAAGGGTTGAGGGAGAGACCTGTCAGATACCTGAGCAACTTCAGGAAAGGTGAGACAAAAGCATAGTAAATAAATTGATCTTGGTAAAAGTAGTATGAAGTTATACATGGTTGTTGGTTATAAATCTCTTCACCCAGCTGAGACCCAGATTGTGACAGCCTGTTGATGACAGAAAGGTTGAGTTTCTGCTGACTGTTCTGATGGTTGTTTGAGGGTGAAGGTGGGTGGCTACCCATTTGTGCATTAAGTCATGCACACACCCTGCAGAAAGGACAAAAGAGTTCGTGGATTTTCATTAAATAGACACAAGCTAATTCATATATGAACAGATGTAAAGTGAAGATCAATTACTGTAACGTAAATGGGAATAACATACATTTCTTTCAGTTGTGCAGCAAAGCTGATCAGATGATGTGCATGGCTGGTTTGGCTCTGGTCCATGTACTAACACCTGATCAGCACATTAAGGATCCCTGGCGCTCCCTTATTATGGCTCGCTCTTGATCTTTCAATCAGAATCTGTCAGAGTAGCTCCTCCAACAAAGAACTAACCAGAGCATCTGTTTGTCCCAGGCAGTTCATTTGAGGGTGCTGACTCTGAGGAAGGCCTGGATGGTAGTGACAAGGAATGGGCCTTCTTGGTAGTAATTCCTCATCTGTGAAACCAATTCCCTCGGGAAATTTGCCTGGCTCCCTCACTTCAAGCATTCAAGAAACAATTAAAAACATGGCTATATAGATTGACCTCCCCTGATTTTCGAACCAGTAACCAAGATGCTAGGTAATTCCCATAATTACCACTTCTGTGTTGATTTTCTCAAATTTCTACACTTATGTTTTTCTTATTTTTTCTTATTTTTGTTGCTGATTTTTGTTTCATTATTTTACAATTTATTATGGTTTAATATTGTGTTTATAATAAGGCTTATGTGTGTTTTGTTATGTATTTTGTACTCTAATTTGCTGTGCCCTGCCCTAAGTAGCCCTCGGGCTAGATGGCCATGGTATACAAATAAAATAAAATAAAATAAAATAAATAATCAGTCTTGGATTGTACAATCTTTCAGACAGAGGTTACCTTTAATACAAGACTATTCTTTGGAGAGGACTACTGCTAATGGGTCTCTGCTTTTACCTTTTTTGCGCGTGAGAGATTTTGTGTGCAAGTCAGTTTCATGAACGTCTAGGCCAGGGTTGTAGGGTGTTCTTTCTATTGTTTTCCTGATGCTACAAACATTGATGATGTCATAATAAAATACTGTTATTTACCACTGTGCCTGACATAGCTTCCCTCTTGCGAATTTTCATGCCATTTTAGCGACCCTCAGAAATATACTGAGCTTTTTGCTTGTTTGTTTATGATTCAGCCACGGTGAAAGGCCCATTTTGTCCTATCTATTGCTTGCGTGGCCAGGCTGGCAGACAGAGACACAGAAGCTGGAAGGAGTGCAGCCTTGAGATTATTTTGATAGCTTTTCTTCCTTGTGTCCTGGGAGATAAGGCTGTTTCTCCCACAGTCACATTTTTCCTCTGTGACTGACAGGCCCTTCATTGCAGATCAACCTCCCCCTTTTGTGTCCTTTCAGTCACTCAGAGGTTATCAACTAAAACTGCACTCAGCATTCAATCACATTTTCCCCTGTGGCAGCAACTCCTGTTAACACAATTAACCTTCTGATGGGATTGGGAACATAAAATGAATCGGGGCACATGAGGGAGAGGAGGAGAAGGGGTTAGAAATAAACTGAAATGCATTCCCATGTTGTGGATTGAGGAGCCACGCTCCACAGCAAATTTGTGCCTTTGCTTCCCCCCCCCCACAACAAACCTTTCACAAAAGGCCCTCTTAAAAGGATCTTGGGGACGTGCTCTATTATTTTAAAAAACAAGGATTCTAGGCCTTCACTGCCTTTGCCACTTACTTGAGCAAACCAGTCAGATTCAACTACAGAGGATTTAAAATCTTAACCATTTCCCAAGTACTTTGTTCGAGGCATCTTAAACTGGAAAATCTTAAAAGATAGTTCCTGCAGTGTGTTCTTTGATTTGCTCCTGAGGCGGGCTGCAGCTGTGGACATTGTTTCTTTGTCAAGTCAGGCCGCTGGTTTTGAATCTACCGAGTCAATGTGAACCCACAAAATTCATAACTAGGAGCAGTGATGTTTAAAACATCTGAAGCCACAATATAAAGGGTAATTTGCTATGCATTGTCTCAAATCACAGAAAAAGATTTGGAAGAAATATACATGAGAATTAAGGAGTGCTGCTTTTCAGTGACTCTAATGTTATCCGTTAGAGTCAGAGGTACAGTGTTACTCCTGTGATATTTTGAGCATGATCAAAAACTCATTGAAGCCTTTCAAAGTCATCTGAGTTGGTGTGACACAGAATCCACAGAGATGATCCTACCACAATGTGTGTCATCTAATCAAATTGGATATTTTGCTGGGAATTTGGGGTGCATTTTGGAGGGGAAATTTATAATTGTGCAGTTATATATTAAATAAAAACAATATAAAAATTCCTCACATCTGCTTCTAGACTCTCCTTTTCTATGAAGGCAGGGCAACAATTATTGGGAATTGTAATAACTGTATAATTGTAATATTATCTGTGTACTGTAATTGTATTTTTATCTGTTGTAAACTGCCCAGAGTAGCACTTGGGCTAGATGGCTGTGGTATAAAACAAACAAACAAACAAACAAACACACACACACACACAAACAAACAAACAAATAAAAAGGCCAGCCTCTGGGCAGTTGTACTAACACATATGCTCTGTTTATCTATGGGCACAACCTATTTCACTGGACTGGAAAGGATCACTTTGAAAATAAGTGGGGGTCAGCAAAGTACATACTGAGGTGATAACACCTAATTAGGCCAAACAACAGGCCACATAAAATGTGTACACTTTTAAGAATACTTGTTTTTTAAGGCGGGAAGTACTGTTAAGATAAGAAGAAGGAAAAGAAAATGGGGAAGAAATCTGAAATTGAAGTTCTTGATATCTTCATATTATTTCAGGATGTAATGTGAGAAGGATGTTGCAGGCAAAGAAGTGGGTGATAGGTGACACAATGATGCTTCGTTTCATTTGGGTCCTACGGTTTCCAGAAGCTTCCTCACAATGAAATGGATCCCAAAGGAGCCTTCAAACCTTCAGGGATTGGGGGTGGGAGATCAAAACATGTCAGGTAACTCAGTTTCTCTGGCCACCTCTTGAAAGATTTCAGGTTGAAATATCTCAAGGTATGGAATAAATTTCGAATGAAACTAACCAGTTTTGCCAGCAGGGGAGTGTAGTAAAGAGAGGTAGCATCGACATTCCTGAAATTGTTGTACAGAAAGACAGAACTGGCTTTCTTGCATGCTGTAAATAAATTAATTCTTTTAAAGTGGTCTTTAAAACTTCTTGGAATGGGATGCAAGTGCCTCTCGTCATCCCTACAGCCATGCACAGACTAAATTGTAGCACAAATCCTAAGAGAACACAATTCTCTGCTCATCTTATTGTTGAAACATTACCTTCTGAAAGCACAGGGCATTGGGAGATTATGGATCAACAGCCAGAAGGAGATGCACCCTGGTGTGATTTATGGTCTTTAAGGTCTTTGTGCCAGATAATAGTGCAATTCACATAGCACTTAGTGCTAGGAAGACTTCCTTTACATTGGTCTGAATGATCATGGATAATGTACGCTTTAACTCTTTGAGGCTTTATAAACTCTTGAGAAATGGAGGGGAGAAATTTTGGTTATTATTTGTCTCTCTTTCAGGGACTTGACACACTTAAATCATGTCATATTTATGGGACAAGGACATTTAACGTTAGTGATTGATAAAACAAGACAATCAGTGGTCTCAGCATTGCTATAAGAGTTATGATGCAGGATCAAATGGTATCTTGCTCATAAAACATGGTGGTTGACCTTGGGTAAGTTATTACTTTTTCACTTCAGGCTGTCATCCATAGTATGTGATTAACAGTGTGTGAACATGCCAGTGAGGAAGAAGAATGAGAATCTAAATCCTTTACATGCAAGTATAGCTCAGTGAGTACATTGGCAATGGCCAATGACATGAATTGTCAAATGCAGGGATCCTGTTTTAAGGAAGAAAAGATGGGAAGTGTGGCCCAGGGCACAGAAGAACATTCTGGCTTAATAATTTAAGCCAGTGGTTCACGGTGGGTGCAGCTTCTCTTATTAGAATAGCTTTAGATGAGAAACAGATTGTGCTACGGATTGCCAACATTCTACAAGGACATGGTACTTTAAGAAGAGAAGAATCCTGTATACAGAAAATGATGCTCTTATCTCCTGTTGTCTGAGTGTCACTTGAAATCCCACTTGGATAACTTAGTGTGGTCTCTCCAGTGATCATTTACACCAAGAAACAAGGTAAGGTTTTTAGGTAGCTGGAAAGTTCATACGGATGCAGGGTCTTCTCAGTGGCTGCTCCTGGGTTGGAATGTGGTGCCCTAAGAGGCCAGATTGGCCTCCCCCTTCTTGTCTCTTTATTGACAGTCAAATCCTTTCAGGTAGGATTTTAAGCAATAAATTACAGGTTTTACACTCTTTATAATATTTGGGATGTATTTTCAAATTTGATATATGTTTAATTGTTGTTTAATGCAATATCTGTACAGTATTTTAAAACTGTGGATTGTTCTATAGTTTCAGTTGTTGTGAGCCGACTTGGTTCCGCCATGGGAAGAAAGGCAGGGTATAAATAATATATATAATCAAATAAACAACATGCTTTAATTTAGTTGTTGTTGAGATGGTATGTGGGAGTCCAGCTGATTTCAACCTGTAGTGATGCTAGTATAGTTCTCAAGATACATAGGTACTTACGAATGCTACCCCTCAGTGACTTTCTAGGGCTAAATGGGAATTTGAACCCAGGTCTCCTGAATCCTAATGGGGCATGGTGGCTCAGTGGACTAGAGTGCTGAAGCTGTCGGCTGCAAACTTGGCAGCTTGATGGTTCGAATCCCAGGTGCCACGCAGCATTAACCCCAGCTCTTGCCAACCTAGCAGTTCGAAAGCATGTAAATGCAAGGAGATAAATAGGTATTGTTGAAAAGCAAGAAGGAAAACAGTGTTTCCTTGCAGCCATGCTGGCCACATGGCCACGGACTTGCACAACACTGGTACTTTAGCTTGAAAATGGAGATGAGTGCTGCCCCTAGAGTTGGACACGACTAGCACGTGTGTGTGTGTGTGGAGGGGAGGAACCTTTACCTTTACTCCTGAATCCTAGTCTCAGTCCTTACACTTCATTGGTGGTCAGTTTAGAAGATCTAGACCAGTGGTTCTTAAACTGTGGGTCTTCAGATGTTCCTGGACTGCAACTTCCAGAAAGCCCTTCCAACACAGTGAGTGGTGGAGGCTTCTGGCAGTCTAGGAACATCTGGGGACCCACAGGTTGAGCACCACTGATCTAGACCCTGCTTTTGCCTGCAAACCCCACCCTAGCCCCCATAGGAAGATAGAAGCTCTCTATATAAATGCACTTGCTTTGCTGAAAAATTCCTTGTTTTGGTCACTTCATGTCACATCATCATCCACAACTGTGCCATACACCAACTCTGTGCGACAGTGCTTAGATGACATCCACTGAGAACAACTACCGGATCGTGTTGATCATGAGAATGATTTCTTTCCTTGCAAGCTATGTTGGCTGGTGGCACTCATTCTGTATTTATGCCTGGTATGTAATATGGCTATTCATTGTTTCCAGTTGCTGTTTGAATGAAGCAAATGCATCATGATATGTCAATATCTCCAAACATGTTCTGCTGCAACCCCGTACCACAGCACGGCCTGCCATTGCTTGTAAGTGAACAAACTATTTTTAACAAAACAATATTTTTGTACTGTCACCATGCATCACAGATAATAAGCATTTTAATGTTGTTTCCCACAATTAAACAGTAAAATGGATTGGGCAAAGAGCAATGTGTCAACTGAATGTAAGCTTTCCAGAAGCCCCAGGGCAGCCAAATGGCACTCCTGAGCTGCTGGAGTCCTTCCGATTTTTTTTTTTAAATCATGTTTTGTTCAGATAAACCAATGGCATATTCTGGGATTTGCAGACACTTTCCTCACATTTTACAATGAATATTTTAATCATTTTCTTTGTTCTTACATGCAAGTCTTTGAAACATTGCATTAAATATTCTCACTCCATTTCAGTTACCTTAGTTTCTTATCTTGTCATTAATTTTATCAGTTGTTTATCAAAGCTTTAATTTTATTTTCACTACGCAAATGGTCTGTCTCCATCCAGTGATTGTATTTTTGAGTTCACTCTGCAGTTCTGCTGGTTCACAATTGATTAAGTGCATCTCTATTTCACATATCTTTATATTCTTCAGAAACAATTGTTTGTTTTGATAACTGTTGTGAGTTTTTTGGGCTGTTTGGCCGTGTTCTGGAAGTTTTTCCTCCTGCCGTTTCACCAGACTCTGTGGCCGGCATCTTCAGAAAAGCCAGGAAGAAAAACTTCCAGAACTTGGCCAAACAGCCTGAAAAACTCACAACAGCTATCAGATCCTGGCTGTGAAAGCATTTGAGAATAAATTGTTTGTTTTAATTATTCATGAGTCATCCTGGAAGAAAGAAGCACAAAAGTGCAATCAGTCTACAGTATCTATAAAATAATATTTGGTACCTTATTTGTTTTGTTTTTCTATTCCTTTTTAATTAATTTCTTACATTAACAGTTTGTGGTCTTATTTCTATAGAGAAAAAGGAGCTTCTCTAGAGTTTGCCTTTAGTTATATGGTCTTTTGATTTCCATGTTGGTCTTCATGATGACCATGTGACATAGATTTTCAATATACAGATTGTTGGTTTCTTGCTTGGCTTCCATGTTGATAGTCTTTCGATGAAACCTGATCAGTCAGATTTTTCAATGTAATCCGTAACTGCTTGTGCTACATTATGCTTTGCTATCAGACCCACACAATTTGTTTGAGCTGATAATTTTCAGAGTAAATATTTTGTTTATTATCTATTAAAATATCCTATCCTATCCTATGTCAGATCATTTGCACCATGTATTGTGATGTTGATACATTCTATTTCTTGTTTTAGAATTCTGAGCCTACTTGTTTCAGATTTCTAACATTTCATTCTCCACTTATATGCATCACACACCTTGATGTTTTCCTGTTGTATTTGTGCTCACCAGCAGATGACTGTCCTTTTGACTTTAATAGAGTTGCTTCATTATCAACAGCGTTTATACTTTTCCTTTGCTCTTCCCCAGTAGCTTACTGAGTTGCCTTCAAATGTGGGAGTCTCATCCTCCAGCACTATCTCTTGTTCCATTTTGCATCTTCTTATCCTAGGGTTTTCAAGGTTTACAGCATTCAGATATGATATTGTTTACCATTGGTTTCATCTGAACAATACTAATAAGAGTTAGCTTGAGTACCACTGTTGTTATCTAGGAGAGATCCTGAGTCAGCATCCTCTTCTACTGCACTTATAAAATTTCTCAACCCACATTGCTCCTGCAACTATTAATTTACTTCAGCTAATACAGTTGTTCATTCCTGAAGAATAAAGAATGCATTATAGTCTGATGTATCAGTTTTGACCTGTCTGAGGGTTATCTCCTAAGACTAAGCCCATAAGGGAGTCTAGCCTACAGACAATATCAATGACGTCTTCTCTGACACCGTGAAACTCCTTCACCACATGCAGTCCAATTGGGATTTCAATATTGTCATCTCCTTACACACTGCAACAACAAATAGATAGTAACAGTAGGTAGTGAGAAGGATATCCTCCATAGTATTGAGTATGTTGGAAGAGGAGGACCAGTATCACATTCAGAGTAGGTGGATCACCAGTGCTTTCTTCACAGGTTCTCCAGTTATCATGTTGAGCAAACTGGCCACCATCCTGTCGTCCCCCCCCCCAAAGGAACTTATACTTGTGAAAGAAAATACTAGACACTTTCTGGTGCCAACTTCAAAAGTGGCCCCAGCACCTCACACAAAAGGGCATTGCTTGTGTGGAATGAAATGATGTGATACAAGCCCTCAAATGTTACATCTCAATGTCTCTGTCAGGTGACTTTTTAAAAAGACAGTCTTCTACTGCTGACATCATTCATTTCCATTTACCACTAAATTCCCCCCTTTTACTGTAGTAAAAAGCAATAATGCTTCTCCTAACTTCTTCCTTTTAAGTGCTTTGCTATCTTTGAATCACTAATTATAGTTGTCTTTTGGCCTTTTTTTTGGTAAACCACCTCCTCATATCTCCACTTGCTATCCATCACCCTCATTTAAAAACCTTTCCTCTTTACATTTCCACCCTGAATTGCTCTTTGTATTTTTCACTCATATATCCAAACCTTTGCCTTTCTCTCATTTGTAGATTTAATGCCTTTTCAAACAACCAGTGACCTTAAAAATGCACGCTTTTCATATGATGTGCATAAAATCCTGTCATCGTCCATTTACAATAGTGGCAATAGTGGCACATGGGACCTTGAGCATTGCAGGAAGGAAATTTGGATTCACTACTATTGCACTGTGTTTTTCTAGGTAATGGCATGCAAAGAGTTAGAGAAATTGTGTCTGCAATCATCTGGATCATCTGCCCAGGGTGGTTAATGCCCTGAAAACTCCCAGAATGGGGAAAAATGACATGGAATGACCTTTGCCTTGTGGCCAAACTCGTGCGGGAGTGAGGATGACAGAAAGGAAGCAGAGCAAAAAGTGGGTATTTCATTCCACATTCTCTCCCTCCCCTCCCCTCCCCTCCCCTCCCCCTCCCCCCAACACCTGTTGCACATATTCATGCCCAGCACACATCCATTCGCAGACATAAGATACATGCAAATACATTCATTTGTTCATATTTTATGCATTCATTGTCCACCTATCCCGGAAATATAGAGTCAAGGCATGTTTGTGCCCAGCAGTGCATCCTTGAATGCCCTCAGCCCATGGCCAAACCATGTGACCTGCTATCCCAGAGTGGCCTTGGTCTATTCCAGATCACGTGACCACTGGCGAAATCAGTCCGCCCCTGATTGGGTGGACAAGGCAGCCCTTCCTGACATGGGGCTGGATCAGAGCATCCATTATTTCTAGGCCTCCTTCAAAAGTAGAAGCCCAACAAAGAGTAATTTCCATGATAAGACCATGGATAATAAAACCCATACAATAGTAAAACCAGCAAACATCTGTGCTAAAAACATCCCTCTCAGATGAACGTAGAATTTAAAACAGAACTGCAACTAAAATCAGTAACAGACAGATGAAAAATACTCAGAGAAAACCCTATAACATACAAACATTCCTATGTGCTCATGCAGGCAGACAGGTATTTGTGCTGTCCTCTGCTTATGCAGCAACCCAGCTTAAAAAAAACACACCCTCTTCATTGGAGCCCATAAAGATTTCTTTCTAGGCTCAGATGCTTTGGGGTATCTGTGGATCAGGATTTCACAGAGTCATGTACAGAAGACAGGCATGAAGTGAGTCGGTTCTTTTCCTCATACTTTTCTGCCCTGCCTTCTTGTCTGAGTGGGTGGCTGTCAGTGGAGGCAAGGAAGGAAATTCCCTGGTCCTGCCCAGGCTGCTCCGTCGCCCGAGTAGAAGGACCCAACCAGCATGTACCAGGCAGTGAGTGGAGCAGCCAGCCAAGGGGTGGGTAGAGGGAACACATGTCACCTATGGTGCCACCCCTACGGATTCTGACAAAATGAGACAATTCGCTCTCTGCTCATCTCTGTGTATATTAACACTAGTCATGAATTTTGTTTAATTCCCCCTTTAAACCTTTCCAAGTTGGTGGCCATCATTACATCTGTCAGTAGTGATATCCATGGTTTAAATATGTGAAATAGGCATTTTTATGTATGTGACTTAAGTCTTCTACCAACTATGTTTATTAGATGATTCTGAGTTCTGCTATTACAAGAGGAAAAAAGAACCTCACTGTGCATATCTATCTATCTATCTATCTATCTATCTATCTATCTATCTATCTAT